>VYZX01020728.1:0-34481 GCA_013401335.1 Brachypteracias leptosomus | reverse complement strand
GGGGGGTGCCGGTGGGATGGCGGGGGAGAGGCCGAGGGTGGCCCCGGCCTCGCCCTGAGCTCCTCTCCCCTCCCCTCTTGCAGGTGCGTCGCCATGGCCGCCGTCTTCCCATACCGCGGCGGCTGCGCCCCGGTGCCCGGCCCGATGGCGCCGCTGCCCGACTACATGTCTGAGGAGAAGCTGCAGGAGAAAGGTGGGTAGGGCCCGTCCCCGCTCCCCCATCCTCCCGAGCGGGCCTGGGCCTGACGCCGTCGCCTCTGTGTCCCTGCAGCCCGCAAGTGGCAGCAGCTGCAGGCCAAGCGCTATGCCGAGAAGAGGAAATTCGGCTTCGTGGACGCGCAGAAGGAGGACATGCCCCCCGAGCACGTCAGGAAGATCATCCGCGACCACGGTGACATGACCAACAGAAAGTTCCGTCACGACAAACGAGTCTACCTGGGGTAAGGATCCCCCCCGCGCTGCCTGTCATGGGGGAGCCGAGCTGGGTCCTCCTTTTCTGCCCTGTCCCAGCTCCTTGTTGATTATTAAAGGGAGAGCCCCTTCTCTAAAGGGCTTTCTGTGATATTTGAGCATAGAAAGCAGCATAGTATCTCAAGGAGGATGGGATAACCAGAAGAGTCTAAGCAAAGGAAGTTGTTGCTTTGAATTAATGAGAAAAACATTACCCTGGATAGCACATGGGCCTAGAAGAAGTTGAGAGAGAGCATGAAATACCCAGCATATGTTTTTTGCAAGATTAAGAAGCATCATGAGTGCTTCTTTGCAGTTTGGGTTCAGAGCAGTGTCTCACACAGTTCATGATCCATTGCACTCACTTGCTGCTACCCATGAAAACTCCAGAAACTTGTTTGAATTTTTTCTTTTTTTATTTGTAACATTTTTAATATGTGATAGCTTCTCAAACTCCAAACTAGTAGAAAATTTTTGGATAGTGAGATGTGTGAAACACAAAAATAGAACAGAAAGTTTGTGGGTTTGTCACTGAAGGCCTTTTATAAGCATGTTAGATGAACAGTTCTCAGGAGTGAAAGGTGTAGAGGTAATTTGGCTTGTGGTAGGTGGATGGCTGTTCTCTAGAGACCTCTTCCACCCCTGATTTTCCTTGATTTGTGATTTTAGTGCTCTGAAGTACATGCCCCATGCTGTTCTGAAGCTCTTGGAGAACATGCCCATGCCCTGGGAGCAGATCCGAGATGTTCCAGTCCTGTACCACATCACGGGCGCCATCTCCTTTGTGAATGAGATCCCCTGGGTGATAGAGCCCGTGTACATTGCTCAGTGGGGGTAAGTGCCTTCTTCCCTCACCCTGCTGGCAGCTGGTGAGCAAATACTCCTGCATCCATGATAAAAGTGATGTTTAATGGTCTCTTCCAGGTCGATGTGGATCATGATGAGGCGAGAGAAGAGGGATCGGCGGCACTTCAAGAGGATGAGGTTCCCCCCATTTGATGATGAAGAACCTCCTCTGGATTATGCTGATAACATCCTGGATGTGGAGCCCCTGGAAGCGATTCAGCTGGAGCTGGATCCAGAGGAGGATGCCCCCGTGCTGGACTGGTTCTATGACCACCAGCCCCTGAAAGACAACAGGAAGTACGTGATTCTGTGGTAGCACAATTCACTGGGAGAGGGGGGGAAAAAGGAATGTAAATTATCTATACATAGCAGTATATGGTTGTGTTCTGCTAAGTTGGGTGTGATGTTGGTGGGGAGAGAAAAAACGTCCCTCAAGGATGGGAGGGAGAATCTGATTGTTCTACAGCTGTACCTCTTGTCTTCAGCATCCAGTGAGGGCAGACAAGGCCTCTGTCCAGGGGGGCTGCTGCCCCCTTAGCTGCTGAAACTCAGGTGTTTCCTACCATGCCATAAAGTTGCCAACCTGGGCTGTTTACTTGGAATTTGAATTGATATTTACTATGAGTGCACAGATTCCCCTACATGAAGGCAGGGGAAGGTCTATTCAAAAGGGTTTGTAATGATAGGACCAGGAGTGATGGTTTTAAGCTAGGAAAGAAGAGATTTAGGCTGGGTATTAGAAAAAAGTTCTTTAATCTGAGGGTGATAGATCAGTGGAATGGGCTGCCCAGAGAGGGGGTGGAGGCCCCATCCCTGGAGTCCTTCAAGGTCAGGCTTGATGGGGCTCTGAGCAACCTGCCCTATGTAGAGATGTCCCTGCTGGTGTAGGGAGGTTGGCCCAGATGAGCTCTGGAGGTCCCTTCCAGCCTAAAACATTCTATGATTCTGTGTTGTATCAGTTGGGATATGGAGGAGGAGGGGAACTGGAGCAGTCAGTATTTCCTGGGCAGATGTAACCCATAGTGATCTTTAGCAGTCCTGCAGCAATTCTTTCTGTCTAGAGGGGCCCATGTGTTGGCTGTCCTCGATATTTTCAGCAAATGAAAGGTGTTTGGTTATTTCTAGTGGTTTGGTAAAGGCCCAGTTGCCTTCTGGCTGTGTGCTGAGTATCTGTGGTGGTGTTTGCAGGTATGTGAATGGCTCAACGTACCAGCGCTGGCAGTTCACCCTGCCCATGATGTCCACACTCTACCGACTGGCCAACCAGCTGCTCACAGACCTGGTGGATGACAACTATTTCTATCTCTTTGACCTGAAAGCTTTCTTTACCTCCAAGGCCCTGAACATGGCTATTCCTGGAGGTCCTAAGTTCGAGCCTCTTGTTAGAGACATCAACCTGCAGTAAGTGTTGGGCTTAGGAGGAAAGATAAGTGGTTGTCTGGGGACAGGACTGAGGAGGTTGGTGTGTTATCAAGTGTCTTGCCTTGGGGGAGCTGTTCCTGGGTGTTCACTCTCTTTAGCCTTGTCTGTGATGTGCTTGCTGCTTTGCACACTGAGTAGTTGTTAGTGTGAAGAGAAAGCTAAAAAGAAAAGCCCTGAAATCATGTCTTTTGTCAGAAATGTGTCTTTCCTGAATGCTCACAACAATTTTTTTGTGTGATTTGAGGGATGAAGACTGGAATGAATTTAATGACATCAACAAGATAATCATCAGGCAGCCGATCAGGACCGAGTACAAAATTGCTTTCCCATACCTGTACAACAACCTGCCCCACCACGTCCACCTCACCTGGTGAGTGCAGCAGCCTCAGGAGCAGGGAGAGGAGAGGGGGAGAGCTGCTGGGAAGCTCTGACCCGTGTTGTGTGTTGTAGGTACCACACCCCAAACGTGGTGTTCATTAAAACAGAAGATCCTGATCTCCCGGCGTTTTACTTCGACCCACTGATCAACCCCATCTCACACAGACATTCTGTCAAGGTGAGTCGTTGATCAGCCCAACGAGTGGAGGTGATGGGGCTTTAGCATCTTGTTTGTAACCTTGCTTTTGATAGCACACACAGATATTTCAGGGGAAAGCAATAGTCTATCCAACAAAAACCTCACAGTTGTCATTTGTAGTCTCTTTCTACTTCTGGAGTTGCACAGAGCTGCCTCCTTCTGTTTCTGGAGGATAAAGCCCAATGTGTAATTAACAATGTTTAAATTTTAGAGTCTTCCAATAGGTTATTTATCTTTTTGGTTGCTGTTGGTGTATTCATGGAGCTGACATCCCCCTTGAGTTACCTCTGTAATGGGTCTAGTAGCCAGAGTCAGTTCTCAGGCCCCCTGGGGCCTTGTCGGGTGCTTTTTGCTTCTCTGATGCTCAGCCCCATCACTCTTCTACCATGAGAACAAAGAAATGGGTTTTACTTGGTTAGCTCTGAAAACTGAGCTGAAGCAACAAAATGTCATGTGGTGTTTGTGCATTCCAGAGTCAGGAGCCGTTGCCTGATGATGATGAAGAGTTTGAGTTGCCAGAGTTTGTGGAGCCTTTCCTGAAGGACACCCCACTCTACACAGATAACACAGCCAATGGCATCGCCCTGCTCTGGGCCCCACGGCCCTTCAACCTGAGGTCTGGCAGGACTCGGAGAGCTCTTGATATCCCACTGGTCAAGAACTGGTGAGTTCTTTCTTGGGGGAAGGGCTGTTATGGTGATGGTGATGTTATTATCTTGTTAAAATGAAAATAAAATAAAGACATCCTGTGGTGACTGCTCTGTAGAGGTTTTAGGAGGTTTCTGGAGACTTGTTCTCTAAGGAATTTGAGTTACCTAAAAAAATGTGTTCTGGTTTATCCCCAGGTATCGTGAGCACTGCCCAGCAGGCCAGCCCGTGAAGGTGCGAGTCTCCTACCAGAAGCTCCTGAAATACTATGTGCTGAATGCTCTCAAACACAGACCCCCCAAGGCCCAGAAGAAGAGGTGAGTGGGGCTCTGCTCAGCGGGGAACTGCTGATCTCTGGTGGGGATCCAGCTCATTATATTCTCTCTTCTCTCCAGGTACCTCTTCCGTTCCTTCAAGGCCACCAAGTTTTTCCAGTCGACGAAGCTGGACTGGGTGGAGGTGGGGCTGCAGGTGTGTCGCCAGGGCTACAACATGCTCAACTTGCTGATCCATAGAAAGAACCTCAACTACCTTCACTTGGATTACAACTTCAACCTGAAGCCCGTGAAGACCCTCACCACTAAGGNTGCTGGCTCATGGTCATCCTGCTGTCCACCAGGACCCCCAGGTCCCTTTCCCCTACACTGCTCTCTAATAGGTCATTCCCCAATTTATACTGGTACCTGGGGTTGTTCCTGCCCAGATGCAGGACTCTGCACTTTCCCTTGTTATATTTCATTAAATTTTTCCCCACCCAACTCTCCAGCCTGTCCAGGTCTGTGCTGTTTAAAGTTTACCTGAAGATCATTAAGTAGCTAGTGTGGTGATGACAGCCACAGTGCCTCAGCTGCTCAGTTGTTGTACAGACTGACCAGATTGGAGCTGTTTCACTCTTACATAACGTTGTTACATAAATTCTGGCTTTGTGTCTCTTCCAGGAAAGGAAGAAATCTCGTTTTGGTAACGCTTTCCATCTGTGCAGAGAGGTCCTGCGGCTGACTAAGCTGGTGGTGGACAGCCATGTCCAGTACAGACTGGGCAATGTGGATGCCTTTCAGGTAAGATCTTTATTTTCTTTTTTATTCTGAAGGTGGGGAGGGGAAGTTGGGAGGAGTCACTGGGTATCTGGGCAGGCTGGATGCACAAAATGAATGAGTGTAACAGAGAAGAGAGGGAACAATGAGAGATGCAACGATGCATGAAATTCTACTTTTATCCTGGTTGATAACAATTGATCGTTGTATGAGTCAGTGTTAGGAGCTTTCTCTGGCCTGATACACTCTGCTGCTGGCTGTAAAATAAACCTGTGTCCTTGGGGCAGTGTGTGCAGAGTGTATTGTTAGCCCTGACTGTGCTCCCTGTGTTCAGTTGGCAGATGGCTTGCAGTACATCTTTGCCCACGTGGGGCAGCTGACAGGAATGTACCGGTACAAGTACAAACTGATGAGGCAGATTCGGATGTGCAAGGACCTGAAACATCTCATCTACTACAGGTTTAACACTGTAAGTTCCACCTTTCCACACCACGGTGACCTCATGTAAACTCAGCAACAAGGGAGGGATTCTGGAGTGTCAGTAAGTGACCTGTTGTTACCATGTGTCTGTTCTTTCAGGGGCCTGTGGGCAAAGGTCCTGGCTGTGGCTTCTGGGCTCCAGGCTGGAGGGTCTGGCTGTTCTTCATGAGGGGCATCACACCGCTGCTGGAGCGCTGGCTGGGGAATCTGCTGGCCAGGCAGTTTGAAGGTCAGCACACGGTGTAAATCTTGGATGTGGGAGGAGTGGGGGGTAAAGATTAATAATGTTTACTTGCCAGCTCAAACTCCAGTTCTCTGTTCCAAGTGGTGGTCTGTATCTGTGCTCCATGGCAATCCCAAGAGCCCTTGACCAGTTTAGAGCTCTCAAGAGACCAGTGCCCACAGAATGGATTCCAAATGGAAGTGGGATTCTCCATAGCTTCCTAGTCTCCTACTCCAAACTCATCAGTGATGTTGTTGCAGTGTGATTCCTTCACACTGCACCTCCCTGCACTCCCACATTAAGAAGAAGAGCAGCACTGCCTAATAATGTCAGAACTGCTGAAGTTCTTTGCTTTTTCCAGGCCGTCACTCCAAGGGTGTAGCAAAGACTGTGACAAAGCAGCGTGTGGAGTCTCACTTTGACCTGGAGCTGAGGGCAGCTGTCATGCATGACATTCTGGACATGATGCCAGAAGGAATCAAACAGAACAAAGCCAGGACCATCCTGCAGCATCTGAGTGAGGCTTGGCGCTGCTGGAAGGCCAATATCCCCTGGAAGGTAAATCTCTGCCTTGGCCTTTTTGGGTCAGTTTTAACATCTCCCTGATGGAACTGCTCTTTTGATGGTTCTTCCTCCTGCTTCTCTCAAGTCACTGTCCCTCCCCAGGTGCCAGGGCTGCCAACTCCTATTGAGAACATGATCCTGAGGTACGTGAAGGCAAAAGCTGACTGGTGGACAAACACAGCTCACTACAACAGGGAGAGGATCCGTCGGGGAGCCACTGTAGATAAAACTGTCTGCAAGAAGAATCTGGGCAGGCTGACCAGGCTCTACCTAAAAGCTGAGCAGGAACGGCAGCATAATTACCTGAAGGTACTTCTGTCCCACCTGAGGTTGCCCAGATTGGTGCTGTTTTCATAGGGAGGCTTTCACTGACTAATGCTGTTGGTGTGGTTCTGCAGGACGGGCCCTACATCACTGCAGAAGAGGCTGTTGCTGTGTACACGACCACCGTGCACTGGCTGGAAAGCAGGAGGTTCTCCCCCATTCCTTTCCCCCCACTGTCCTACAAGCACGACACCAAGCTGCTCATATTAGCCCTGGAGAGGCTGAAGGAAGCTTACAGGTGAGCAGTGGGAAGTGGTTGTGTTCTGCAGGGATAGACTGGGAAAGGCTTCAGAAGCTTATTCTATTATTCCTGGAATTGAGTATGTTGTAAAATTAACCCTGATGGACTGGTAAATGCTGTAGGTGGTGGTACTGCCAGGGTTGACTGGGGTTTCTTCATGTACTCTACTACCTGGGGCAAAAATGATGCCTTGCTTCTAAGCTTGGAGGGTGTGGATTATGAAGAGTTGCTTGGTTGAACGGTGTCTTTCATCAGTCAACACAGTGGCCATTAGTGTGTTCATGCTGAGGTGTGTGAGCTGTTCTTTCTTGCTTTCAGTGTGAAATCTCGCTTGAATCAGTCACAAAGAGAGGAGCTGGGCTTGATTGAACAGGCTTATGATAATCCTCATGAAGCTCTGTCCAGAATCAAGCGACACCTTCTCACCCAGAGAGCCTTCAAGGAGGTACGTGTCCTGGTGAAAGCCAGACCATGCTGAAAGTCATGCTGCATTAGGAACTAAGTGTCACTAAGACTTTGTGTTCTCAGCTGTAAGCCTCAGTTTTTCCCCTTCTTTTTCAGGTGGGAATTGAGTTCATGGATCTCTACAGCCACTTAGTTCCTGTTTATGATGTTGAGCCCTTGGAGAAAATCACGGATGCTTATCTGGATCAGTACTTGTGGTATGAGGCTGATAAACGCAGACTCTTTCCTCCATGGATCAAGCCAGCTGACACTGAACCTCCTCCACTCTTGGTGTACAAGTGGTGCCAAGGTTAGTGGGGTCTTGTATTCCATGCAAAAATGAGTTTTCTTATCGGGAGCTTGCTTCCTGCAAGTCCCCTTGGGAGCTGAGTTTTCATATTTGCAACTAGCAATAAATAATGATTACAATCAGAGACTATTTTACAAGATAATACACATTTGTGTGTGCTGGAGGAGGAGAATTTCCACAGCATTTGTGGCTGATGACATATTTCTGTTCCCATTTCTGGATAGACTGGAAGAATCAGGTTGAAAAATCAGGCTTTAAAGGAAATATGTTGACTTACTGTGCCCAGAAGGGTGTTTCTGTGCTCTGATGTGTCAGGTAACATGACAAGCTTGTTTGTCTCCTCAGGCATTAATAATCTGCAGGATGTTTGGGAAACCAGTGAAGGTGAATGCAACGTGATGCTGGAATCTCGGTTTGAGAAGATGTATGAGAAGATTGACCTGACGTTGCTCAACAGGCTCCTGCGTCTTATCGTCGATCACAACATTGCTGACTACATGACAGCCAAGAACAACGTGGTCATCAACTACAAGGTGATGGTTGTTATCAGCAAAGGGAGCATGTGGAGTGTAAAATTAAAAGGTTTTGGGTCCCTAGGGGAGGAGGGAACACAAGACACAGAGAAAGAAGTGATGAGGGAGTAAGACAACCCCTTCTGGGCCCTGCTGAAGAGCAGCTGCTCAGGTAGAAGGTCTGATGTGTTGTGCCAGGTTCTCACAATTCCTTTTATTTCCTCAGGACATGAATCACACAAACTCCTATGGGATTATTCGTGGGCTGCAGTTTGCTTCCTTCATTGTCCAGTATTACGGGCTTGTGATGGACCTGCTGGTGCTGGGTCTGCACCGTGCCAGTGAAATGGCTGGACCTCCCCAGATGCCAAATGACTTCCTCAGCTTCCAGGACATTGCCACGGAGGTGGCCCATCCCATCCGCCTCTTCTGCAGATACATTGACCGTATTCACATCTTCTTCAGGTGAGACTTCTGGGGCCCTGCTTTCCTCAGCTGAACTTTTGTTCTGGCATCTTGCAGCAGGTGCTGTGAAAATGAGAATTAGGATGTTCCTAACCCAGGATTTTGTTGCCTTTGCTGAGAAAGATCAGGAATATTTGAATTGACAGAGACTTCTCAGAACAACTGGGTGTCCACGTGCCTCCACTTGTTTTCTCAGTTGACTTTTCTACAGCTTCAGAGGACAAGTGGAGATGTTAAAAGTTTGATTGTTAAGAGATTTTCCACTTTAAAATCAGCCTTTTCTGGCTTCCCAGTGATTGGACATAAAAATTCATGGCTTGCTCTATGCTAAGGGAACTGGCCCCCTTCAGTGGGAGGATACAGAAATGGGATAGTTGCCTTCAAACATGTCCCCTACCCATAAGCAAGTCCTCATGTGTCTGGGCAGACTGGTGTTCTGAGGAGGTGGTGGTGGTGGAACTCTTCTGTGCATCTCCAGGTTTACAGCAGATGAGGCAAGAGACTTGATCCAGAGGTACCTGACAGAGCATCCAGACCCCAACAACGAGAACATCGTGGGCTACAACAACAAGAAGTGCTGGCCCCGGGACGCTCGGATGCGCCTCATGAAACATGATGTGAACCTGTAAGTGCTGCAACCTGGCAAAAACAAGTGCTGGGAGGGTGGGGAAATTAGTTGTGACAAATAACTGCTGGGAACAACAGTTACAATTACAACTACCTTAAAGGAGGTTGTAGTGAGGTTGGTGTTGGTCTCTTCTCCCAAATTACTAATGATGGGACAAGAGGAAATGGCCTCAAGTTGCACCAGGGGAGGGTTAGATTGGATGTTAGGAAGAAATTTGTTACTGGGAGAGTGGTCAGGCACTGGACCAGGCTGCCCAGGGAGGTGGTGGAGTCACCATCCCTGGAGGGGGTTAAAAAACGAGTAGATGTGGCACTTGAGGCTGTGGTCTAGTGGACAGGGAGATGTTGGGATGAAGGTTGGACTTGATCCTGGAGGTCCTTTCCAACCATAATGATTCTATGAGACTGATAGGTGCTCAGAAAAAGAAGAGGTGAGGGATCTGTGCTGTAATTCTGATGGTGGGTGATGGGTGTGAGGGGCTGCAGTGCTAGGGAAGCACTGAGAGCTTCCTCAGTCTTTCCTTTGCTTCAGCAGCAGCCAGCCTGTCACTGCACATCTTGTTTTCCAGTGGTCGTGCTGTGTTCTGGGACATCAAGAACCGTTTGCCCCGATCGGTCACCACGGTGCAGTGGGAGAACAGCTTCGTGTCCGTCTACAGCAAGGACAACCCCAACCTGCTCTTCAACATGTGTGGCTTCGAGTGCCGCATCCTGCCCAAGTGCAGGACCAGCTACGAGGAGTTCACCCACAAGGATGGTGTCTGGAACCTGCAGAATGAGGTGGGGTGAGGGTTTGATGGGGTGGGGAGCAGGCCCTGGCATCAAAGCCGGGGGGGCTGACAGCGAGGGTTTGCCAGTTGTGTAACCAGGACCCCTAGAGGGTAGAGTTAAAATGAGCTCAGGGTGAACTATGGGGGAATCCTTGGTTGGTGATGATCGCAGAATGTTAGGGGTTGGAAGGGACCTCGAAAGATCATCTAGTCCAACCTCTCTGCCAGAGCAGGACCACCTAGAGCAGGTCACACAGCAACACGTCCAGGCAGGCTTTAAATGCCTCCAGAGAGGGAGACTCCACAACCCTTCTGGGCAGCCTGTTCCAGTGTCTGTCACCCTTACAGTGAAGAAGTTTTTCCTTATATTTTTGTGGACCCTCTTATGCTCCAGCTTGCACCCATTGCCCTTTGTCCTTTCATTGGCCATCACCAAGAAGAGTCTGACTCCATCCTTGTGATGGGGGGCCTGAAGCTGTAGAGGTGCTGCTCAGCCTCTTCATTCCCTGTTGGCAAGAGCTTCTCTTACTGTCTGTATTGAAGGGGGGGGTCCCAGCAGGGAACTGACAGGTCTGTGCTCCTGCAGGTGACCAAGGAGCGCACAGCCCAGTGCTTCCTGCGTGTGGATGATGAGTCTATGCAGAGATTCCATAACAGAGTCAGGCAGATCCTCATGGCATCTGGCTCCACGACCTTCACTAAGGTAAGGTGGGGGGAAGGTGTGTGACAGAGCTGTCTGCAGGTGCTTGGAGAAAGGGCTGAGAGCTGATCCTTTGCTTTCCTTCCTAGATTGTCAATAAGTGGAACACAGCTCTGATTGGCTTGATGACATACTTCCGTGAAGCTGTTGTAAACACTCAAGAGTTGCTTGACTTGCTGGTGAAGTGTGAGAATAAAATCCAGACTCGAATCAAGATTGGTCTGAATTCCAAAATGCCCAGTCGTTTTCCACCCGTGGTCTTCTACACCCCTAAAGAACTGGGGGGGCTGGGCATGCTCTCCATGGGCCACGTCCTCATCCCACAGTCTGACTTGAGGTGAGTTGTGCAGCTCTAGTGCCTGTGTGGGTGGAGTGTGTTGTTAGATGCCATAAAAGGTATCCACTGTGCCGTGTTATGGAGACCTGTTGCCTTTACACCTTTACAGCAGGTCATGGCAGCATGACCTGTGAAATGACCTGTGAAACTCTCACACCTCTTTGCTCCAGGTGGTCCAAGCAGACGGATGTTGGCATCACTCACTTCCGCTCAGGAATGAGCCACGAGGAGGATCAGCTCATCCCCAACCTGTACCGCTACATCCAGCCCTGGGAGAGCGAGTTCATCGACTCCCAAAGGGTGTGGGCAGAGTACGCCCTGAAGCGCCAGGAGGCCATAGCCCAGAACAGGTGGGGTTCCCTGAGCATCCCTCTGTGTGTTTCCCTGGGGATCTGTGTGTGTTTCCCTGGGGATCTGTGTCTGTGTCTGAGGACAGGCAGTGATGTGAAGTCTGGCTCTGTCCTGGGGTTCTGGAGACTTTGCTGGCCCCAGGATATGTTACAAGCTGCTTGCAAAGCTGCTGTCTTACCTCTGGAGAAGGTGTGGACTCTGCAAGCAGAAAGTGCAGTTAAAGGGGAGGGGTTTAGCAGGTGGGTTTGATGCCAGGTTTTCCTGGCCCTTACAAGGGCAGGCTTTTTCTGAGTTCATAGTGATGGCTATAGACACTTATCATAGAATCAGAAGGGTTTAGGTTGGAAGGGACCTTCCAAGATCATCTAGTTCCAAGCCTCTGCCATATCAGGGACACCTCCCACTAGACCAGGCAGCCTGGGACTTCATCCAACCTGGCCTTGACTCCATCCAGGGGTGGAGTGTCCACAGCTTCCCTGGGCAGCCTGTTCCAGTGTCTCACCATCCTCTGAGTAAAGAATTTCCTTCTAAATCTCCCCTCTTCCAATTCGAACCCATTACCCCTCATCCTATCACTGCAGGCCTTGGTGGAAAGGCTCACTTTGCTGAACCTCTGAGTGCTCAGCATTTTACAGTCTCTCCTCCCAGAGCCCCAAAGTCTGTATTATTTCTGTGATCTCATCACCTGAAACACTCATTAGTGCATTGCTGTAAAATTGAGAGATAGCAAAGTGTGGGGATTTTTTTTTTCTTCAGGCGTCTGACGCTGGAGGACCTGGAGGACTCTTGGGACAGGGGAATTCCTCGTATTAACACCCTGTTCCAGAAGGACAGGCACACCCTGGCTTATGATAAAGGATGGAGAGTCAGGACTGACTTCAAACAGTATCAGGTATTGACTGGGAATTTCTCTGGCTGAGCATAAGGCTCAGATGCCTGTCATTGATGTCACTTCACTTGCATTATTGCTGGTGAACTTCTTTGTCTGCCACAGGAAGAACTTAGAGCCCTGTGTTGGGACTAGTAGAAGCTGTTGAGAACCAGATTCTCCAAAATCTGTAGCTAACCACTTTTGAAGCTTTCCAGTAGATTGCAGTGTCTTGGGAAACACCATGCTTAGCACAACTGGGTGTTAAGTAATCAGTTCTGGAGGGGGGAAAACAAAGGTTCCAAAATATGAAGTTTTAGTAACAGTGAAGAAATTTATTATTTAAAGCCTGGAGGCCAGTCCCTGGGAGATAAAACCATCATCTTAGATTCTACCCAGTCTGAGTTGCAGAGTTGAACTGACTGAATAGATGGACTGTGTCCTCCAGGAATGAGACATGAGGCTTTTTACTTGTTCTCTGACATCATCATCATCATCGTCTTGGTTCCCTCAGTCAGTGCAGCCAGGTTAAATGATCTGAGTACAAAGCTGCTCACTAGAGGACTGTTGTCCCCAGGTCCTGAAGCAGAACCCCTTCTGGTGGACACACCAGCGCCACGATGGGAAGCTCTGGAACCTGAACAACTACCGCACAGACATGATCCAGGCACTTGGTGGAGTGGAAGGAATTCTGGAGCACACTCTCTTCAAGGGCACTTACTTCCCCACATGGGAAGGTCTCTTCTGGTAAGAGAAACTTTTATGTGGCTTTGTCTGACAAACTGGAGCTTAGTGGTGCCCCAGGAGGAGTCCTGGGCTCAAGCTGCACTGATTCTGTTGAGTCTTTGCCATATTTCAGTCATCACTTGACCACGCTGTGGTTCAGTGGTGAGGGCACCAGGGATTGGGCTGTAGCTGAACTTCAAGCAGATCCAAATTTGTTTGCATGAAACAATCTTCCCTGCTGCCAATGTGGTTGTTGCTGCCTCTATTATATGTGGCACATGACAGTCAGCAGAGATGAGGGATATCTTATGCAACTGATTGCCCTTTCCAGGGAGAAGGCCAGTGGCTTTGAGGAGTCCATGAAGTGGAAGAAGCTGACCAATGCCCAGAGGTCGGGTTTGAACCAAATTCCAAACAGAAGATTCACCCTGTGGTGGTCTCCTACCATTAACAGAGCCAACGTGAGTACCTGCAGCTTGTACCTGTGGGAGCTTCCCCTGAAGTGGCAGCAGTTAGTCCATCTAACTCATTCCTCAGAACATCTCATGAACTAAACCCCCCCTAACAGGTTCTGTTTCCTGAACTTCATCCCTTGTGCTGTGGCATGTCCTGGTTCTGAGAGCTGCTTTTCCTTTGCAGGTGTATGTTGGGTTCCAGGTGCAGCTGGACTTGACAGGCATCTTTATGCACGGCAAGATCCCCACCCTGAAGATTTCTCTCATTCAGATTTTCCGAGCTCACTTGTGGCAAAAGATCCACGAGAGCATTGTCATGGATTTGTGTCAGGTGAGCAGTCTGTTCATTTGGGTTGTGTTTGTGCAGGGCACATGTGCTCTGTGTGCACCAGCAGCAGATTGTCCCAGGGATTGTAGCAGGGCTCCCCCTTCTTCAGCAATCTGACAGAGGAGGGGAGGAAATGGGATTTTCCTGGGTGCCTGTGATAGCTCTGTGTTGAGGGTTGATTCTTGAGGTAGGTTCTTTGAACCCAGCTCATCTTTGACTGCCTGTTCCCCAGGTGTTTGATCAAGAGCTGGATGCTCTGGAGATTGAGACAGTGCAGAAAGAGACCATCCATCCCAGGAAGTCTTACAAGATGAACTCCTCATGTGCAGATATCCTTCTCTTTGCTTCCTATAAGTGGAATGTGTCACGGCCATCACTGCTTGCAGATTCTAAGTGAGTGTTTCCTTTTTCCCTCTCCTTGATCTTGCTGCAGAGCTGCTGAGCCTGTCATCCTGAGACAAAGCTTATATCTCTTGGGCACCCGGGGTTAGTTTTCCTTGGGGAGGACACAGTCATACCTGGCAAAGCTCAGGGCTCATCTGGGTGGGTGGTTGCAGCACCTCCCAGTACTGCCTTCTGCAAAACATGGCTCCTGTTCTCTTCCAGTTGACCTTTCCCCTGAGCCAGAGCTCAGGAGCTCTGAAGGGTTCTTCAGGAAGCCCCCCAAAGCTGTGCTGTCCTAGGGCCAGAATCTGGTGTGAATTGGACACTGTCTGTGCTGTGTTCAGTTCAACTACATCCTCAGCAGACAGTCCCCAGGGGACATCACCCTTGTGACTGCACAGCAGAGGAGAAATGTGCTGCTTTGTTTGGGCTGAGGGCTTCTCTAACAGCTTCTGCATGAAGAGAGCAGCAGAGCCCCTTTTCAGGGGGTGTGCAGTCAGTAACTGGCTCCAATGTTCGTGCTTGGTGACAGTTACTCTCTCAAAGACACACAGCAACTGCAGGGAGGGGTTTGTGCTGGATTAAACCCTTGTGCCTTGCTGTCTCCTCAGGGATGTGATGGACAGCACCACCACCCAGAAGTACTGGATTGACATCCAGCTGCGCTGGGGGGATTACGACTCCCACGACATCGAGCGCTACGCGAGGGCCAAGTTCCTGGACTACACCACAGACAACATGAGTATCTACCCATCTCCCACTGGGGTGCTCATTGCCATCGACCTGGCCTACAACCTGCACAGGTGAGAGCCACACCTTCTGTATTTGACTGGCACTGGGAGGTCTTGGTGTGTCTCTGAAGTGCATCGTGTTATAGGCAGGAGGATAAGGGGAGAAGCAGAAGCTGGAGGTGTGCAGGGGATGGGATAAAGCATCTAAGCAGTCATAAAATCATAGAATGTTTCAGGCTGGCAGGGACCTCTGGGGTCATCTTGTCCAACCTCCCTACACAAGTAGGGACATCTCTAGGTCAGGCTGCTCAGAGCCCCATCAAGTCCTTTCAGGTTGCCCAGTGTCTGCTCGTTCAATAATAGTGGTTCAGTTCTCTCAGCTCACTCATCATTTGGGTTCTTAGGAGATTTCTGTCAGGAGCTGAAGGTCAGGCCTTGTTTCAAGGTCCCCTACAAATGAGGACAGCTGTTCTTCACTGGAAAGCTGGGGGAACGTCCCAGTGAGCAGGACTCTGCTCCAGTGTGTTTTTTAGAGAAGATGAGGCTTTCCTGGGACTGCAGCAGGTGTGTGCTGTGGCTTCCCCCTGAGGGTGTAGGGAAGAGCCACGGGTGAAGAGAAGAGCTCCCAAGGACAAGAGCAGAGGCAGAAAGGGGCTGCTGCATGGAAAGACCTATGTGTGGCTGTTGTTTCTTCATCTCAGAGCAGATGACAACAACTAGATCTTTGTTTTCTTCTTCAGTGCTTATGGGAACTGGTTCCCTGGGAGCAAACCTCTGATCCAGCAGGCTATGGCCAAAATTATGAAGGCAAATCCTGCCTTGTATGTGCTGAGAGAACGAATCCGCAAGGGCCTGCAGCTGTACTCCTCTGAGCCCACAGAGCCATACCTCTCCTCCCAGAACTATGGAGAGCTCTTCTCCAACCAGATCATCTGGTTTGTGGATGACACCAACGTGTACAGAGTGACCATTCACAAGGTGAGGCCAGAGAGGTATCTGCAGGGGGCAGCTCTTCCATCTCTTGTGTGATCAAAGCACACAGTGAGTCAGCTGAAGAGTCAAGGTGTGGATAAACTCCATTTATCTCCCTGTACTCCTCAATTTCTCACTTCTTTTCTCAGACTTTTGAAGGGAATTTGACAACAAAACCCATCAATGGAGCCATTTTCATCTTCAACCCCAGAACTGGGCAGCTCTTCCTGAAGATCATCCACACATCTGTGTGGGCAGGACAGAAGCGTCTAGGGCAGGTACGACCTGGCTGTGAGCTGGGGATGGGCTCCATCTGCTTGGGACACTCACTTGAGCAGGAGACATCATGATGAGGGTCTTCATCTTCCTGCCTCTTAGCAGGTTTGGAGCTCTAGTGTCCAATGCAAGCTGTGCTCATGGGGGGAAAAAGTAGAAGAGTGCAGGCAGTGATGTTGCAAAGTTTTTGTGGCTCTGAGGCATAAGGAACCTACATCTTCAAGCAGGGCTTGAGAAACAGTTGTTGTTTCAACAAATCCCATGGCACTTGGCTGTACATCCAGTGCAGGGAGAAGACTCTGGGGTGGCAGGGCCAGGGAGGTGGTGCAGCCAGCTGGTTTCTTTGAGCCAGTCAGGAGTAACTGAACCCCAGGAATGGGAACTGCCCTCTCTGGTCAGTAAGAAGGAAGTCCTGGGCCTTGTCACTGATCTGGAACAAGCCATGAATTCCAGTTGTATTTTTAGAGTTCAGTTTGGGTCTCTCTAATTCCCAAAGACATGGAGACACTGCTGTTGGCAGGGAGGTTTCTCTGACCCTGCTGTCTCTCTGTAGCTGGCCAAGTGGAAGACTGCTGAAGAAGTGGCTGCCTTGATTCGGTCCCTTCCCGTGGAGGAGCAGCCCAAGCAGATCATAGTGACACGGAAGGGCATGTTGGACCCACTTGAGGTAACAATGCAGATACTGCTCTGTGGGGACACTGTAAAACCTTTGGGAGATTGCAGAACAGTCCTGTGTGCCTGTGAAGGACTTGATCTGGACCAATGTTCTGCAGTGGGTGTGAGCTAATTCCTCTTCTCCATAAACTCCAGGTGCACTTGCTGGATTTCCCCAATATTGTGATCAAAGGCTCAGAGCTGCAGCTGCCCTTCCAGGCCTGTCTGAAGGTGGAAAAGTTTGGTGATCTCATCCTGAAGGCCACTGAACCTCAGATGGTTCTCTTCAACCTCTATGACGACTGGCTGAAAACCATCTCTTCCTACACGGTGAGCCTGGGCTGCATTTTGCTTTGCTGCTGATGCAGGAGCCAAAGCTCCAGAGATCCCTCACAATTTGTTGCTTGGGAGCTCTTGGCTCTGAGTCTGCCTGGATTTTCCTTCAGATTGATTCCAGTGTCAGTGTTCCAAGCAGAGGAATGCTGCACTAGGGCCTTGGATATTTGATTTCCTTCTTTCTGACTAACTGAATCCTTTTTCTTTCCCCTTCTCCAAGGCATTCTCTCGTCTGATCCTGATTCTCCGGGCGCTGCACGTGAATAATGATCGAGCCAAAGTTATCCTGAAGCCAGACAAGACAACCATAACAGAGCCTCACCACATCTGGCCAACCCTGACAGACGAGGAGTGGATCAAGGTGGAGGTGCAGCTGAAGGATCTCATCCTGGCTGACTATGGCAAGAAGAACAAGTAAGACACTGTCCAGCTGCAAGAATTCTGCCAGCTATAAATGTGTGGCCAGAGTGCTCCTTGGGGAGAGTAGGAGACTTTGGAGGGCCTTTGGCAGTGAGCTGTCAGCTTTGCAAGGAATCTGGTTTATTATTATTCATTGCTTTCTAGATAAAAATGTCTGCACCAAACCCTTTCTGATCTGCACACCCCTCTTCTTGTCTCAAAAGTTGTGGTTTCACCTTTCTTAGCTCCCTGAGTGGATGTTCTGAGCTTGTGCCTTGGTGAGAAGGGTCCAGAACGTATTTTGAAGTGCCTGACTCGTGTGGATTTTCTCTTTCAGTGTCAACGTTGCATCCCTGACACAGTCGGAGATCCGAGACATTATCCTGGGCATGGAGATCTCTGCCCCCTCTCAGCAGAGGCAGCAGATTGCAGAGATTGAGAAGCAAACCAAGGAGCAGTCTCAGCTGACAGCCACACAGACCCGCACCGTGAACAAACACGGGGATGAGATTATCACCTCCACAACCAGCAACTATGAAACCCAGACCTTCTCCTCCAAGACCGAGTGGCGAGTCAGGTAGGGAAGTGGTGGAGAAGGTCTCAGAGGGCTTGGGAAGGGATCTGTGCACCCTCTGATAAGTGTCTCCTCTTCACAGAGCGATTTCTGCTGCCAACCTCCACCTGAGGACAAACCACATCTATGTCTCATCAGATGACATCAAGGAAACGGGCTATACCTACATTCTGCCCAAGAATGTGCTGAAAAAATTCATCTGCATCTCAGATCTACGGGCCCAGGTGAGGGTGCAGGGGGGGCTGTTCCAGCTGTAGCCCACACTGCTGGGGCACACCATGTCCTGGGAGGTCAGGAACTAGTGGTGAAGGGTTAGAACTTGCTGCTGTCCATGTGAAGCCTGTTGTGCTGCAGGCACACAAGTTCTTGCCATGTCCTCATGGCTCCTTGTGGCCCAAACTCAGCACTGAAGAAAGCTACACTGCTCTTCTCTAGTGAGAGCCCGTTGGCCAAGAGAGACTCTCCTCAGGAGCTAAGGACAGGGCTTGTCTTTCACCAGGTTACAGGGAGGGCTCTTCCAAGCTTCTAAGGTGGGTGTCTGTGTTCCTAGATTGCAGGTTACCTGTATGGAGTGAGCCCTCCTGACAACCCCCAAGTGAAGGAGATCCGGTGCATTGTGATGGTGCCCCAGTGGGGGACACACCAGACTGTGCATCTCCCGGGGCAGCTGCCACAGCACGAGTATCTCAAGGTGAGTTGAGCTGCTGCTCCTGGTGTGGGTGGAAGATCCACCATCTCCAGCGACAGGGACCTAAGGTGGTGGGGCAGCTCCCCTTGGTCTGTTTGTAGCTGCGGGATTTAAAAGGCTCGGCCTGATGTGGGATGAGGTGGAAGGGAAACCTTGGGTGTTCTTTGCTGTGCTTGAAGGAGTCTTGTTTATACATCTTTAATTTCTCTCTAAAACACTCTGGTTTTGTCAGGAAATGGAACCTCTGGGGTGGATTCACACCCAACCCAACGAGTCCCCTCAGCTCTCACCACAGGACGTCACCACACACGCCAAGGTCATGGCTGACAACCCCTCCTGGGATGGGGAGAAGACCATCATCATCACCTGCAGGTGAGAGGCAGGGAGGCTTCTGTCTGCCTTGCTGCTGAGAGGACCTGGGGACACATTGAGGTCTCAAACTAAACTTGTGGCAGAAAGGGAGCGTTGGCTCATTTCTGGTTCCCCTCCTTCACCCCAGATGAGTTTGACTTGCCCCATCTCTCCTTCCCTTCAGTTTCACACCTGGTTCCTGCACCCTGACCGCCTACAAACTGACCCCCAGTGGCTATGAGTGGGGCAGGCAGAACACGGACAAAGGCAACAACCCCAAGGGCTACCTGCCCTCCCACTATGAGAGGGTGCAGATGCTGCTCTCCGACCGCTTCCTCGGCTTCTTCATGGTCCCAGCACAAGGCTCCTGGAACTACAACTTCATGGGTGAGCTGCTCTGGGAAGGGGAATGAAGCTTGGCCCTCCTGGGAGCTGCTGGTGGGGATACCAGAGCTGTGCTGTGACCTTGCCTTGGTACCAAAAGGGTACTCAAAAGGGTTTGTGGTGATAGGATGAGGAGAAATGGTTTTAAGCTAGGAAAAGATAGATATTAGAAGAGAGTTTTTTAACATGAGGGTGATAGATCAGTGGAATGGGCTGCCCAGAGAGGTGGTGGAGGCCCCATCCCTGGAGTCCTTCAAGGTCAAGCTCGATGGGGCTCTGAGCAGCCTGCCCTAGGTAGAGATGTCCCTACTTGTGTAGGGAGGTTGGCCCAGATGAGCTCGGGAGGTCCCTTCCAGCCTCAAACATTCTATGATTCTACCAGCACTGGGATGTCAGTTCTCAGTGGTTATTTTGGTGGCAGGAAAGCAGACTGATGGAGGGGAGAAGCAATCATCTTGTCTTTCTGGATTGTAGTGTCTGGGCTGTCACCACTGAATAATTAATCCCTGTCAGGCAGAGGAGGTGATAATGGAAAATGCAAGAGAGAAGCTGTGCCTGGTGGGGGAGTGGCAGGAGGTCCTGGTATTATGGACCACAGACAGCTGCAGGAGGAGCCAGGAAATGAGGAGAGGGGGCAGCAAAGCACTTGACTAGGAGAAAAAGACTATGACAGCATTGCTCTGTCAATCTCTAGTGGAGGGAACCCAAAGGGTGATGATTTTTGTGGATTTAGGATGCTCCTCTCCTGCGTGGTTTGCTTAGAAATTGCCTTGTGAGGGTTTGAGGGCTCCACGAAGCTCCTGATGAGTGGTGGAGGCAGGAGGCCCTTTCAGGTGGGTGATGACCTCTCTCTTGCAGGTGTTCGCCACGACCCCAACATGAAGTACGAGCTGCAGCTGGCCAACCCCAAGGAGTTCTACCACGAGGTCCATCGCCCCTCTCACTTCCTCAACTTCGCCCTGCTGCAGGAGGGGGAGGTCTACTCAGCCGACCGGGAGGACCTCTACGCCTAGTCCAGGACCTCTACACCTCCTCCAGGACTTCTACACCTATTCCAGGGCCTCTCTGCCCTGTCCTGCCCTTGTCCCCACTGTTAGTACTGTTGATATTCAACAGCGTGTCCCCCCCTCGCTGCTCCTCACCCCCCGCTCCCCCCGTAGCCCCCGTTGTGCGGTGTCAGAGTTTGTTGTATCTTCTCCTCAATAAATTTTTTACGAACGGGAGCGCTGCCGGTGAGATCCCGCCTCCGGGATGGGCGGGGAGAGGGGCGGGGGCGGAGCGTGTCGAGGCCTCGATCGGCGGCGGCTGATGGCGGAGCCGCGGCGGGGCTCGGAGCCGCTGTGGCGGACGCCGCCGGGCCGCCTGGCCCCGCCGCACGTTTACCGCATGGCCGGGGCTCTGGGAGCCGAGCTCCGCCGCCTCTCCGGCCGCTTCGGGCCCGAAGCCGTGGCCGGGCTGGTACCGCCCGTCGTGCGGTTGCTGGAGCTGCTGGAGGCGCTGGTGGCCCCGGCGGCCGCCGAGGGGGAGGCACCGACAGCGGCACCGGCGGAGCCGTCCGGGCGGCAGGACGCGGAGGTGAGTGGGGCTGGGGGGCGGGATCGTCCGGTTCTTCCTTCGGGGCTCCCCTGATGCTGAGCCACGCTTGGCCTCCGAGGAGTCCCCGTAGCTCTGACCAGGGTGTCTCAGTCCCTCCGGCGTGGCTCTAACCCGGCTGCCCCCGTCCCTTGGGTTGGCTCTGACCCGGCTGTCCCCGTTCCCCCTAGCATAGCTCTGACCCGGCTGTCCCCGTATCCCCTGGGACAGCCACAGCCCAGCTGTCTCCATCCCCTGGGATGGTTCTGACCCGCCTGTCCTGGTCCCCCTTGGGACAGCTCAGACCCAGCTGTCCCCATTCCCTAGGATGGCTTTAACCCAGCTGTCCCTGTCCCCCCTGGTGTGGCTCAGACCCGGCTGTCCCAGTCCCACTGGGAGAGCTCTGCCCCAGCTGTCCCCATCCTCCCGGGGTGGCTGTGTCCTGACAGTCCCCATCCTCCCGGGGTGGCTGTGACCCGGCTGTCCCCATCCCCAGGACCTGGAGCAGAGGCTGCGGGAGGCCGAGCGCCGGGAGCGAGCCCTGCACAGCCGCCTGGCCCACCTGGAGGAGCAGAACCGGCAGCTCCTGGGGCAGCTTGTGGAGAGCCAGTCCCAGGAAGGTGGGTGTCCCAGTGGGTTCAGGGTCCCCTGCCACCATGGGGTGTTCCCATGGGGGCAACAGGCTGGGTGCAGATCTAAACCTGCTCTCTGTGCTGCCCAGCTCTGGAGACCTGGGGAGCGCAAGTATTGTCCTGTTCTGTAAACCATGGGGACCCCAAACCCCAGAAGAAGTGTGGGCCAGCACAAGGATACTTTGGGCACAGCCTAAAGCTCTCAGCTCTCCTCTTTCCACTGCTCCTACCCCATTGTCTACTAGGAGCAATGGTAGAATGCAAAGCATCAAGAAACCCCAAAGTGCCATGGGTTTGGGGGAGTCCTTGGGTCCCGGGAGCTGCTCATGCCTGTTCCCCCTGTGTCTGGGCTCAGATAGCACAGCACGGAAGGAGCGGGAGGTGATGCTGAGGCTGAAGGAGGTGGTGGACAAGCAGAGGGATGAGCTTCGTGCCCAGGCCCATGAGATCACCTGCAAGAGCCGAGACACGGAGGCGGTGAGTGGTTGGGAGCTCACGGGTGTGGTGTGTGAAGGGCCCGGGGACCTGCTTTCATGTCACCCCCCCGGGGCTGTCGTGGTGGCTGGTGAGCCTGCTGGGGCAGGTGCTTTTCCCATGGCTCTCTATATGCTGATGTCCCTGGGTGGGGGCCCAGAGCTGCTGCTGTGCCTCACTCTGCTCCCCCTGGCTCTTCAGCTTCAGGAGCAGCTGCATCGGTTCATGGCCATGAACGAGGACCTGCGTCACAAGGTGGCCGTGGTGCAGGCTCAGCTCAAGAGCACGCTGGAGAAGAAGTCAGACCTGGAGGCTGCAATGCTGCAAACCCAGAAGGAAATGAGCAGGAGGAGCAGGATCACCTCTGAGAGCCAGCAGGCAAAGTCCAGCCTGGTGAGTCCCAGCCCGTGGCCCTGCTGCAGGACATGGGTAACACCAACCTGACCTTCCCAGCCCTGCATGGGGCTCCTGGCACGTCTGGACCCATCAGCTGCCAGCAGGACACGGCCACTTGAGTAAGCCCCAGTGCTGAAAAGTGAACAGTGAGGTGCCTGTTAGGTCAGTAAGAGAAGGGCTTTGTGGACAAGGGTCCATAAAAATTGCCAGGGGTGGAGGCAGGAGTGAGCAAAGTGAGGAAAAGCCGGGTGGGACTTGGAGGACAAGGAAGGTTTGCCCTGTGTGGTGATGGGTGCTGGGAAGCCACCATGGTCCCTGGAGGGCTGCAGTGACTCCAGACTGGCAAACTCATTCCTGAGACTTTCCCATCTCTGCCTGAACGTGGCACTCAGCTTTTGGGGTGGGGGCTTCGGGGTCTCTGCTTGCCTGCTGACTCTCAGCCCCCCAGGAAGGAGCATCATCACCCACAGAGGAGCCCCAGCACCCCGATTCAGACACGGGCAGGAGCCCTGCTGACTGCTGCTTCTCCAAGGAAGAGCTGCAGCAGATCCTGCAGGAGAGGAATGAGCTCAAGACCAACCTGTTCTTGGTGCAGGAGGAGCTGGCTTATTACCAGAGGTGAGTCCTGCTGCAGTGGTGTGGAGTCCCTTCTGTCCCTGCAGCCACCTGTGGTCCATCAGAGGCTGCTCCTGGTGCTGTTGGTGCAGATTTCTTTGCCAGGCTCTTGGTTAACCACTGGCTGCTCTTTGCCAGGGAGCTGCTGAACGAGGAGAGAGTTCCCGGCTTCTTCTTGGATGCCATGAAATCAAATATCAAGAGGCAGAGAAAAAAAATCAGAGCTAAAATGCTGGGAACGACGGAGGAGTCAGCGAGCAGGTGAGTCAGGCTGGTCACAGCAGACAGGGTGGAGGGCAGCTGGCAAGCTCCAGTGTTCCCATGTGCTGGGACGCCCTGGAAGGGAACTCCCCGAGAGCTGCTTTCTCCTCACTTCCCTCCCAGAGATCAAAGGTTTTATGTCTGTAATTGTCTTGCTCTGGGAGTGCCCAGGGGCTGGGCTCTTGGCTGCAACTTGCATGTCCCTGTCACCAGTCACACGTGGCCTGGCCAAACCCCACCTGTCCCTGCATGGATGTGGCAGAAGGGAGGTGAGGTGGTGGCACTGGGACCACTGGACGAGGCAGGCTGGTCCCTGCACTGTGCAGTTGGAGTCTGGCCAGCAGAGAGCCTTTGAAGATGACGGTAGAGATGTTCCCTGGAGGCTCTGTGAGACATTCATGGGCAGTGCTGGCTCCAACAGGCTTGTGACGATGGGGAGGTGTCTGAAGAGCTTTGTGGGGCTGGGGCTGGGCTTGCCAGGAAACGTGGCTGGGGCTGGGACAGCTGGCCAGGGCTTGGGGGCAGGTCATAGCCCCACGGTGATTTGTGGGGGCAGCTGCTCTGGTCTGTGAGCCCCTGGCTCTGTGGGGGACACAGCTCAGCTTGAGAGGGAGCCCAGGGAGTGGCTCTGGCCCTTGAGCATGTAACTCAGCACAGGTTTTTTCCCCCACCCCTTCATGCTGCAGTGATGAAGATGAAGGCTCCTGGCTCCCAGCTCATGGCACAGACTGTGTGGATGCTCAGCCTCCCGAATCCACAATCAGGAGCTTGTAAGTTCACTCCCATGCTCTGGTGCTGCTGGGGTGGGTGGCTCTGCTGGCAGAGGGGTCCGGGGCTCAGCTGTGGAGCTGGTGCCCACTTGCTGGGTATCGAAGATGGAGCCAGGCTGCTTGGCATGGGGCTGGCAGGGATGCTGCTGAAGGGAGGGTTGTTTGGTTCAGGGGGGATCTGCCTTGTCTGGGTTGGGGTGGTTGCAGGGCAAGCCTTGCTGCTGCCCCTGGGGTGTCACATGCTCCCAGGGCTGTGTCCTGCTGCCACCACCAAACACAGAGGGAGGTTGGGATCCGGAAGCTTCCCTGGGAAGGTTCTTCTCCCCCACGGTTGTTATCTGCTCTCTCTCTGCAGTTTTGGGCTGTGGTATCAGGGCAGCAGCAAAGACCCCCCCACAACCAGCTGCTCCGGGACCTGGGAAATCATCGACTCCCTGGAGACGCAGCTGGAGCCGGAGGGAGAACAGGACAAGCCAGTGTCCAGCTCCCCTGACAGAGCCACAGCAGCCCTCTGACCCCCGGGGCTGGGGCTGAGTCTGCCCTCACAGCAGCACTTCCCAGCTCCTTTTCTCCTGGTGTCTTTGAGAGCAGCAGGGCAGCCCTGGCCCTTCCCCACAGCGTGAGCAACCTTCCTCCAAACCCACTGGGACACTCAGCTGTGGGGTGCTGGCCTGGCACGGGACAGCTCGGCACCTCTGGGCATCTCTGCCCATCAGCCACCCTTTCCTTGTGCCCATGGTTAACTCTGGGGGTCCTGCACAGCCACGACCTCGCTCCTCACTCCCCCATGCTTGCAGCTCAGTGTGGCAGGTTGTCTGCACCTTCTTCCCACTGCTCTACCCAAAAAAGGCCCTTCCCATCTCCTGATGGCCCTTTCCACCCAATCCTCTGCTCACAGCCCTGGATCCCATCACAGGATCCAGCCCAGTGGGGGTATTTTCACGTCACCCCTTTCTGTTCCTACCTCCTCTCATCCCTGCAATGTGAAGGTCAAGTTGGGGTGCCCGGCTCTGCTGGGCACTGTCCCAGGGTCACCACGTGGCTGGAAGGGGCTGAGCACACTGCACCGGGTGCTCTGTGTCTGGGATCAGCACCACCAGAGCCACCCCTGCACTGGTCAGGCATGGGGTGAATCAGCTTTGTACTGGGACCTCTTCTTGCTACTACTGGAAGACTGGAACAATCTGTGTGTTCACGGGGATGAGTCGGTCCCCTCGGGTCAGGTATTTTCTAGCTCTAGAACTGGAGTTGGAATAAATCAGTGTCTCGTTTCTCCTCAGAGGAGAGGAGACCTCTCCTACCTGCTGTAGCCTTTGCTCTCTCCTTGCTTGGGAGGGGCTGGGTGATGCTGACAGCCTTGGTCACAGTTCTCCAGTATAGCCATCACTTTTCACGTGATAATGCGAAGGGCTGTGGCTGGCTGAGCTGTGCCAGAGCTTCTTTTGGGGGTCAGCTACGATGGGGAGCAGGGCTACAGGAGCTGCAGCCCTGGGTGTGATGGAGTTAAGTCTTGCATTGTGGGGGGAGCAGCAGCACTTCCAGCCCGGCCCTGGCTGAGCTGGCCTTGGGTAGGAAAAAGGTGTTTCCTGTGCATCTGCTGACACAAAGCTCCTGGGGAGATGGCGAGGTGGGATGGCAGCCAGCAGCGGTTCAAAGGCCAGCCTGGCCCCATGGGGGGTGTGGGGACCCCACCTCTCACCCCTGATGGGGGTTGGCAGCACTGTGGGGCAGCTCATGGGGGTTGGGACAGGGGGAGGCAGCGGATGCCTCGTGTGGGTTGGGGACACGTTGGCTGAACCAGCTTTGGGGGCAATGGAGGATGGTACAGGGGGAGTGAGAGACGACTGTGGGTGAGATGTTCTGGCAGGCACCAGCCCCAGTGTGGCTGGGTCGAGCCCATGGGTGCCCATTTCTGCCACTGAGGTGGCAGCAAGGACCAAAAATAGCCCGTGCGGCGGCGTTCCCCATGTCCCCCCCCACCACCACACCCCTGACGCCTGCATCGGGCTCCTCCTCCTGCGTTTCCTCAGGAAGAAACCCAAGGCTGGCGGGAGGAAGAGGCCACACCACGGGAGGGACAGGACAGACGGACACCGGCACGGGGCTGGGGAGCTGCTGGGACTTGGGCTCTGCTGCCCCACTGATATGGGGAGCGCCTGGCCCATCCTCTGCCTCCAGCTGTGGCTGTGGGTGCAGAGCTCTGCCCAGGAGCTCGACCCCAACGGCAGGAACGTCTGCAGGTAGGTGCCATGGGGATTCCCTCCATCTCTTGGGGTGTCTTGGCAGCCCTAGCAGGTCATTGTCCATCTGTCCTTCCATGGGTGGAGATCTGCAGCCTGGCATTGTGTGGGTGCAGAGACCAGTGTGATGCTGGGGAACATGGTTGGGGCACGCATGGGCATTTGGGCACCCAGACCCCTTCTCCAGGGCTTATTTCTCATGGACCCCCAGCACACAGGGCAATGGGGGGATGTGGGAGCGTTGGCAAAATTTTCATCATGCCATAGGTGGGAAATGTAGGTGGAGAAAAACCCAAAGGGCTTTTAGAGCTGACCTTCCTTCTACTTTGCTGCTACGTCACTTCTCCCGTTGGTCTCGCCATTAATGGCAGTGCCTTTAGTTGCCTTCGCTTCAGTGTCTTTGCTCTGGGTCACTGGTGAAGCTTTGAGCTGCTCCTAGAACATCAGGGACCCAGCATGGGTTCCATAGTGGCAGAGCTGGGCAGGCCTGTCCCACCACCCAGCCCCACCACCCTCTCGGGCTCTAGCCTCTTAAATTTCCTTCTATTTTGCTGGTTTCCTTCCGGAGCGATGCCGACGGGGCCGCGCCACCTCCCCACCCTCCAGGGCCAGCGCCTGCCTTGGCTTCACCTTAGCCAAAGCTGCAAAGCCCCGTGTGAACCCCACACTGGCCCAGCACCCCCTGCCCTGCCCTGGCTGATGGTCCCCGGGTCTCTCCCACAGGCTTCCCACCGGCCCCTCGTGCTGCCCAGGCTGGAAGCAGGAAGGACGGGAGTGCACGGCTGGTGAGTGATGGATGGTGATGAAGCCCAAAACTCTGTTGGGTGGCTCCTCCATGGTGCTGAGTGTTGGGGGGGAAGGTCTTTGAGCTCTTCTTGAGGAGCTGTGGTGGGATGCTGCACCATGGGGACTCCCAAATCCCCACCAAGCAAGCTGCCAATGGTGTTGCAGCTTGGCTGGAGGGATGGAGTGGGAAGTGGTGGAGAGATGGTGGTTGGCTGGAGGGATGGTGGTTTCCCCAGGAAGGCTGTCTTGGTGGGAGGTGACCTGGTGGTCTGGCAGTGGGGTGCGAGCTCAGGGGAGCCACCGTGCACTGAGTGTCTGCCCTGGTGCCCACAGCGCTGTGCGAGGGGGAGGACGCCTGCGGGGAGGATGAGGTGTGTGTGAGACCCGGGCTCTGCCTCTGCAAACCCGGCTTCTTCGGAGCAGACTGCAGCTCCCGTGAGTGTTTCCCCCTTGCCATCCCCTGGGTGCCTGGGGGGCTGCCAGGCCTCCCCATCACCCCCATCCTCACCCTCTCCTTCCCTTCACAGGCTGCCCCGAGCAGTACTGGGGCCCCGACTGCAAGCGGAGGTGCCGGTGCCACCCCAACGGGCGCTGCGACCCCGAGAGCGGGCACTGCACCTGCAACCCCGACCACTGGGGAGAGCTCTGCCAGTTCCCCTGCCAGTGCGGCCCCCACGGCCGCTGTGACCCCCTCACTGGCACCTGTCACTGCGAGCCGGGCTGGTGGTCACCCACCTGCAAGAGGCAATGTCAGTGCAACCTCGCCAGCTCCCACTGCGACCCGCTGACCGGGCAGTGCCGCTGCCTGCTGGGCTGGTGGGGCAGGAGGTGCAGCTTCAAGTGCTTCTGCAACCTCTCGCCCTGTGCCCAGGAGACGGGCAAATGTGAATGCAAGGCTGGGTTCTGGGGGCCAATGTGCCAGTGGCGCTGCGACTGCCTGCACGGCTCCTGCAGCCCCCTCAGTGGCCACTGCAGCTGCAACCCCGGCTACCAGGGCAGGAGCTGCCAGGACCCCTGCCCGGCGGGGAAATATGGGTCTCAGTGCAAGCACAGGTGAGCTGGGGGTATCAAAGGGGGCTCAGCAGGTACCCAGGAGTCACGGTCTGACCCTGGGGGGGAAGACATCATGGTTATGTCTGTCCCTTGGGCTGGGCAGAGAGACCTATCCCGGTGGGTTTGAGCATCCCTGGTTGGATGCGCCGCCAGCATTGCCCCAAAAGACATCTCACTAACGCCAGCAGAAAGGGCTGATGTTATCCTAAGTCTGGTTGTCCTTGGTCCCACTCCCAAGGGTGATAAAGCAGCATCTCTCCCTGCATGCCCCCTGCCCTCTTGCTGCTACAGAGCGTTAGGCTCTATAGGGTATTTCCCCACGGCCCAAACTGATGCTCAGTGTGGGGTGAAATATGCACTTTGGGAGGGATGAGGGCGGGTGTCGAGTCCTCACTGCCCCTCTGCCCATGCAGCTGTGGGAGCTGCAAGCTCAGCCAGCCCTGCTCGCCCGTGGATGGCTTCTGCCTGGCCTGCCAGCCCGGCTGGAATGGGACCCTATGCAAGGAGCTCTGCCCGCCTGGCACCCACGGCGAGGGCTGCCTCCAGCCCTGCCCCCGCTGCCGCCATGGGGAGACCTGCAACCCGGAGACAGGGTCCTGCCTTCACTGTGAGCCCGGCTGGACGGGACCCAGGTATGCCCAGGATCAGGCTGACAGTCCTCATGGGGGGTCCATGCTCTGGGGCACAGTGAGATGGTGCTGAGATGATGTTTTATTCTCTGTCTTGGCAGCTGCAACAGCTCCTGCCCCGCGGGCACCTTCGGCGATGGATGCCAGCTCCTCTGCCCTGAGTGTGTTGCGGGGAGCTGTGACCCTGTGTCAGGAGCTTGCATATGCCAGGCAGGCTACTGGGGAGCCAGGTAATGCCAGGAGCAGGGGAGGGCTGGTGCCCAGCTCTTCCCAAGGGTATTTCCCTCCTTTCTTCTCTCTTCCAGCTGCAATGACACCTGCCCGGAGGGATATTTTGGTGTGAACTGTTCCTCGTCCTGCCAGTGCTCCCGTGGAACCTGCCACCCCGTGCGGGGGGACTGTGTGTTGAGTAAGAGCAACCCCAAATTTACTCCTCAACACTGGGCAAGGGAGTGTAACATCCTTGCTGGGGAAGGGGCCAGGAGGCTGCAATGCAGCCTCGTCCCTCCTGGTGCCTCGTGGCCCCACCACGAGTTGCCAGCTCCTGTGCTCTCCATGTGGGATGACTCTATGGGCTTGGCAGCCACAGGACACACCACACTCAAGCCATCTTCTCCACACAGGTTTTAAGGACCACGGGACACTTGCAGCTGCCATCCTTGTCCCTCTCCTGCTGCTGCTGCTCTGTGTTGCCTGCTGCTGCTGTGGAGCTGGCCCAGCAGATGCTAGAGACAGGTATTTTTTTATATTTTGTAATCTTTGATGCAAAACCCCATCTCCCATGTCCCTTGACACCTCCCTCCCCTGCGCAGGGCGGCTGTGCCGGATGATGACGTGGTGGCCAGGATGAAGCACCATGTGCAGGGGGTGCTGGCAAACCTCAGTGCTATGCTGCCTTGTTTTACCCTGGGTGGCTCCAAACTTCCCAAAGTCACAGGTAAAAACTGCAGAGCCTTTCCAGGGCATCACCCCCACCCTGCACTCTGCATCGTCACCATTTGGGGGAAGCCTGCAAGCCCCCCCTGCCCCACTGCATGGCTTGGGCCAGGCATTGCTCTCCCAGCCCAGCCTGAGCAGCCCAGGGTGCCTGAGCTCAGCTGGGTGTCTTCTCCTCCACAGTTTCCCACCATGATGCAGAAATCCCCTTCAACCCCAGCTTCATTGAGCCACCGTCGTCCGCGTGGGTTTCAGACAGCTCCTTCTCCTCCTTCGACACTGACAACGAGGGACCTGAGTACTCTGTCCCTCCCAGAGAAGGTGATCTCCTCCTCCTTCTCCTCCTCCTCTTCTCCTCTTCTCCCCAGCTGCCTTTCTGGGCTGCCTGGAGTCAATCCTGTCCCGTTACCAACCTTGGGTGTCCCAGGGGTGGGTGCTGGCCACAGGCAGCATTTATTTTCATACCCTTGTTTTCCTGTCTGCAAGGACACACCAGGGCCGTGCTTGGCCTCATGAGGTGGGACATGCCTGGTGTGGACAAGCCCATTTCACAACCTCCTCCCAGGGACACGCTCCCAGGGACAATCCTGTTGCACCATCCCCAGTCCTGATGTCCCCGTGTCTGTCCCCGTGCAGGGGGGTAGCTCTGGCAGTCCTCACTCCCATCCCCTTCTCCTGCAGGTATCCCACTGCTGGGGGGTGCTGAGCTGCAGGATGGGGCATCCCCCCCTGGTGAGGTGCTCCCAGATCCATCTGCCTTCGATTCTGAGGATGTCTCCCAGGGTTTCTCCATCCCTCGCACCTCCAGCATCGCCAAGGCTAAGCGGCCCTCGGTGTCCTTTGCTGAGGGAACAAAATTTGGGGCAGCGGAGACCCCCAGCCCCGGACGAAAGCCCAAGATCCTGTGGGGCCCATCCAAGCTGTCCTCACCATCAGGGGATGGAGCAGCTGAGCTTCCCCCTGAAAGACCAGCCAGTGATTGCTACGAGACCCCTGAACCTCTCAGTAAGGGGGAGGAAAGCCACCGACCATCGCCACGGGCCACCCCGGGGGGACGCCGAAGGGTGGTCTCTGGCACCAGGCATGTGGCCCAGAGAGTGGAGGCACTTGAAGCAGCTGCAAAATCCAGCAGCTGGGAGGCAAAGGGGAAGGAGCCCAACGTCACAACCATCTACATGATGGTAGGAACAGCCGGGCAGGACCCTAAGGAGGAGGGGAATGCAGAAGGACCTGTCCAGGCTGTGCTCAAGAGGTTGAGCAGCTTGCAGAAGGGCAAGTGGGCTACAAAGGAGGAGCCCAAGATGAGGAGGAGCATTGAGACCATTCAGAAACCACCCCGGCGGGCCCTGGCACAATACAGAGACTCCGTGAGTAGCTGCAAGCAGAGGGAGAGTGTCCCAGGGGCTCCCGATGAGCCATCCCCTGGCAAGCATCTCCCTGGGAAGAGACAGTCTCTTCTCTCATCCCCCTCACCGAAAAGCACCGGGGCCCAGGATGGGGCTGGCGATGCTGTAGGTGCCACAGAGATGGGCAGAAGCCCCGAGTTAGTCCTCAGCCTGGAAATGAAGGGTCAGGCTGCCCTGGAGGAAGAGCCGAAATACGAGAATGTGATGAGTGGCAGTGCAGAGTCACCCTCCAGCCCCAACAAGGAGCTGCCGGCCACCCCTGCAACCACTTGAGCCACCCCCCCTGGGCTGGGGCAGCGGGACCCCAGGAGGCCCCTCCGACCCCAGACTGGTCCCCCTCCAAGCTGTGAACTGGAGAAGCAGTGAGTCTTCCCACAGAGCTTTTGCTCCATGCTGTGTTGCTGGTGTGGACCTTCACTGGCCAGACAGGTGATGTCGAGAGCCACAGTGGTGGCAGCCCCATGGGGTTGTGATGCTTCAGGGCTGTTTTCTGCTCCCCATTGCCCTTTGCACCCCATTTTGTGTCTGTCACAGACTGGAGGGACAGCGATGCTCTGGAGGTAGTGGTGACATCTTCTAATCCCCACCAAGCTTGGGGAAATGTATCCTGTAAAGGGATGGGGGGACATGTAAAAGGCACCAGGGCTGCTGGGGGCTCAGTTAGGAAATGTGTGGGCAAAACCCAGTTTCACCCCCTTGACTTTCACCTTTCCCTGTCCCACCTCTTGCTGTAAAGGTGCTTCTTGCTGGAGGGGATTATTTTGTGAAGCTAGGCTTTGGAAAGATGATGGGATGTCACAAGCAGCTTCAGTGAAAATTAATTTTATCTGCTTAAGTCGAAGGGTATCTGGGTCTGCAGGGGTTTAGCTGTGTGGCTCTGGCTTCTGTGGCAGGCTCTGGCTGCCTGTCTTTCTGTGTACACATGAAAAGGGTCGTGGCACAACACGGGGCTTTATCTGCAGCTTTTTTAACTCCCCACGATACCGAGCTGCAGTTGTGCAAGAGCAAACGTGGCAGCCGGGCTGTGCCCACCCCCCAGCACACCCAGGGCTGTGCTGGCTCTGATAAGGACAAAAGCTGCACAGAAAATGGCACTTCTGTGGGTGCCCTCAGTTACTGTCATCTCCCCACACCTCACTCCTGCTGCAGCAACATGTCACCATGGGTGGCTGAGGTGTGATGATGCGTCAGCATCTCCAGCATGGCCAGAGGACCTCGGGCAGCATGGGTGAGATGGGCACAAGGGCTCTGCTGCCCGTGCCAGGTGTCCAAAATACCAAAGGGGATTTGTAGCATGAACTGGGTTTAGGTCTAAGTGGTGGAAGTTTCTTGTGTATTTTTCTATTACTTTGTGTGGCATGAAAGCCTCTGAATTAGAATTAAAGGTCACTGAATGAAAATTAAATATTACCCCTTCAGGAGCTGGGTTTCCCATCCTCTCTTCAAATCAAAGATATGGCCAGAAATATTCTGCAAAGCATGGAAACTGTTGGCAGCCTTAGGCTTTTAGTTTGGGGGGTTTTAATTTAATTTTCTGGTTCTGTTGTGTTCTGAGCTTTCACTTACAGAGCTTGAGCCCAGAGCAGCGCCAGAGAGCAGAGGGAATGTGAGTGTGCTGTGAGATGCACCCATGCCACGGGCTGCACCTCACACATCATATGCTGAGCATTGTGTGAATCCTTCTGGTGTTGGAGCTGTGGAGCTGGGCTCTGGGTGTTTCAGAGAACACTGTGGGTTTGGCTTTTCCCCTTTTGCTTTTCGGGGGAGCTTCTCCGCAGCGCTTGGCGCTGAACCCCTGTGGTGCCACGTGGGTGAGGAGGGTTCCAGTTCCACAGGCAGCCCTCTCCTGCAGTGGCATCACCCACTGCTGTGATTATAACACCAAATATTCTGGCGTGCAAATAAACCTGCTCCTCCCGGCCAGAGCTCTGCTCTGCACAGGCTACTTTTGGTTTTGCCACTATTTGATTGCAGCGGTGGGGACCGTCCCACATTTTATTTATAAGCAGCCATTTTTCCCTAATTGGTTGGATATTTTCAGCCTGTGAGCAGCGTTGTGCCAGAAGCCAACGTCACGTGAGCCGGTTCGCCCTGGGTACAGCATGTGAATAGCTGACAGCAACCTGACAGCCTTCCCTGGAGTTGGGACAAGCCTCCAGCTCGGAGAAAACCTGCTGCTGCCAGAACCTTTCATGTTTTGGGGCTGAGCTGGAGGCAGGAGCATTCCCCTGCTTGAAGGTGAAGCATCTTCACCCCATCTGGGTGGTGCATGGAAAACAAGCAGTGGATTTCCAGCGGGTGGCTGCCTGTGCACACGCCTGCAGCGTGGTTGTGCTGGTGTCTCCTCGTTAAGGATGCTACGGTCCTTTGCTGAGGTTTTAATTCTGGATGCAGGAGGTCTGGCGGGTGAGGGAGGGGTTAATGTCTTCCAGTGCTGGACTTTCCAAAGCCTCCTGCAGTGGTTTGAAGCCAGGCAGTGAGAAGCAGCTGTGCAGGTCCTCTCTGTAAGCAGAGGTGTCCATGCTCTGCAGGAGCTGCTCTTGGCCTTGCGGAGGTAGGAACAGAGGCTCAAGTTGTCCCCTCATGGCCATGGGGGTCTGTCCCCTGTTGTCTCAGCTTTGTCATCTTCTTCCTCAAGCTCTGCCTTTGAAAAGGACCACAGTGGCTCTGTCTGAGCCTGCTGAGGACCTCCTTGGGTGGCCAGGCAGGAGCTGTCACCTCCCTTCCAGTCTAAACTCATTCCTGGCCAGTTTCTATAAATGTGTCTTTGTGCCAGTTCCGTTCTGCAGCTTCACTTTATTTTTTTTCTCTCCATGATGTTTACTCAGTCCCCGGGTGTATTTATAGATGGCAGCCGATCACCTGATAGCTTCTTTTCTCCTTCTAGGATAGGAAAACTGAGCTCCACCGTGCTCCTGCTGTAGCAGAGGTTCCCATGTCCCCAAACTGCCTCCAAGCCTTCTTCGTGTTCCTTTCCGTCACAGTTTGTGTTTCTTGGACACAGTGACCAAGTCTGGGTGCTGAGGTCTCCCGGGGCCTCGTGCTGCCTCAGCCTTCCTCTACCTCTGCTGAAAACAGGGCACTGATCCAGGCTGGCTTGTTTTCTTTGGGTTTTTCTTTGTTTGTTTGCTTTGGGCTTAAATCCACTTTCCAGCTGTTGCAACGTTTGACCCTTAGCCCGGAGCCAAGGAGTTTCCTCTCCCCCCTGCCCCACCGCAGCCTGCCCCTTTCTCAGGGATCACAGAATCGTTTGGGTTGGA
>VYZX01020727.1:0-13627 GCA_013401335.1 Brachypteracias leptosomus | reverse complement strand
CATTGCCTGCCCCATGGCCACCCAACTTGATGTCCTTCTTGAAGTCTCCAGGTACCGGACCAAGGCCTCCTCGTCCAGAGATGTCCTATTTGCCCATGGCATTGGAAAGTATTCAGAAATACTGAAATTGAGACATCTGGCTATAACGTGAGAATTTGAACAGCCTGAAATTACCACAGGAAGTGTATTTTTTCCTGTAATTTCCACTTACTAACAAACCAAACACTGCATTATAGTAAGTGGATTTGTGCCTGGTGAATACAAACTATTACTTGCACTCTCAGTGACTCAGAGCGTTTACACAGGGAAAGTCTAGAAAAGCTTTTTCCATATTAAAATAGTGATACCGATAATGATAAAACCCCTCCATCTTTTTGGTTCTGTCAAAGTGACTTACTGCCTGACTCCTTCAACGCTGATCAAAATTTAAAACATGTTATTAAGGGTATTGTTTAAATGCCTCTTGCACACATGTGCAAGTGGTCTGTCTATTCAGCATCACTGGTGTACAACACAATGATTTTAAGCAATTTGACTGCCTTATGCATCCATGGTTTGGGTTTCTGAGCATTACAGGATGTTTTGATGATGGGCTAACAGGACAAGGAGTGACACAGGGGGTGTGCTGCAGCCTTGTTGCCATCCTGCAGTTTTCAAGATGCAGAGTCTTCTGCTGAGGAGTCATCTGTGCTGCAGTGTTACCAGAGTGCAAAAACTAACCTTTACAGGAGCACCACATTCCCCAATTTCACTGCTGCTAACTGTGTTTGGTTACCAATACAGGCCATTGAACAGGACTTCCTAAACATTTCATAGTCTGTTTCTCTCACTGTGAGACACCGTCCAGCTGGGAGTGCAGTGAATAAGAGGTGATACAGCAGGATGCCACCCCTTCTACAGCCTGCACGGTTCAGGTACATGTTTTGTAGCTGAATGCATTTTGTTGGTGTGCTCCCACAGGAAGGATGTCACCGCTTCCTGCCAGCCACGTGTGACAGGGCACAGTCAGTCATCAGCTGTGTGTCTGAGGGATCTCCATTTGGTGGAGTGTTCAGTTTGTTTTCTTTAAGTGGTATGAAGAAACATTGCAGTTTCCAGTTGAGGACCCTGTGTACTCATCATATCACACTCCACATAACTGGGCTGTAACAGGTATGCAAAACTTCTTTTGCTGCTTTTGTTTTGGCGCTTACTGGCTTCTGAGTGTTTAGCAGTGCCATGTTGCTTTATCTTAGCAAACAACTTTATGCAAACTTTTTTCTGCTAAGGAAAGGACGGAAGTGAAGGAGAGGAAAATTTGGCTAGTTGAAAGATGATCAGTTGCAAGTGGATGCTAATTTGCTAGTCGAATTAGCCATGAACTAATTCAAAACCCATATAAGTGCATTAGTGCAGCCAGAGTAAATACTCTTAGGTTTGCTAGTTTGTGCATAATGCACTAAGTTTTGCTTCAAAGGTTGCTGATGTTCAGTGAGTGACTTGAGTGTGTTCATGCTGCTCTGACTGCGAGGTACTGCTATGAAGGACTCCTGGCTCATCGTTTTCACAGAGGCTGCCAGAAGTAACTCCATAGCAACTTTGGAAGTGATGGAGCGGGTTGCAGACTTATGTAAAAGAATAGAAAATAAATTTTACACATAGGGAGATTGAAGTAAAGGAAGTTGAAAAGACCTGCTCAGGTCAGAGAGGCATTGAACATTGGACTGGGAAGCTTGGGCCTCACATACATGGTAGTGCCTACAGTCAGGTGGTAACAGGATGGTATGTTCCAGGCAGGAATGTGAGGCACAGGACAATGAGGGTTTAGCCCCAGTTCTCCCTGTCCCATGTAAAGGGACCTCAGCTTTATCTCCTTTCCCAGCCATTAACTATTTTTTGGGGAAGGAACTAGTCTCTCACAGCCCTTCTGTTGCAAAGGCCAGTAGTAGGTGACTATCTGGTCTGTGCCTGCTAGCACTATCCCCACAGATAGTTTCTGATCACCCCTAGAATACAAGTAACTCAAACAATTTGGTTTGAGGTCTATATCTTTTCCAGTTCCGTTGCTACCTATAAAGAAACATTTGAAGTGGTTTTGCAACTCATGAACCCTATGAAGTCTCCACTCTTCTTGGATATACATGAACCAAACTTATTCATCTCATAACTCAAATTTGTTTTCTCAAGGCTGTCCTGCAAAATGTTCTCTATCCGCTATTAAGCCTACAGACTGCACAACTCAGTGGGGCTTTTTCATGCTTTATAGCACAATGTGGGGGGCTTGTTTGATGCCTTATTGCATGCAACTCAGTAAACATACTCCATAAAATGAAACCACATGGTAAATTCTAGAGCTGTCAGAAAAGACTACAAGGCCTACTTTAATAACAGTGATTTCCCAGAACTCAGGAGAGACAGAAATAATAATCATTAACAAGAAATAAAATACTGCATATATCTAAAAAGACAGTAAAAATATGCTCCCTTTAATGAACGTTTTTATAGGCAACATAAATCCTGACATGAGGCGGTAGTGTTGTGTGGCTTTGGGAAGACTTGAGCACCCGTCAGTCTACCACAGGCCCTGTGCTCTCTCACAGTACTTATCTACATCAGTCCCTGGGAAGGTGATGGAGCAACTAATTATGGAAACCATTTCCAGGCATGTGACGGACAAGAACACCATCAGAAGGANACCATCAGAAGTATTCAGCATGGATTCACCAAGAAGTCAGGCTTAACTAACCCGCTGATCTTCTACAATGACATGACTGGTTTGTTAGATGAGAGGAGAGCAGTGGATATTGTCTGCCTTGACTTCAGTAAAGGTTTCTACACTGTCTCCCAAAATACCATCATAGACAAGCTCTTGATGTATGGGCTGGATGAACAGACAGTGAGGTCATTTGAAAACTGTCTGAATGGCTGAGCTCTGAGAGGTGTGACCAGTCTAGCTGGAGGCCACTAGCTAGTGGTGTGCTCTGGGGGTCAATACTGAGTCCAGTTCTGTTTAACATTTTCATTAATGATCTAGATGATGGGGCAGAGCGTAGCCTCAACAAACTTACAGATGACACAAAACTAGGAGGAGTGGCTGGTACACCAGCAAGTTGCACTGCCATCCAGAGGGACATTGACAGGCTGGAGAAATGGGCCAGCAAGAACCTCAAGCAATTCAATATGGGAAAGTGCAAAGCCTTGCACCTGAGGAGGAGAAATCCTCAGGCACCAAGACATGCTGGGGTAGCCTAGATAAAAGGTCCTCTGTAGAGAAGGCTTTGGGGTTTTAGTGGACACTAAGTTGAACATGAGCCAGTAATATGCCCTTGCCACAAAGAAAGTCAATGCTGTCCAGGGCTGCATTAGGAGGAGTGTTGCCTGCAGGTCCAAGGAGGTGATCCTTCCCCTCTGCTCCGCACTGGTGAGACCATATCTGGAATATTGTGTCCCCATAAAAGAAAGATATGCATATACTGCAGAGAGTCCAACAATGGACCACTGAGATAATTAAGGGACTCAAGCATCTCTTCTATGAGAAAAGGCTGAGAGAGATGGGTCTGGTCAGCCTGGAGAAGAGAGGACTTGTGGGGAAAATAATGAATGTATACAAATATCTGGCGGGGGGAGTGGTTAAAGAAGTTGGAACCTGGCTGGTTTTGGTGGTGCCCTGGAACAGGACAAAAGGCAACAGGCACAAACTGGAACCCAGGAGGTTCCCTCTGAACATTAGAATCACAGAATCACAGAATAGTAGGGTTTGGAAGGGACCTCTTGAGATCATCTAGTCCAATTCCCCTGATAAAGCAGGTTCACCTAGAGCAGGTTGCAGAGAATTGTATCCAGTTTGTGCCCATTGCCCCCTGCCGTCACTGGGCACCACTGAAAGAGTCTTGCCCTATCCACTTGACACCTGCCCTTTAGGTACTCATAAGATCCACTCTCAGTCTTCTCTTCCCCAGGTTAAACAGCCCCAGGTCTCTCAGCCTTTCCTAGTAAGAGATACTCCAGTCCCCTAATCATCTTTGTAGCCCTCTGTCTCTCTTGAACTGGGAAGCCCAGAACTGGACACAGTACTCAGGTGGCACTAAGGCACAGGAGAGGGGGAGAAGAACCTCCATCGATCTGCTGGCCACACTCTTCTAAATGCACCCCAGGACACTATTGGCCTTCTTGGCCACAAGAGCACACTGCTGGCTCATGGTTAACTTCTTGTCCACCAGGACACCAAGGTCGTTCTTCACAGAGCTGCTTTCTGGCAGGTCTACTCCTAACCTGCACTGGTGCATGGGGTTATTCCTCCCCAGGTGTAGGACCCTACACTTGCCCTTGTTGAACTTCATTAGGTTCCCCTCTGCCCAGCTCTCCTGTCTGTCCAGGTCTCACTGAATGGCAGCACTGCCTTCTGGGGTGTCAGCCCCTCCTCCCAGTTTCATATCATCAGCAAACTTGTTGAGGGTATACTCCATCCCTTCATCCAGCTCACTGATGAATATGTTGAACAAGACTGGACCCAGTACTGACCCCTGGGGAACACCTCTAGCTACAGGCATCCAACTAGAGTCTGCATTGGTGATCAAAACCCTCTTGATCTCTGTTGTTCAGCTAGTTCTTAATCCACCTCACTGTTCACTCACCTAACCAACACTTCCTGAGCTTACCTAAGAGGATGTTACAGGAGACTGTCAAAAGCTTTGCTGATGGAAACACTTTTTCACTGTGAGGGTGACCAAGCACTCACAGAGGTTGCCCAGAGAGCTGGTCTCCATCCTGGGAGATACTCAAAAGCTATCTAGACATTGTCCTAGGCAACTGGCTTTAGGTGTCCCTGCTTAAGCAAGGGGATTGGACCAGATGATGTCCAGAGGTCCCTTCCAACAACAACCACTCTGTAATTCTATCAGGAGTCCTGATCCTATTACTGTTTTTGCAGTTGTTCTGCATAATAAGTAATTTCTGTGCCTCAGTAAAGTGGAAATATTAGTATTTCCTTTGTCAACATCAGAGCTGTAAAGTTATATGTACATTATAGTTAATTTAAAAGACACTGAACTAAGCCCCTAAACATAGACCCAGCAACTGACTTCAGCAAGTGCATAACCCTGAAATAAAATACTGGTCCAGAGGAAATCATGTGGGTAGTTAACATTCATCCTTCTTGAATCAAGGAAGCATTTAAAAACTGCAGCTGTGTAATAGTAAAGAAAGCCTTTGATTTTATTTTTATTATGTATATTACAACTTTCTAACATAGTTGCCTACTTTTCTGCCAACAAAACCATAAGGCTTTCAGTCCACCAACTAACAGGCTTTACCAAATTACATCAGTGCTACATCTGCCCCAGTACCCTGTTTCTGACAGTAGTGGAAGGGGAAGCTATTTAGGCAGAGCATGTGACCCTGCCCACTCTCTGCAGTCCAATACCCTTTGATTCACCAGGAACCATAACTGTTGAAACAAGAAATGCATGCTTATTGAGCTTTTTGGTGTCTGTTTATAGATCTGCTGCCTGTGAATTTGCCTAATCCCTTTTTGGATCAGCTGCTACTCCTGCCTTCACAGCCTCCTGGGATAACAGCTTCCAGAAAATTGATACCCCCCTGATACAACATCAGGATCTACTACTCACCTGTCACCATAAATGACCTCTTGCACAGCTAGCTCTCTTAGGTACTTAATATCTTTTCCATGACGGTCCATTTGCTTGGCTGGCATTCTGTGTCCTCCTTAAAGGGATACCTGGTCTTTACGGCTGACAAGAGTCACCTCCAGAGGCTGACAGTGTTGCTTTTTCTCACCAGTGCTTGGTCGATGCCTCAGTCTCTGGCCAGGGTTCCCAGCTGCCTGGCTTCTCTACCATCCAACTCAATGGACTTGGTCCCGTTATCCCCACATCAGAGCAGCCAGGTGGTAAGCGGCTCACCTTCAGGACAGCTAAAGTCCTTTCTAACATTTTGCAACTCCTTCATAGGTAAAGGCTTGGTGGTAACCTCTGTGTCTGATGACTCCCCATCCAATGGGTTTGCTTTAGCAGGACCTGCTCTGTTATCATCTGACAACACAGGGCAATCTGTTGGTAGGTGTTTCCCATTGCAGGGCTGTTAGCCTTAAAATCTGGTTCCAATTCTGACCCTGATTCCGCTTGAGAAGCACCCTCTCCCTGTTCTGTCACTTGGTCTGGCTGTTCTGTTTGTTTCCTTCTACTCACAAGGACAACGGTGTGGACTGAGTGGGAGTGGCCACAGTGGTTGGCTGTGTAGTCGTAGGGCTCCTTGTAGCAGTGGCACTGCTTGTTGTGGGAGCTGGAGCTGCAGTGGTGCCCATTGGGATGGGCTTGCAGGGTCTGACTAGCTGCAGGGCTCACTGCAGAGGCTTGCAGAGTGTGAATAGTCCCGCATGTCGTAAAACCTCATGGAGTCTGTATACACACAGTACAAATTGAGGTGATGGCCTGACACCAATGTTTAATCTGACACTACACAACAAAGAGAATCAATAGAATCAATAATAAATTCAATGCTAATGTTAATAATAAAAATATTTTTTCTTTGTAGTAATCATATCCACTATCCCCACATTTTAATGGAATCCCAGAATCTAGTTGAGTCAGATTAGCTTAACAGGGAAAAGTATAATTTCCCAAGGTAAAACTAAAAGTATTCGTAGTTACAAAATACACTATGTGGTGCCAGTTGTACATAGATGCAGCTGCTGCCCCGGTTCAGCACAGCATAAATCAGTGGTAAACACCACAGCAAAGCAGGGGCTTTTTTCGCCCAGCACCTGGAACTGAAGGTTTGGATTGGGACTGAAGGCAGAATGTGGCAGCAGGTGGGAGAAATGGAGAGACCTCCAGGAGTGTCCTGGTTTGAGTTAGAAAAGAACATTTCTGTTCAGTCCTAATGCTTCATGGAGCTAAGTCCTTTCTCTCCACTTCTCATTTGGGAACTAAGACTCTGGATTTCTGTGTATCCTCACCATCATACATGGAATTGACAGTATTTCAAGGAATGAAAAGTCTTGATCTTCAGCCACCTGCCTGACAGCCAAAACCTGGCCTCTTCCATTTACCTGCATCAATACTACAAAGATAGTCCAAAATGACAAGCTCTAACCCTGGAGCCTCACATCTAGATACCTGCTGCCTTTGTGCCCAGCAGCAAGTTGTAATATAATTTCACAAGCTCAGTTACCCAGGCCTAAGAAGATAATTTCCTTCCAGCACCAGCTACTTCTTTCTGTCTTCTATTTACTCTGCTGCCTCCAAGGTGCACTGTGATCCCAGCTGTATTATGGGTCTTATCTAGGAAATTCTGGCACTCCTAGAAGGGCATAATTTGCAGAGGAATGGCGCAGTGAAGTGGGACTGCCCTGTAACTCTCCTGGAGGTCTCTCTGTTTCTCCCAGCTGCTGCCAATTGGAGAACTCTCCAGCTGAGAGAACAAACATGTCCTCTCTGCACCAGCAGATCCTTGTACCACAGCCGACAGGAAACTGCTCCTCATAAAGCAATCATGCACTTTGCATCCTGTATAATAACTCCTGTAATGCCAGCCCTCAGGGGGATCTCTACCTCCTTATGTGCCTTAGCATGCTGTTTGGGGGAAGCCTGAACTTCTGTGGTTCTGTCTCTTCAGCTCTGCACCTTCCCCACTGCAAATGGACACAGTGTCTCTGTTTGCTGTTCCCTATGTTTACCTTTACCTGTGAAAGATCTGTCCATGCAAGCTAAACACTGCCTATACTTCCTTGCACTTTTCTTCCCCCCAGCTGCCCTAAACAAAACTGCCACACCAACTGTCCTGTTCACTGTCCCCTCATCTTTACTTCATAGAATGACGCTAAAGGCAATCTCCTTTGGCTCCACACATGGAAGTGCATCATCTTCCAATTGGGTTTTAAGAAGGTAACACATCTCAATAGAGGATAGGATGTTTGTAGGAGACCTGTTTTTCAGAAAGGCTTGGTGCTTTTTTGGAGGCATGCAGGTGTGCAATCAGGCCGAGTGTTTATCTCTTACTACTTGCTCTTGCTGGTACTCCCACTACCTGACCTTTTCCTGTTGACCCCATGTAGCAGAACACTGATGGAAGCCATCTTGCTTTGAGGACATTGATGGAAGCCATTTTGTTTCGAATTTTGTGGCCTGGTGAGGCGTGTCCTTATTTACTGGTGACTGAGCTGTCACAGCCAGCAGCAGATCCAAAGCGAGGAAACAGTTGCCCCAATCTGTGATACGCCACAAGTTAACACCATCCCCCAGCAGGACCACTGTGATTGGCTGGGCCTTGTGACACAGTCCCTATATAAGGGAGGATGAAGCTCAGAGACAGTGCTGCCTAGGACTGGACCACCACCAGATGGACCAGCGGGATGCTGTTGGATCATGGATCTTCACTGCACACGCAGGGAGGAGCAGCCAAGACAGGTGACCCTGAACTGACCAATGAGGTATTTCATCCCATATACATCATATTCAGCATAAAGCTGAGGGATCAAGAGGGTCTCGGCCCTTAAGCCTTTCCCTTGGGTTTGGCTCCTGCCTCTTCTGGGGGACTTCTTGCCTTCTGGACCCTTCCCTTTGGCCTTCTTTCTTCTTGGCCCTGTCTTTGATCTCGATTCGTGTGCTCCTGAACCCAGCTCTTGAACCTGGTTCCCATCGGCTGCTGAGCCCAGTCTGGGACTTTGCCGGTGCCTCTCCACAGCCTCAGTGGTGACAGTGACATAATTGCCATCAGGGGGAGGTTGGGTTGGGTACTTGTTTTGTTTATATTCCTGTTTATTATCATTATCTTCATTAAAGCTGTTTTAGTTTTCTAACCCCGAAGCCTCTCTCTCTCATTCCCTTCCTCCCTCATTTGGGAGGGGAGGGGGCCATAAATCTCTCTCTCTTATCCTCTTTCTCTTCCTCTATTTGGGGGGAAAAGAGGGGTTAACAGAGAGCACCTGTTGTAGGTCTGGTCAACTGACCCTAAACCTTGACACTTTCCTTTCCTCCCCCCTCCTCCCTTTAAGTATCCTCTACTGAGTATGCAGTTCTTCAACCTCTTTCCACCGAGGGAGCCTGTCAATAAAGCTTATTCTTTGTGCACCCAAACTCTGGTTGTAGTTTGGACTCTATTTGTCCGGATCCACACTTAATAATACCTACCTGAATGGTACACCTTGCAATTGTGTTTTAAGAGGGTAACATATTTCAATAGAGAATAAGACGTTTGTAGGACACCTGTTTTTCAATAAGGTTTGATGCTTTTTTGGAGGCATGCAAGTGCACATTCAGGCTGTTTATCCCTCACTACTTGCTATTGTAGGTACTCCCATTACCTGACCTTTTCCTGTTGACCCCATACCACTCCATGCCAATGGTCTGATGTGGCTGCATGCAAAATTCTCTATAAGGAGCCTATAGATGAAACAGAACAAAGAGAATATAGCTTCGGTAGGAATCAGACACTTCCCTTTTTACTCATTTTCTTAGAAGCTCTTTTTTAAAACAAGAAATAAGTATTTTTTAATCTTTCTGCTCTTTTGCTGCAGAGTCTGAGATATACTCAATGAATAGGATTTGCTCCACTCCACTGAAGACTCAGCATCACTGATACTGTTGCTTCCTCAGGCTTCTCATATCCTCCCAATAGCTTCAGGTTCCAGCTATCCCATCACCTGTGGCATTATTAGAGTCTGTCCTCCAACCTTTGGGAATGATTTCCTCCTCCAGGAGAACAAGGTGGCATGTAGGAAGTTATCATTTTATGGCCCAGGAAGTTTTAACTCTCACACATTTCCTTCTGCTATCTCTGCTATTCATCCTTACTAGACTTCAGTCAGACACCCATATTCAATATTCAGTCAATTAGGCACTTCTGAGTCTGATTGGTGCATCTATCATCAGAGTCATTACTTTCTCATTCACGTGAAAGACATTTCACTTACAGGGCACTGAGGGATTTGGCTCTCCTTCTTAATGCTTTGCCTTTGTGGAAGGGCCCAAAACAAAATCACTCTTTCCCTGGAAATTTTTCTTTTAAAAAATTATTTATTATTTCCATTATCTGTCATTCTCAACATTCATTTGGAATGGGATGAGAGCAATTGAAGGCTTTAATGAAGTCATTGAGCTAATGACTACACCATTAAAATGTTGGTGGATCGGGAAAGGGCTTTCTTTTTGTAAGAAATGAAGATGTGAACAACTGAAGCTTTTTAGCATGCTACCCTTTAAGTTCTTATGTCTTCATATGGTTAGGACAACTTTGCAATGCAATGTCAGATAGAAGGAGAAGACAAGTATACCTGCATACCTGGAACCATAGGGATTGTTTGTAAGTTTGCCAGTTTACTCTGTTCAGGGGCCTAGATGCTGGGACTTTGAGTATGTCTTTGTCATTTTAGATATATTCTCACAGTGGAAGCCTGTCCTTGTAAACATGCAGATGAAACAACTGTTGCAAAAAGGATTTGCAGAGATAACTCATTCCTGGGTTTAGTATTCACCTACTGCTATATACCCATTTAGCCAGGCAAGAATGCAGTGTGTGTATGTCCTGGCACCACTGGAGCCGCTGCTCTGCCAGTGCATATGGCTGATCGAGGGCTTTGTGATGAGGAAGAGGGACCTCCTCATTAGCAAAGCCTTGGTCACTGCCAAGCCCAAGTAAGAGTTGCAGACCCCAGCTGCCTTTCCTCATACACCCTGGCCCTGGCCCTGGGGCAGGGATGCCCAAGGAGCAGCCCCAGACCCCCAGTACCCCGGTGCTGGATGCATCTATGGCTGTGCCCATGGCAGGCAGATGATAGAGGGGAGCCGCTGGGCTCAGCCACCTCCAGGTCACTCCCTGATGCTGGCAGGAGAGGGAAAAGGTGGTTTGGGTCTCACACAGCTCTTTCTCTGCTCTTTCCCATGCACAGGCCACCAGACGGAGTGGAGGGAGCCCAGGTGACCCAGATGGCCTCCATCAAGCTGCTGCTGAAGGAGCTGTGTGACCACAATACTGTGACTGTTCCTCCTGTCTCTGCTCTGCTCCCAGAGGCTGCTCCAGCTCAGCATCAGGTGCATTGCTTCTCATCTTCTCTTTTCCCCTTGCTCAGGCAATAGCACTACACACGAGCAGCCTGGAGAGGCTGGTTGAGGGCCAGGCAAAGGTGAGGATTGCTCATGGTACAATTGTGGTCATGCTCACAAGTCACACATGGACAAAGGCTGATGCACCTTGACGGGGACCCTTTCTGCTTAGGGCCACTCGATGAGTGCAAGCACGTTTCTTGAAGGATGGTGCAGAGCAGTGGCCAACTCCTGTCCCTGCTGGTAGCAAGGTGGACTTCGCCACCTGGCTGGTGAGTTTGGAGAAGATGAGGGCAGGATGGCCTCTCTCTCCTCTCACAGGTGGCCACTTGTGCTGCATCAGGGCTGCTGCTGCCCTTCTTGGGCACATCTGCTTCCACCGCTCTGTAGCAGGAGAGAGCTGAGCTCCTGGGACCCCTTGTTCCCAAAAGGCACCTCTCCCATGTGCTTGGTAGCAGGGGGACAGTGTTGGGAGGGTCCAGGAGTGCTCACCTGGGGCTTCTCCTCCACAGCTCTTTGGTCTTTTCTCCTTTTCAGCAGGTGGGGCCCACAGCTGGAGGAGGGGGCTGCCCTGGCCCTTTGTGTGGGGCAGAAACTCAGCCACTGCAGAGGCGCCCAGGCCACTGGGCTGTGGCAGCAGGGGTGGTCTCTTTGGCCAGTCCCTGGCAGCTCTCTGCAGCCAGGACAGCATGCTCTCCCAGCCCATCCAGGTAAGAAGTCGGGGGTCCCCAGCCTGCTGGGTCCTCTGAAGAGGTGGTGTCCCCAGCAGAGGGATCCTGCGTGGGGCTTGGAGAAAAGGCCAGCTCATGCACGTGTCACCCACCTCCAGCCACCCCTCCATCTTGCACTAGTGAGATCAGTGGAGCCATCCACAGTCGCTCCTGCCCCTGAGGAAGGTTCATCTGCTCCAGGGCCTATCTCCAGCCAAGCAACCGTCCTCCTGTGTCCTCTGCAGGACCCACTGGCTCTCCTACAGGAGCACAGACCATCCATAGTGTGGATCTTCCAGCTGACAGCTGGCAAACACGTCTCTCAGGAGCTCCGGGGGACCCTTGACAGCAGAGCAGAGGTGCATCTCAAAAGCCAGCTTTCACAACCTGCTGGCTACCATCTTGAAGGTGAACCCTGCCGACTTGGAGTCAGGCAGCTCCTAGCTCTGTTGCTGCTGATGGGCACCTGTGAGAGCAAGAGCTGAAACCTAGCTGCCTGCTTGTGAGCCAGCGTACTGGGGATGCTGCCTACGCTCCCAGCAGGAGTGATCAAAGCCTTACCCACAGCCTTTGGCATTGCAGGACTTTCTCCATAAGATCCTCTCCAAGCTCCTTGAAGTAGAGCTCTGTGAGAACTGGATGAATGCTCTGCAAAAACCAGCAGATACAAGAGGCTGGTAGGACTGAAAGAGTAAGTATGGTGAGCAGCCTGCCAGCTTCACAGGGACTAGCAGAGGCCGGGACTTACCTGCAAAGCAACAGCCTCCTTGAAAAAGCTGTGTTTTCTGCTTGCCGTCTCTTGCTGCTGTAGGTGGGGTTTTGTGGGGAAGAGGCACAGAAGATAATTTCTCTCCTTGGAGCACTTCCCACAGGCATTGGAGGCTGCTCCACCAAGGGACTCTTGCCAGAAGGGCAGGGAGGGAAGGAGGTGGCCATATCTCAGTGAGAGCAGTCCCTCAGCTGTAGACCAGGTGTGGCCAGGGAGCCTTCCCTTGGGTGGGCTTGTGTGAGATCAGCCTGGGACACCTGAGTTGACAACATCTACTTTATTAATATCGCGTTCCTATTCCCTCAGGGTGACCAGCAAGTTGCCCAAGGCCAACCTCCTCCCGCTCAAGCACTTGCTCACCCTGCTCTTAAACATCAGCAGAAATGAGACTACAAGAATGATGACTGCAACCTGGACATCAGTGTGGAGCCGAACTTTCTGAGCCTCGCCGAGTAGCACATGCTCCCCCGGATGTCGTGGTGCAGGTGATGGGGAAGATACCAGATGGCTACAGCCTCCTGGGCTCACGTGAGCTTTGCTGTTCAGAGGTACCTGGCTGCCTACTTTATTCAGCAAATGCTTGTAGGGGAGCTGCGTGGAAAAGCAGCCCCACAGCTGCAGTTTTCTGTGCAGGAGTGGGGATTAAGAGCACAAAAGGTTGTTTGACCTGTTTTCAGCCAGCAGCTGGTTTGCTGTGTGGAGATGACACAGCTTGTGGAGTTCCTCATTGAGCACCATGAGGAGCTATTTGAGAAGAAGGTAGCTGGACTTGCCCATCAGCAGTGGAGTTACCAGCACCAGGGGCAAAAGCGAAAACCACAGAGGTACATGAGGATCACAAACAGTGTGACAACAAAAGCCTCCCTTCTCAGAAAGGGAGACTGTTGCCACTGGGAAAGCAAGGTCATCCACCAGCCAGCAGTTCTGCAAAAGTCAAGAATAAGGTTGATACAGGTTGCCTATCACCCTTTGTGTAGAGATCCCAGTAGAACTGGCTCAGCTGAGATGACCAAAACCATCCAAGGGATCTGCCTTTTAGAGCTAAGGTAGCAATGGGCAGGTAAGTCCTTGCTACTTGTTAGCTCTCACATTTCCACTGCAGGTGCCTC
>VYZX01020726.1:135461-188831 GCA_013401335.1 Brachypteracias leptosomus | reverse complement strand
CTCATCTTTCCTATCTCCATTTGTTTTTCAGACTGTGACAAACTTCCATAGGAAAGTGTCATGGATGGCAGAAGGGCTCTTTCAAATACACAAGTATCAGTCCAACTACATGATGAAATTATTTCCAGTGATGAAATTATTTCCAGTGATGTGAACTCATTGCAACTTCTGTTGCTTTACAGCAGATTAATATCATGCATATTGTTCCTTGGGAGAAGAGCCCAACCCCACCTCCTTTCAGGGAGTTGTGGAGAGCCTCCTTTTCTCCAGGGTCAACACCCCCAGGTCCCTCAGCTGTTCCTGATATGACTTGTTCTCTAGACCCTTCCCCAGCTTCATTGCCCTCCTCTGGACAAGCTCCAGCAAATTTCCCCTCATGTTCTGTTTGTGCAAAGCATTTTTGAGTCTATTAGCCATTATTAGCTGTTTATAGTCCCTTTGCACAGGGTTTTGTGGGCTTAAAATGAACAACATTTCTTTGTTTAATTGAGTTTTTCCTACAGGGGATCATGTGTCAGCAGACTAATAATACTACATTAAATAGTGAAAATTGCAGCACACATAATCAGGGGATTAGAGAATGCCTTATTCTCATTGGTGACTGCTCACTAGAAGTTATAACTGTACTGCTTGCATGAGTAAGTCAGCCACTAATGCAAGGAAGGGAATTCCAGCTTGGAGGGTGGAGGGCCAGAAGAAAGAATGGGGAACTGCTAATGTGACAGTACTCTTGACAAAGATTTGCTTTGGTTTTTCCATGAAGCAGGGAAAAAGCAAAACTCACACAAATACCCTAGTTTTGCAACAAAACAATATGATATAAACAGAGATTAGAGCCTAAAGAGCATGAGACCATGTCTTTTGATTGCCCATCCAAGGCAATGCAGTCTCCACACACTGGACCTGTCCTCACAAGGCCTCAATATCTTCAAATTTAAATCCCCATTAAGAATGTCTCCTTTCAATGTAATTGATTCACACACATTACGTTTTTCCTTGTTGCTTTATTTCTGTTTCCACAGGCAATGAAAATGAAAAGTGTTTACTTTCTTGCTGGGCTCCTTTTAATGATCATTCAGGGCAGCTGGCAAAATCCTCTTCAGGATACAGAGGAAAAATCAAGGTAAGCTCTTTAGATCAGACTTGTAGAAAGACTTGACCTGAACTTGGTTGTTCATATATATGACTTAAAGACAGTTCTTATACAATATTACACAGTACTTATCTACCATTGGAATTTTTTATATCACAAAGTGTAGCACAGAAGTTTTTAGTGTTACAAATAATAACTGCCTTAGTTATCCAAGAAGTCCTTGTAATTGTGCAGCATCCAATTTGTTATTTTAATTCCATTTACTGGCCGGCTAGTGATCAATATGCCACTTGCTTTCACTTTGTGAGAGTATAAACCAGTTTTTTAGAAAGCAAAGTCAATGCACCTGTAAAATGTGCTATAACCATTGCCAAATAGCAAGTTCTAAACTTTCCACAGATCATTCAAAGCTTCCCAGTCTGAACCATTAGATGAATCTAGACAGCTGAATGAAGTGAAACGTCACTCACAAGGCACATTCACCAGTGATTACAGCAAGTACTTGGACACTAGACGAGCTCAGGACTTTGTGCAATGGTTAATGAGCACTAAAAGAAATGGGTAAGCATTTTGGTCACGTTGCTATAGATCTCCACGTATAGAAACAGCCAAAAATCTAGCTGAATTCACTTTCTTGATTTCAGCTTCCCAGCACAGACCATGTGTTATCCTCAAATAAGTAAATTACTTAAAGAAAAATTTTATATAGTCTTAATATATTATTACAAATAGGGAATGTGTGCAAAGTCAGTCAAAAAGATTTGGATAAATCAATTATAGTATCAGTGTATTACCTGATATGCCAGTTAACAAGACTATCTCAGCCTCTTTGGGACAGATTGTTTCAGTGAATGAATTAAGTTCACCAGCAAGAAGAGCTGTAAATATAATGTAACAGTTTGGGCTGCTAGGCCTTAATAAAACCTTCTTATCTATAGATACTCTAATCCTGAAGTTTTGTTTGTAAAAAAGAAGCTAAGGTTTAAGTTTTGTTAATCACTGAATACTTCACCAGTATCACAAGTATACTGTTAAGGCAGGAGTTGGCATGGGTTTTTTAAAGATAATTTCATGAAACACAAGCTACAGAAGCTGTCCACAGAAGCCAAAACCCTATGATATTAATGTCTTTTAATCCCTGTGAAAATCTTTAAAGTGTAAAGTAACCATTTCTAGATATTGCATTAATTTAAATTAATTAAGCCTGAAATTATTAGTAATATTCATCTATCAGCCATAGTTGTTTATCATAATATTTAAATCATAACCATTAATGACTGTGGAATTCCCCTACAGCCAGCAAGTACAGGAGGACAAAGAAAATGACAAATTCCCAGACCAGCTCTCAAGGTATTCTAGTTGCTATAACCTGTTATTCAAAACCAGTTTGCACTCATTTTATATTAAACAAGAAAGAAAACGACCAGCATTCTTTACAATGTTACCATAATCCAAGAAATACCTCTCAAAAGAAATTATCTTGCACCTGCTTTTTGCAAGTAAAGAGGAAATGTGAATGTTATTTATTCCTGTGTTCTATAGCTATGTGCAGTGTCTTCAAGGAATGCAGCAGGATAGGAATAGATTTCAGGACAGGACATTTAAAGTAGTAAAGGAGAGTAGAGGATAAGAGAAAAATAAAAACTTGGTATAGAAAAAGGCTGAAGAAAAAAACCCCATTGTGTTGAGGAAAAGAAAACTACAGGAAAGGAGAACACAAGACCTCTGGAGACCAGCATTTTGCTTCTCGACAGTGTTTTGGGGAGAAGGGAGAGCAAGTTAGAAATGTGAAACAAATAAAAACCCAGTAAGTCCTATATGAATTCTGAATTCTTTCTTTTTCAGAAATCCCAAAGAGGATTGCTCAGGTCACAAAGACCCTTCTATTCAAAACACTGTCAATATCAGTAACAAACCTGTAACAATGTTTCAGCTGCAATGAAACAGTGTATCTCCACAAAATTAACTTTTCATTACAAATGTTGCAAACAATTCTAGTTAGCATGCTAATGAAAAGTGCAGGTGGTACTGAATTAGGAGGAATGGTGAAATCCCAAGAGAAAAATAATAGAAAGAGCTAGAGGCCCTGAAAACTGGATGGAATATAGTAAATTCTGAAGTGGAAATGCTAGGGAATTTATTAGTGGAAAATATTCCATAATATGTCTACTTCTCAGAGCCTCTTGCCTTCCTAAGGGCCACTGTGACATAATTTTGTGCTGTATCAGAGGAGGAAGCACAATGGTGTGTAGGGAGGAAGAAGGCAATTGTCTTCCCTATTGATCTGGAGGTGATTTGGCTTAAATTGATCCCCTTAGTCAGACTGATGATTAAAAGGGTGTTCACAAAACAGTTCAAACTGTAAATTCAAAAGGAATTAAGTTTGAACAATTTGGCTAAGAACTAATGAAGATGAAGGTAGGAGGAGTGGCTTCATGAGCATTTTTAGGTTAACATAAGAGGTAACAAAAAGTATTTCTCTATAATACAATACAGTTTGATTGAAAAAAAAACCCTCTCCCTAATACGAACCACTAGTCTGGTGGGTGGGCAATATAAATCAATAAAGGTTAAAAGGAAAAATGAAGTCCTTATGCAGCCTGCTCCATTCTCTTCTTTCAGCAATGCCATCTCCAAGCGTCACGCTGAGTTTGAGAGACATGCTGAAGGCACCTACACCAGTGACATCACTTCTTACTTGGAAGGTCAAGCTGCCAAAGAGTTCATTGCTTGGTTAGTGAATGGACGAGGAAGAAGAGAGTAAGAACCCATCCATTCCTATTATTAAATTTTGCCTTGATTTGGGGGTTAGAAATCAAGTCTGATGACACCTTGCTGTGTTTTTGATCATTCTTGCTGTACTTCATGTTTTTCTGTCGTAACAGAAGATCTTCTCTGAGTGTTAGACTGCCACTTTACATTATTAAGTTCAAATACAGATTAAACCAAACCTCTTAGGTATGCTGTTACACTCTGAAAGGTCAAGTTATATTTAAGGTCAACATATCTAAAACTAAACTAGACCTTTCTCTAACTACCACCTTTTCCCCTTCACATAGCATTGCTTACAGTCTCCTTAATTCTCATTGACATGATTCAAGTCAGTGTCATCTTAAATTAATTTTTAAATTACTTTCACATTTTTCCCTTTTCACAGCAAATCTTTTCCTCTGCAATGTTTCCAAGATTAAATCTTTACCACTGTCATCAGCTGTACTCACGCACTGGTGATTATTCCCAGCAGTAACTGATCACTTCTTTCCCTCTTCCCATTCTCCACAATGTCTCCCCAAGTTGCTGCTGCCAAAATAACCATCATTTCCTACAACTATGGCTTTTTTTCCTTTTTTAAGACACCTCTACTTTTTTGCTGTGGTTCATGGTTTCCTGGACGCAGTGCTCCATAGTTTTGACCTACCTATGTCTCTAATTTCTTTATTAATATCTTGTTCTCCACATATTTGTTGCAGATTTCTCACACTTACTCACTTCATATATTCACTCCTGACTTTACATCTTTTTTAGTCTCACACTTCAAATGGCATCACCTTCTATCTCCTGCAGGCACTTTCTATGTCATCTCTTTCCAAGTGCATTGTTAGGAGCCACACCATGCACATGCCACTCCTCAACTTTAACTGTTCTGTTCTTATTTGTGCCTTTAGACTGTAAGCTCTTCGGGGCAGGGATTTCATTCATCCTCTGATTATATATTCCACCAGCTGTAAAGTACTATGTAAGTCTCTGGCACTATATAAAAATAATAAATACTACTAATAAAATATAATCTGTAAGACAAGATTGTGTGTTGTAGTCAAGGAAGACTAAATAGGCTAAAGCAAACTTTTTAAGTAATGACAATTTCTTGAAAAAACCCCAGAGTTAAAAGGGTCCATAGTGACATTCAGATTTGCAGTTGTTTTTCTGTCATATTTTATTTTCATGAGCAGAAATAGGGTATTTCAGTATCTGTATGAGAGAAATACAGCCTATGAATTGAGCTTAGAAACATAGATGGACAATTACATGTAGACCACCCTTCTGCTTTCCAATAGTTGGTGCTATTTGTGGTCAAACTTGTACATGGCCTTCCCTGAAATTCTTGTATGAAAAGAACCAGTCTGCCTGTCATTGCTCCCAGTGCACAGCATCAGTCCTCCTTAATAGAACCCAGTAAAATCTTCCTCTATTTGATGGGATGAAACCAGAAAGTTTTCTTAATCAGGCCTTCCAGCTGTCAAAAAAGGATAGAGCAAGAATCAGCATAGAATTCAAATATAAAATGCAAACAAGCACATAGATTTTATACAGGTCTTGTAACTGAGTCATTTTAACCTCCCCAAAAAGCTGCTGCTCTTAATATCTAAATACTTATGCAATATAATTTTAAGTATGTAACTAGAACTTAAGTCAAATTAAACCAGAAAAAAACAAAGTATGAAAATTTGACTATAATGTTTTAGTAGTGGTATTTCTTAAATAATGATTCTTAGTAAATCTACTGTGACTTTTGCTGATGCCTGGTCTATTTGGCATAGACATTGCAGCCTGAGGTATGTCTTTGCATGTAATGCTTTCTCAAAAATGCTAGAGAGGAATTTGGCCACCTCAAGGAACAGTCCTCATCTGGTAAGGGAGATTTCCATGCTCTAGTCTGCCTCACGAGATGATGTACATCATGCTCTACTGAGCCACAACATCAGGCTCACCTCTTAACTCCTGAAAATCACGGGAAATGTGCAGTCTATTAGATTCCTGTAATGAGGCCCTTTTAAATGGATTGTTTATTTTGATCTGCAAATTGTTTGATAATTTCTTCCCTTTGAAGTTTCCCAGAAAACTCTCTTGTGGCTGAAGAAATGGGCCGAAGACACGCAGATGGCACTTTCACAAGTGATATCAACAAAGTCCTTGATGACATGGCTGCCAAAGAGTTCCTAAAATGGCTGATTAACACAAAAGTTACCCAAAGGTGCCTGAATTTTCATTGTGTTATTCTCAATGTACTGGAGTTTTAAATTTTTTTGTCACACATAGGTAAAATGTGGCTATTTTTTCTCTTAACTATTGGCAAATCTGTGTTACAAACTTTGTTACAGACAGTGCAGAACAAGGGTAAGACACTAAACAGAATTCACCCCAAATAGAATTTGGAATTTTAATCAGTGGTGAACATATTGAATAGTTTCCTATTTAACTAGAGGGAAGTTTTGCCACTGAATGTTACCAGAAGTAAGGTTGTATTAAGTTACTGAAAATTAAAACTCTCCTTTGCATGGCATTACAGAACCAGAAATATTTATTGGTAAAATTACACCACATTGATTATTCTTTAAAGACTGTGATAGAAACTATTGCCTTAAATTGTGGCTTGTCGTTAGGAAAAATGTAATCTGAGTTCTGATAGCTGATTGTTTAACAGCCCTGCCTTAGTTTGCCTCTATATGGGGAAATGCTGTTGGTAGACCAACATTTTCTATGAGAGATCTGTGAATAGGTTGATACTTAAGAATTATTTGTTAACAAAGTATTAAAAAAAAAAAGAAAAATGCCAGCTCAAGGCACATGAAAGTGGCCAGATATTTTAAAATGCTGGATGCCCACTCTGTAAAAGTAGTCTTTGGACTGCTGAGCCACCTAAAATGACCAGTTGATCTTGGAAATCTGAAACAGCCAGTATTTTCTCAAAAAATGTAGGAGCTATAGTTAGAATACAGTTTTAATTAAAGTTTTAATATATTTGTGTTTGTTTGTAGTTCAGCATTGAAACAAACAATTTAGGAAAGTAATCTATTAGAAACAATTAAAAAGCTTTTCCTTTAGGAATAGTTGTTTTCAGTCTGTTACTAGAGAGAGGCATTCAGGGGTCTGTGGAACTAACATCTGCTAACTTTTAAACAGAAAAAATGCCTTCCACATGTATTTCATAAATCTTGGGGAGATTTATAATATGCCCTAATTGCTGCTGCTTTGTTTTTTTTTTTTCCCCAGGGATCTTTTGGAAGAATATCAGTAAAAATGAAGAATAAAAATGGGATAAATGAAGATCTTCATTGCATCAACTGCCAGTTATTAAGAGATTCTGAAATCTGTGTTCTGTCATTTCCATTAGGTGTTACAAAGCTATGTCACCTTGCATGCCAGGAAATAATTGTACTATAATTTAGTGTTGCCAAAGGTTTATATATGGAAAACCTATTGTCTAAGGGATTAACAGCCTTAAGGCTATGAAAGTTCCTATCTTCATCTTTTCCGTTTATTAGGACTGAAGTAACTCCATTTATATTTAATGATAAAGTTATTTTTCTAAAAAGTTGCCTTGTAGACACAAAGGATTCAATCACTGGTTACATGTGTTATTAGTAAGGGGCTGGCAGTTCCAAATGCCTGAGAAGCGAATATCCCTCTTACAACCTTTGTTATAAAAAGGCTAAGCTTCAAGGATATTAAATAATAGCCTTAAATAAATTTTTTCAAGCTTCTTTTCTGTTGACTTTTCATGTGTGTATCCCTTGTGTCTCTCTGCACGCAGTTTCATTTGATTCTAATATTTTAGTGTCACCAAGATCTTGGAAGTGGTTTGTTTGGAATGATAAAACAAACTCAGCATTTTGTTTTGTCACATTTTCTCCATAATGATCCTCAGAAAAGAGCTGTGTGAACTTTGAATTACCTTCAGTTGAAAAAGAAATCACGTAAGATGAAGCTAGAGGGGGAAACAAGACTGAACAGACAAGTATTCTCATTAGCATAAATTCTGGTTTCTCAGCAAAAGCAGGAGGACAGCTTTGAAAAATATTAAGTGCTATATACTCCATTAATAGTGGAAACTGCCAGAGAATTTCTGCAGATTTTATAAGATTGTCAAGTAAAGCAAACTCAAATAGCCCTGGGGTCACTTTAAGCTGTTTTAAGTTCTTTTCTTCTTCTGAGAAGAGCTTTGTCCATCATCTCTTGCATTTAGCAGCGTTGTGCTGTACCTTGCAAGCACAGCTGCCATCTCAGCAGCCTCTGCCTTCTCCAGGATGGTAACAGAACATCCTCCTTGCAGATCTCAGTGCTCCCAGCAATCCAAACCAGTATATCCTCAGCTGGCCAGGCCATGGGTTTGTAGATACAGTAGTAGCTGCAACTCTCAATAGCCACACGTGCTGTGATGCACCTCTTCTGATGACTGCCCAAACCCCCTTTTCTCCCCTTGCTTTAATAGATGTCTACAGTAAAATGTCCTAAATGGCAAGTGGTTTAAGCAAGCCAAGGGGTTTAGCAAGTATCTAGTAGAAGTTGATCTGAAGCAGGAGCACCATCAAACCAGAATTAGCACCTGTAAGTTTTGCTAAGAATAACTAATATTGTTTTGTGTCTCATTTATTTTATAAAGGCATCTGGAACTTTCACTGAGGATCTAGAATTTCTGTAAAAAATCAGAATAGATCATCCTCCCAAAATGCTACAGGAACTCATATTCTGTAATTTCAGGTCAGGAGTGATCATACCCAACCTATCATCCATGACAGCTTCTTGACAGCAACAAAATGCTGTTCTAATGTCTCAACTTTAAACAATTAGAACTCAATAGAACTTTGCACTAAAAAAATCCATCATAACATTCAAAATACACTGGAGATGAAAAAGAAAAAGGGGGGGGGAGGAGATAATGTATACATACTTGGTGTTTATTTAATCCTGTTTGTACACAGGGGTTTGGTTTCAAGTGCTTCTGGATTCAGTTATACCCAGTTGGATCGATATGGTCCAGGCTGAAATGCTAAAAAAAGTTAACTCTTCTATTTCCATAGATTGGGCAATTGTCTTTAAAATATTTTATTCCACTATGTCCAGGATATTTCACGCTCTGAAAGACGGGATTCCTGAGTTACAAATCCATTTTCCTGTGCTGTCTGTCACCAGTGTATTTGAGCACCTCCTGATGATAGCTTTGTCAGATATGAAAACATTGTTTTCCCACATATTTACAAATTATATGTTTTCAAGAACAGAAGGGTATAAATTATTTCCTCAAAGTTATGCAGCTTGTCTGGAATACAGCAAAAATATCTAACCTCTCATTTTCTAAGTCCGAATCTAGAGCATGAATCAAAAGACACCCTTTCTTCAGAAGTGAGATGAAGTTGAGCATGTTCCAGAAGTTCCAAACACGTTTTTGCTCAACAGGACTAGAACTTATATATCCTGAAATGAAAGAGCAAGTCCATATGGGATCAAAAATGAGGTATGTGCTGGGTATTTCTTATACATGCTAGAGGAAGTTCATTCCATGCTGACTTCTTCACCCTACTAGAAAAGTGAGCCTTATTTAAGTTATATGAAAACAGCACCACTGGCCTAGATGTTTTGACTATTATTATGTGCACCTTCTACAATTCCATGTTCCGTGAACTTATGTGTATCTAGAGTGCTCTGTGCACCTGCAAATGTGCTGCCTGGAATTTCTGGGTGCCCTTATATTAAAAAGTGTTTCAAATGTCACAGCATCATAGAATCATTCAGTTTGGAAAAGGCCTTTAAGTTCATCAAGTCCAACCATTAACCCAGCACTGCCAAGTCAACCACTAAACCGTGTCCCTCAGCACCACATCTTCAGTTGCCAGGAAATTTTAAGAAGAGAAATACATAAACTTGAAAGAACTGAATGACAGCCACTACTAGCCACATTTAAAAAGTTGTCCTCAGGACACAGCCACAGAAAACAGTGGGTTTTTTCTCATTTGCTTTCCTGATTTACAGTTAACAACTCTTTTCACAATCCTCTCAAACAGAACCAGTGTAATGATGAATTACAAAACTGTCCTTCTGCCTTTTCAGCCTCAAAATGCAAGGAAACAAAAAGAAATGATTTTGTCAAAAAATTGACATTAAAGATATTTGGTATCAAGATACACACTTAGTCTCATAGAATTTGAACATTCCTGGTGTCTTCTCTTCCTCACAGCACGTTTGAAGTGAGCCACTGGACCAGTACAAAACTTCCTCCAGCACTTATTTTGTCTCTTCTAGCCACACACACGTTATTGCACCTGTGGAGTGTGTACATTTGAGATGCTAACAATGAATTTTGCTGTTGTTATTCTGCAGAGAGCTTTCTTGTTTGACTTCTCCAAATATTTCTGGAGGAAAGACTCAAATATATAAACAGACTTACAACAAAGCCTTGAGTTTCACTAAGGCTAGAAGTCGTAAGGACACTCAAATCTGGCAGGTCACCAAGTGTTTGGGAGAGCCACCCTTCAGTCTGAAAGCTCTATTTTGGTTCTTTCTGGTAAGTAGCAATTCTTAAGCATACAACTTCTTTAGGAATACTTTTGTGTACAGCATACATGATGAGCAGCTATGGCTTCTCAAATTTTGTGTAGCAGCCATGGCTGGATATTAATTTCTGCCATCTCTTAGCATCATATTAATACATACCTGGTTCTAAAAGAGCACCATGGTGTAAAGGAATTTGGAATATTTAACTGGAGCAACTTTTAAAAATCTCAGGTTATCGCAAAAGACAATCTGACAGAGCACCATTGCAATCATTTTTGGGACCACAGGTATTTTGATCAAACAGAAAGAACTTGAGGAGTTTTCTGAGGTTTAGAGAAGCACTGCCAGGAACTATTGCAACTAAATGGAAAACATATTCTGCTATATTGACTCTCACTGGATAGCTCAGGTGGTTGTGAGTACAGCATCATGGCTTTCTGGCATGACCAGAGTCAGAAGCATTGCATTTTATTAGACATTTTTGTCTAGATACAGGAATCCAGATTTCCAAAGGTACTTAGAATTGTGTGGCAATTGTCTGTCAGCAGAGTCCTGCTATCTGAACACACACTCAAACCTCTCCTTGGCAATAGAATTGACAGATGTGATAAACCAGCGATCATCTTCAGGGCTAAATTGTAAACTTTTATCCTATACTGCCATTTTCTGGCCTTAATTTAAAATTCTGTTTTGCAGACTTCCACATCCGTTTCTTTTGTACGCCAAGAAACAAATACAAGCCCTTCCTGCAATTTCATCAGTCTTTTCACGGCTTGATTGCCAGAGAAAGAAGTTCAAAGAGCAGGAACTTTACAAGAAAGGCAGGTGCTATCAAAAGTGAGGAACTTTGCCATTAGCTTTTGACTGCACTTCACTGGCTGGCTCCTCTGTGTGGGTGCGCTCTTGGCTGCAGACAGAAACCTCCGGGTGTCAAAGGTCCCTCCTCTTTCCCAGCAGCTGCGTCGCTGCCCTCCCAGCGCCTGAACCGGAGGGGAAACTGCAGCTCAAGAACCCAACAGGGGAGGCTGCGGAGCCAGCAGGAAAGCCGGCAAGCCGCTGCTCGCTTCCTGCAACCGGCAACCGCCCCCGCTCGCAGGGAAAGCCCCGGAGGCAGGAGCGGGGCTTGGCTCCGCTCGCCTTCCAGCGGCCCCGGCCATGCAGGTGGGGTAGCGAGGGCGGGGGGGTGGCAGCGCTCGGGGGCCCTGCGCGGCATCCTCCTGACGGGACTTCTCCTTGCAGACCTTACTCAAGTGGCTGCTGGGCATCGTGGCGGTCGGCGCCGTCATCACGGTCATCGCCGTGCCCCTGGCTCTGCTCACCGGCAGTAAGTGAGGGAAGGCAGGGAGGGAGGCGGGTGGGAGCCCCGGGGATCGGCTCCGGAGGGTTCCCGGCCATCCGCGGCAGGAGGGGGGGGAAGTTTGGCTGGAAGTTGGTGCTTTAGGGACCGGGATTCTCCAGGGGGTGAAAAAGTCCCTCGATTCCCCTCTAAGCTGAGAAAATACCAGCTACAAGCATTGCCGTTTGCAGAATTTTCCTTTCCTCTTGCATCTAGAGGCTGTAAAAACTAGCAGTAAAATGCCAGTTAGTCATCTTTCTAGGCTGTATTGAGGAGATAAGAGTATATTCCCTCTAATTCGCTTTGTTTGCACAACTTTTGTTATAATGGTGTTGAATGAAACGATAGCAGAGGGAGAATGCATTGTTGGACTCTGATCGGTTTGTGCTGCCCAGGTTGTCCTTGTAGCTCTGGATGTTAATGAGAAACCGCATTAAATCCTCATCAAGCAGCATTGCTTCCACCTGGTAGGGCAGCTGCAAGTTACTCTCTCCTTTTGTGTTCTTATGATTACCAGCTGAACAGCTGTGATATGTAGAATTCAGCACTGCATACTCTGAAGGAAATGGTGATTTCTAGACTAGAGCTTTGTGAGGTGCCCCCGAAGAAGCATGAAAATGTGTGTTTTGATGTTGAGCGTGCTCAGAAATGAATGCAGCAGTTACTGATGTGCACAGAAAGTTCTGGTGGATTTTGTGTGTGTTAAAGAGGCAAAGCTTGTGTCACCAGTGTTCATACAGCATAACTTTTAATTACTTTTGCAGTTTGGCTCTGTTATTATTACAGTCATTTGGTAGAGGAGGGTTATGATTGGACTTGATGATCTTAAAGGTTTTTTCAGACCCTGATGATTCTATGATTAAAAACTAGATTTTCCAAGTCCACATATCTCCATTACATACCTCCTGGGCTAGACTTTGCATCAGTGGGTGCTGAGTCTTTTCTGTTATTTTGGGGCAGTCTTTTTCTACTTAAAAAAGCAGATTTTTTGTGGTGACAGAAAATACTTTTAGTTTCAGAAGCTGGGAAGAGCAAGAGAAAGGGTCTTGATGACTTATCAGCTGCACACGTGCAGACAGAACACCTAGCCAAAGAATTCAGCGTGCAGGCCCGAACTCTGCTGAGGAGTTGGTGCTTGTCTATTTTCATGCTAATGCTGTGTCTTACTGAAAATCATATGGGTTTTTTTCCTTCATAAACTGTAGCACAGGAATCTTTTCTCTGTAGAGGTGTCTGCAATTCAGAATCAGTCATCAAGCTATACAGTAAATAAAACACTGCTGTAGGGGAACATACAGAATATCGCCATGTCTGTGTCATTTCAGTTGTAAAAAAGTAGGGCAATGTGTCAGTCTCTTTACTGTTGGCTCAAGTTAATGCTGGGAAATTGCCTAGCACAGCCTTGTGGTTCACTAGTTTTCCTCTAGATAAAATAAAGATTGAGATGGAGAGGTCCCAGTTCAAAAACTTGCATTCCTGTCTTTTCCCAAATTAGGCCAGCAGTAATATCTGAATAACAACTCTGACCCATTATAGTTCAGGATGCTCTTGAATTTTTGACTGAAGCATGCTAAACAAATGTTTACAGCTAGCTGAGCAAGTACAGATGTGACATTTACAATTACTCCTTTATAGGTTAGAGCACTAAATTATTGCCAGTTTGGTTATATGAATGACCTCAGGGCATGTGAGTGAGCTGAGGATGCTTCCTGGTTCAGTACAGGTGCTACCCTGAGTACAAAACGAGAATTGGTGAAATTGAGAGGTGGTGAGGAAGAGGAACAGCAGCTCATGTGGTTGTGACTATGTGAAATCAAAGTCTGCCCTGATAGAAGTCACTGCAATTGCAATCAAGTCTTGATTTCATCCCAATGGTTCAAGCTTCGTGCAGGAGGTGAAAATGATGGTTACTGATAATGCACATATAACTGAGTTCAGATTTCTTATCTTTGGCCTGCTGGTCTACTGCCCACCATGGTTCTCAGTGTGCTTTCATTTCATAAGCTTAGTAATCGTGCAGCACAGAATTAGATTGATCAATGGGCTCCAGTGCTGGGAAAGGTTGTGAAATTTTGCCACCCCAGAGGAGTTTGGGCTTCTTGGCTGGACTGTAGGCCTGGCAAGTGGAACTTTTATGCTGCTTCTCTTGCAGCCATTTAGCATGGGGGAAAAAAAAACCATTTAGCATGGGAAAAGACTTAAATTTACAAAAGGGTTCCCTAATTTTGGGTTCAGGCCTTCATTATTTACCTTGAGGGTCTTCAGGCAAAACTGTGTGCAAAATTCTATACTTTTGTTTACACCCACTGCCTATTTTGCCACCTTATTTTATATTTAATGACAACACAGGGTTAATTGCATCAGTTTAACCTCAGAACAGCCTTGGGGCTTGTATTTGAAATGTGGTGGTGAAAGCAGTGCTCTGCTTTGAGGAACTAGTCAAGAGGGTGACTACAGTAGCAAGTGGTTACCCTCAAAGCATGAGTATTTTCTAAAAAGTTGTGGTCTGTCTGTTGATGACTCACTTATCCATTTACTTGTGCTTCTCCCATTTTTCTTTCCTGTAACTTTCCATGAAAAAGACAATACACCTTTACCTCTGCTCTAGCAGCAGTTCTTGTTCAGCCAGCTGGGCAGGAAGGCCGCGAGTGAGGAAGAGTAGCCAATGCTGAGAGCAGACAGGAGATAGTGCCATATCTAGTATCATTCTGCTGCCATGAGCAGGTCATAAACAGCCTTATAGTGGGGAGGGCCCTATACAACTGTCTGGTCACAAACCATGTTCCTTCACCCAGAGGTCTAATTCTCCAAGAATAAGATATTCAATAAATGGGAAGGCTTGTTGCTGTTGTGGTGGTCTTTTGATAGAAATGTGCCTAGATGAGTTTGGAAAAACACAGCAAGTGCTGGGGAAGTTGATTAGGCACTGGCCCAGGCTGCCCAGGGAGGTGGTGGAGTCCCCATCCCTGGAGAGGTTCAACAAACGAGTAGATGTGGAGCTTTGGGACATGGTCTGGGGGTCAGGGAGATGTTGAGATGAAGGTTGGGCTTGATCCTAGAGGTCTTTTCCAACCTAAGTGATTCTATGATCTTCAGGTGCCTGGGGGTACTTTGTGAGTCTGATGCCTACCCAATGTGTTGAGTATTACTAGTGGCTGGTAGAAAGCTCCCATAAATAGAGATAAGGGTTACTGGCAGGAGCAATCCAGTAAGTTCATGTTGTCATCCTGGCTTTGAAGTTGAAAAATGTTGGGACTGCTGAGGCAGCTTCATGCTTCAAGGACTCGGAGAGGTGAGGTTGCAGATCTTCCTCTCAGCCGTGTTAATGTATAATTGATAATCTCCAGATAGCTCTCATCATTGTCCTGGTGGGGATGGTCATACCTACAGTCTTCTCCTGTTTGTCCCCTCTGCATTCTGTCCCCACCTAAGCAAGTTTGTGACTGGATGGTGTGGAGGAGTTTCTATTGTCAGTGTCAACAGCCTGCTTGCAACTGAACAGTAGCTTAAAATACAGAGAGGCTTCTGGTTGCTATATAAGCTTGTATTTGAAGACCTGTGCCACAAGATGGATAAATCTGGCAGCTTTGATCTGTCACAGTTTTCTTGGGAATAAGGGGTCCTATATTATTGCAGTTCCTGAAAGGCATTAGGTTTAAAGGTGTTTAGGGAGAAAACTGGAAAATCTGTAAGGGAACTTAAATATTTGGATCAGAATTTGAAGTAGAATCTCGATTCAAAAATTAAGGTTTAGATAAGAATCTTGACTCTGTGATTTATTTATTTTTTTTAAATTATTACTTCTGTTTTTAAAGAACTGTTATATAAACAGTGAACAATAGTTGATTCTACTAACCTAGTTTCAGAGGACTCAAATCAAAATCATGGCGGAAATTCCCTACAAAGTTATATGGGGATACAGCAGTTAATTCTCTTGTTGTCAGTATGTTGTAGCATTGTCTGACCAAACAGACTTATGGCTTGAATCTGACTGCTCAAACTATTCTTTTCCCCAGCTATTCATGTGCTTGCTCTGCATTACAGTGGATACACTGCTTTTCTAGCTAGTGAAGGAAAAGCTAGAAAATGGAAATTTTCCTGCTGTATGTCCTTGACTTCTGTAACCATCATTTAGCTCAGTTATCTACCTTAATTCAAATGTTGAGTAATGTCATATAAAAAAAAAATCACCAGCAGATTGCTATCTGTAGAACACTTCTGCTATTTTTATTTCTTTGCTTTGCATGAGGTGGGGCAAATTTGAAGAGGGACTCCAGGGGTATTGATTACAAAAATGATTATATCCCTCTGGGAAAGTCTCTGCAGCCCCAGAGAGTGACGCTTGGGTGAAAAGCCCTGGGAGGTGTCACAGCATTGGTTATGGTCTCTCCTGGATGCCCAGTATCAGCCACTGGGTACCAGGTGGGATTCTGGGTTAAGTGAACCTTTGGCCTGACCCAGCAGAATAATTTTTACTTTCTTCTTTGCTGGAAATCCAATTGTCACATATCTCAGGCAGTAAGTAAGGGCTTCAGTGTAGGGAGGAAGGACTTGAGTGCTTTTTTGCACATGTTGGAAGACAGAGAGGAAGGTTTGGAAAAAATAGCCTGAAATGTCAGTTACTTTTCTGACTAACAACTATATCAGTCAGGTTTCCCTTCTTGCATCTCTTGTGCTACTCCTAAATTACATTCTCAGATTGCAGATCATTCTTGCTCTCATTCTACTGTCACTTAAAAATGGCAATACTCATTAACCTTCTCTGGTTTTTATAATTTCTCTATCCATTTCTTCCTCATTATTGTTGAGCAGCATGTTTGTACTTGTCTTTGCCTTGTTGTGGTTCTTCCAGCCTCTCTTGGTAGTGGTGAACATGCAGCAAAGCTTCTGTTACTGGTTTTACAATTTTTTTTAATCTTGTTTAAGTTGTTTGCATAATTTCTTGCTCTTTTTTATTACATATGGATAATGGTAAAATGTGCCTTGACACTGGGGAATAAACAATAGATAGAGCAGAAGTAATTTTAACTTTAGATTTTGGTATGGTGATGTGTCATAAAATAAACCTTACACAGTAGCTAACCTCTTTACCTTACACCTACAGAAACCAAAAAAAAAAAAAATCCAAAATTGAAACAAAACTGTTTATCAACTTCATATTACATAAAAGTCTAAGAACCTTCTTTCCAGAAGGACATACTTAAGTTTTTGATGTTGTAACAAAGGTATTGTGATGTATTTCTGGCATATTGTTATGACAGTGGAAATATGTATGTGCTGCTGGGGCTGAAAATAGGGTAGAGATGAAGAGCTAGTAGTTTGAAATTTAGAAAAATAAGTCTGTACCAGGAAAAGAGCAAGAAAATTCAGCCTTCACAGCTTCTCTGAGGAACTTGAGTGAAAGAAACTGTTCCTCAAAAATATGAACATACCTTGACCTGCATCCAATCTTCAAAGCCAATATGCCCCTGAATGTCAGCAGCTACTTTATTTTGTCAAAATAAACCTGTTTTTCAAATGGAATCTGAGCAAGAAGGACCCAAACGCACAATTCATTGTATGTTGAGTATCTTTGGTCAGTGGTATAACGTGGATAATTAATACATAATATACTGGTAGTGGCCTATCTTGCAAAATAAGAAAATACTTCAACTAGAAGTTTTATGACTATACTCTTACAGCTTGGCGTATGTTTTCATATTCACTTACTATGTGGAAGGTGTTGACAGAAAATGAAATTTTAATTTTATACACAGCCAAAAAATCTTAATAGTGGCCTGATTTTTTAGTAATGAGACCTCAGCAAAATATGTATGTCACCAGGGGGAAAAACATTCATCAGTTTGGAAAAGTCCCTAAACCTGTTCATCAGCCACCTGTCTTTAAATTGCTCCTCCTTTTCAAAGAGAGAATTTCATTGCTTGCTAAAGCCCCTCTAATTGAAAATGACACTCAATTAGGAGGGAGAGAAGTGATATTCCCAAGTAGACAACTGTGCATGAATATCAAATGCACAAGTGTTCATAATCCATCAAATTAAATATTCAGTTAATATGGAATAATTAACCTGAGAAATTAATATTGTCACAGAAACTTCCTGAGCACGAAATCCAGACTAGTAATTTTGTAGAACAGTCAAATTTCAGATGGAATTAAGCAAGCAAGTTTTAAATATTTATTTTTTTTTTAACCTTTGCTGAGCAAGTTAGACTAAGATAATTGTTCATGTCTCTTTTATTGCAGCAATGGCTGCACTGCCTGTGCTGTATATGTGCAATGTGCTTATTGTTTGGAAATAAACTGTAACAGTTAATATAAATATTTTCCTCCCATATATTTAACCTGCAAAAATTGTGAGGTGCTTTTCTGTGTGCGTGTCCCCAGGGACTTTGCACTCTCATTTTTCAGCATATTGAAAGAGAGGATATTTAAAGTATCTGAAAGGCTGGAACTCAGAATTGATAGGGGCAGTTATTATCTTGTTTGATCAGTCACCATGTCTGTACTTGAGTGTTTTTAGCAATTGTTTTTATCTGAAGTCTTTTGATTTATACTGATAGTAACAAAAAAGTAATTATTTCCTTTCTGGACTGCTTAGATTTGTATGAGGATAGTTTTAAGTTTTCATTAGGGGAAAAAAAAAAGGCAGTGAAGGAAGCAAGGAGAGAATTGCACACCTGAATTTAAAGGAAAAATAGAAAAAGATCACAAAGACTCACGAACCAATATTATTATTATTATTATTATTATTATTATTATTATTATTATTATTATTATTATTTGAGCCTTTCAGGCTTTGGAAAGAGTAGCTTGTGCACTGCAGCCAGTAAGAAAGAAATATTTTCCATAGATGTTGACTGCAGTGTGCTGGAGCTGATGACCAAACTAATTAGCTTAATTGGGTTCAAAGTTTCACTTAGTCTTTTCATAGTAACCCAGTTACTTGGCTTTAATTTTGCAGTCAAAGTAGTAACATTGAAGATACCTTGGTGAAAAGCACATGGAGAGAGGGATAAATGTTTAACCAGTTATTTCATCAGCTATTTTATCTGTTAGCATTTGTGATTTTTTTAAATTAGACCTTCCCTGAAAATTTTACTGCTCCTCCATTTTTTTTTAATTTGAGATATTTTTGACATTTGAGATGAGCAGATGATTCACAATTGGAGGGTTCATGAGCAGAACCAGCAGTATTACAGAATATGTGCTAAAGTACAGCAGCCACTTTAATTTTAGGATATCTCTCAAGGTCTTTCCTCACAAGGATTACCCACATTTCATTCAGCTGGACAGCCTTGCCCATCCACCACCCTTAAACATGAGCACAAATGTTTGTGCATTGCATGACCCACCCCTCAACTTGGGTTTGATGAAAATATTAGTGGTGGGGTCTCTGCAGTGAAGATTCAAGATCTCAATCTTTTCTTAATTTTTGAGGCGTACGAGTGTGTATTTCCTGAAATAAGAGGGCAAGAGGTCTTCTGTTTATTTTTGTCACTGTCAAAAAAAGTAGTTTAATTTACTCAAAAAATAACAGCTCTTGTGTACTTTCAAGTAAAATAGCAGAGAAAAGGCATCTGTAATTTTTACATGAGTTTACTGAGTGATCCCACTGATACTCTTTTCTTTTATGCTTGCTGGATTTCTCTTGCAGTAAAGCTTTAATGCCTTCTCATTGTCAGCACTTTAGAGCTGGTCAGCTAAGACATATCAATAACCAGCACCAAAAACCTACTTAATTTAGTGACCAGGTTAAGAAGCTGGGGTGGAACAATTTGCAGCAACATCAACATTTCTCTTCTGTCTCTTTGTTTCAGAAAGTACCTCTGAGACTGATACACGATCAACATACACGCTGCAGAATTACTTGAACAATGACTATAAGTACAGAACACATAATTTACAGTGGATTTCAGGTAATTCATGAACATCAAGAAAATATACTGCCTTCAATAAACATGTATCTACATGCTGAGGTGACTACTGCATCCTGAAAAAAAGTGAAACCATTGAATAGTGCCATTATAGGAAAGTGCATAACTCAGAGCTGTGATTTTTTTTTTTTTTCTCTTAGGTACATGTTCGTGTTCATGGGGAGCTTTATTCTCCTCCTGCTAAAAGAGCATACTTCTCTGCTTTTTTGTAGAAGCATGTTGATGCTCTGCAGCATGTCAGCTTTCAGTGCATCAGGCTATCAGGGAACAGGTGGACACAGAGTGCTTTTCCTCTGAGATATGCCTTGTGCCCCAGGGGAAGGAGATGCTGCAACGTGGGGGCTGTGAGCTCCAGGACTATGTTTTCTGAACACTCTTGGCCAAGCAGCCTTTGATCACAGAAGTGGGAAACACAGCATTGACCAGATTTTGGAATTTTGTTTCTTTCTTGAAAACATAAGGGGGAAAGAGAAGTAGCATGAAGATGAGCATTTAAATTATTGTTTTTTAGCAGCTCTCTTATTTTTCTAGGAAATGAATATCTTCACAAAACAGCTGATGGGGACATCGTACGTGTCAGTGCTGAGACCGGAGCATCCTCAGTAATCCTGACAAATACAACATTAGTACGTTGACTTGTAATATATATATATATCTCCACGTGCTGGGAAAGGTGTTGAATTGAATGTTTTGTTCTGCATGTTTCTTTGGAATCAGTGCTTACTGTGTTCCTTTTGCCCTTGTTGACAGGATAAATACAAGGCGACCACAGCTATATTGTCTCCTGACCAAAAATTTGCTCTTCTGCAGTACAGCTATACAAAGGTACAAGTGCCCTTTATTTCTCTGAGAGTGAAACTGAGAATTAAATAAAGTTTGGAAACAACTGAGAGGCTGAGGGAGTGTGAGGGAAATGCAGGAGGATGGATGAATGAGATGGATTCTGCAGGGGAACAACGAAGTTGAGCAGGCAGGAGGAGGAGAAGAGAGGCTGGTGTTGTCTGTGAGCTTGGGCAGAAGAGACAAGAGATACTGGAGAAAAGAAGCTGGGTAAAAAGTGGATAGAGAGATATACCACAAGGAGAGTGAGGCTGGGTGGTTTTCTGGGAAGATAAGCTAGAAGAATAGATAGGCATGGCTGTCCAAAGAGTTGTGTGGGTAAGGAGGAGTGGGGAGTAGATATGCTTGTACATATCTGCTATGTATATATACAATTGCTACATTGTGGTGTTGGGACATAAGAATTTAAAGCAGGTGAAGGAAAAGCAGCGTGTGCTTACAAGAAAAGGCTGTTGTCTTGTGCTTGGAGTGGACCTGAGTGTCCTTGTTCCCTACTGCCAGCAAGCACATGCAAAACCTCCATCCTGACTTGGTGCTGAACCGTGCCACAAAGGTCAACCTGCTTGTATGCCAGGTGGCACGAAAACCTGACTCTGTGTGCCAGCTGAGGACAATTACAGAGACTTAATGGAGGTGATAATTTACCCTACAGACTGTGCACTGAGAAGCCAGTAATGTTGTTATTCCTTTTTTTTTTTTTCTAGAGAGCTGCCTGTTTTGTTTGTAGAAAGCTCAGTGCTGAGTTGCTCTGTCTACATGTTCTGCCTTTGCAGCCCAAGAGTGCCTCTCACACTCTGCCAGCCACAATCCATGCACTCAGTCATTTTTATTTTTTTCACTTTTAGCTTCCTTGCTAGCTACCACTAAGCAGGTTACCTTTTATCTTTCTGGATTGTTCAGAATTGTTTGACTTTTCACTGCATCATTAAAGGTCACAAAATGCCTTACATTTTTCCAGCCACCCTAGACATCCTATCTATTACTGATTTATTGCTCTATAGTATTTTATTTGGTTCAGTCGTAGGAGTTTATTTTAATATTGAAACAAGATCTTTTAACCTTTATATAATAGTGTGATTGAAATTTATGTTATTAATCTTTATTGCAAGAAAACAGATTAACAAAATGAATCATGAGGATGTAGACACTTCTTATGTAATAGCCATCTGGTTGTGTCATACTAAGTTATTGTTTTATATCTTTGTAAAATCTTCAAAAATCATCATAGAAAGTAGCATTATTGTAACACGTCAACACCGTGGGTTAAATCAAACCTCTTCAGCCCCACAGAGTGAACACGTTTCAATGTGTCCACACTATCATCAGCAGCTTCAAGTGCCCACAGAGTGATACATCCTTCAAGAGGCAGGTTTCTGAGAGAAAGGATTCATTTCTGTGACAACATGAATGGGAATAGGTCACCCTGGAACTGGAGGAACTGCTGCAGAAATATTGCTGGGGCTTGTGAGGACTCCTGAACAATAAGATGCCAAGTTAAATAATACAGCGTGGAAAATGAGCCAGGAAACGGCGAGTGCGCCAGTAAGGCAGGAGTAGGAGGATTAACTGCATAGCTACCACACTCTGCTGTGTAGCTACAAGGCTTTCTGGTGATCTACAGCATCTCTGGCCTCTGTAGCTTAGTCAGTGGCCTCTGTCGTGGTGTGTAGGTGATGACCCCAGAACGGTGGCATTTCTTTAGTCTCTTCTTAAACCCTGCAGAGATTTGTTACTGTTGTGCATTCATTGTGTTCTCTCTTAAGCAAAAGTATGAGGAGGGATTCAGAGGTCATACAAACTGGAAGAGATGAGAATTCTGGTGAAATTTTATTTTTTTAATATTAATTCTTTTGCAGTTGTGGAGGCATTCCTATACAGCATCATATTACATCTATGATTTCAGTAGCAGGTCAGTAATTTTTGCACGAGACACTTTTAATGTTATTTTGCAATGAAATGACATTTCACTGATTTCTCTTAACTGCATTTTGGTTTTGTTTTCCAGTTCTATCCTAGATGGCCAGCTACTACACAACGATACACAATATATATCCTGGTCACCTGTTGGCAACAAACTGGTTAGTAAAGATTTTTGTACCTATGACAGGGAAGCTCACGCTGTTCCCTTCAGGTTTGGGGACTTTCCCACTGTTAGATAAAGTAGCTGAACTAGTTTCCAAATTGACAACTGTTGCTGGAAAGACTCCAAAATCATTCTGTGTGTTTTGTTCTTTAATGAAAATGCATTCCTGAAAGTAGTAGTGGCCCCAGTCATCGTGGAGTGTACAAATGCCCAGGAACTTTGTGTTTTCACAGTTGCAGACACTAGCTCATCCCTTTCAAAGGCCACAGCATTACAACTGTCTACTTGCTCCTCACTGTGATTTTTGTCTCCACCATAATCAATGAAGTTTTATTTGATGGGTGCAAGTAATGAGGATTAGAGGATCAAAATGTCTCTTGCACTCTTTCCTGCTGTTGGTTTCTCCTCTCCCTCTCCTCAGGTCTGACTAAAAAGCTATCACAGGAGGATATGGTGCTTATTTTTTCTTACTGCTTCTGGCACAGGGATTATAGAGCCCAGCCACAGAAGCAAAGAGCTTTCCACATCTCAGAGCAAAGTAAATTTCCCAGTAGATAAAGCAAAGGAAGGAAGTGGGATTTACTCTAGTAGTAATTGTAATCACCATGATGTTTTGCAGGCATATGTTTGGAAGAATAATGTTTATATAAAAGCTTCACCAACAGAAGAACCTCTGCAAATCACTGGAAATGGACAAGAAAATCAAATTTTCAATGGAATACCAGACTGGGTTTATGAAGGTAACTATGTCAAGCATGTTTTCCTTTGCATTATGATGTACAAACTTTGGTTTATTGTAATCATTTTATTACAACTGTTACTTCTTATCGTTGAAAAGTTCAAAATAATCTACATCTGCATTTTATAGAAGTATGCATCCTTACCCAAGCTAAGCACCTGGCTAGTGTGAGGATCTAAGAGTGGAAATGAGTTTGTCTAACTTGCAGCACATCACTGGAAATCATAGTGTGTGAATTAGCTCCATATGATAGATCATAAGCATTGATCTAATTATCTCTATTTCAGAACCCCAACAAACAGTCTGCACTTTGGTATCTGAACTTCAATTAAAAAAAAGTCCTATTAAAAACTAATGAGAACAGTACCTAGGATAGAAAAGCCAACTCATCAATTATAACTTAAACCCATTTGCATCTCTTTCAGAGGAAATGTTTGGCACCCATTCTGCTCTGTGGTGGTCTCCAAATGGCGATTTTCTGGCATATGCATCGTTTAATGATACCGAAGTTCCTGTTATAGAGTATTCCTTTTATTCTGAGGACACTTTGCAGTATCCAAAGACCATTAGAATCCCGTATCCCAAGGTCTGTGTTATTTATTAAACATGGTTGTTCTGCAGTTTCATTAAGAGGGGAGTCTCATTTAATCAGCTTCTGCTAATGAAAATATTGTCTGTCTCTGCTCAACAGCTTGCTGTGATTACTCTTTCTGAAGTCAACAGCATCTGGCAATGTTAAAGTATTTTATTATCTCCAGGGGAAAGCAAAAAGGAAAAAAAAAAAAAGTATGATTTAAGGTTCTGTTGTTTCATCAGAAAATTTTGAGGTAGCAAGTAGATGTTGAGATAAAAATGTCTAAGGAAATGAAGGGTGTCCAAAGCCTTTGGCAGCTGTACATTGTGTTAGGGTTGTGCATGGTATCCGTAATGGAATCTTCTTCAAATAATGTGGCATTTTTAGTTGTTGGATGATTCCTATATTGAGATGAAGAGGAGGAATCTGCTGGTGGATTTTCTTTGCCCACACCTAAAGTTCTTGAAGTTTTGGCTGTGAGAGCAAAGCCTTTAGTGCGTGCTTCTCCTTCTCCTCCCCCTTTCCTCTCTGTGACTTTATGCCCACTGCTTGTGGCACAGTTGGCACTGGACTAAATGGTGTGAGAATCAGAGTCCAAAGAGGTTCTTTCAGATACTCCACACCTGAAGGGTTTAATGTTTAATGCAAGATTTACCTGCATGAAGTTACTTGAGATTACAGGGGATTTTGATTTAGCAGAGCAATGCACCTAAGACTCAATACAAGTCCTTTGCTGGGAAGGAATGTGTGAGTTGAAACCATCTCAAGCCTATCACTTTGTTCAGTTTTTTGTTCATTGTTTCTTTTTTATACTCTCTCTGTGTTGGGCTGAGGCATCTGTACATCCCCCACACGCTGGTCTGGCCAGCTCAGGGACATCTTGTCACTCCTTTGATTAACTGGGGCAGCTTAGCTGATGCAGCTGACTGATTGCTCAACTGATGCAGCTGCTTGTCTGGTGTAAAAGCCACCACCTGGTCCTCTCTGTGCCAGGCTCAGCTTTCTCTGCAGCACCCGTGGTCAGTCACTCCCATCCCAAAGACATGGCCTTTGCTTGTCCCTTTGGAGCCTCCCCCAGAGGGGACACTGATGCTCACAGTGAGCATGGCACCTGTAAATAGACATAGGTGTGGAACAAGCTGCCAGTTTAAAATGCACCTCTTATTCCAAACCCCTTTTGTTTGGAACATTGGTGGCTTCTGGAGGTGGGTCAGCTACAGCTACCTAACTGTTATGATGAGGGCTTAGCTAGTTATCTTCTAGAGAAGCCCTTACTGGCACAGTTATTACCATCATAGAATCCTTTAGGTTGGAAAAGACCTCTAGGATCATCAAGTCCAACATCTCCCTGACCCCCAGACCATGTCCCAAAGCTCCACATCTACTCGTTTGTTGAACCCCTCCAGGGATGGTGACTCCAGCACCTCCCTGGGCAGCTTGGGCCAGTGCCTTGACCACTCTTGCAGGAAAGAACTTCTTCCTAATATCCACTCTAAGCCTCCCCTGGTGCAATCAGTAGCACTGTATTATAAATAGTGGGGTACGTGTTGCAGTCACAACTTTGATTGGGATATAGGCAGCTGTTAAATGATCACTTGATGTATCAGTTTCCATGAAGAAGCACTTGTCTGTCTGTCAGCAATGGATTTGATTCACTGTGGGACAAGGCGTGGTCAAATACTGCTTTGGGTACAGCAAGCCCTATGTAGTTGCAATTGTTTCTAAATGTTGTAGTCCTTCTTATCTAGAAACACATAACTAACATTTTCATACGTAAATTATCCTTTGTATTTTTTTTTATATCAATCTTAAGAACTGCATTTAGGACCTTGGCTTTTCGCATGTTTGAAGTTGGCCAGTTCTACCTGACTGACTGTACTAATTTCTTCGTTTATATTCTTACTTCACTAAGAATATTCTCTCTTCAAAAGTACAATGAAAAATATTCTTTTTAGGCAGGAGCTCCAAATCCAACTGTGCAGTTCTTTATTGTGGATACCAGGTCGCTTCCTGGTTTGCCCACTGCTGAAATTTCTCCACCTGCAGAAATAAAATCAGGGTAAGGAATTTTGGTTAAATATTTGCTTGTTTCTTTTGGTGGGAGAGGAGGAGCTTTTATGTGTGACCACCCTGTGTTCAGTGTATATGGCAGCTTTTCCCAGTCATGCGGCTCTGGTAGCAACAAGATCTACCAGAGAAAATCTGCACAGAGATTATCCTCCTAGTGATTATATATAGATGGCATATTCCATGTATGTTATATTCAGAATGTGACAAGTTCTTGGCTCATCACATTCAGTGGAGTCTAACTATGGTGAAGTCATTTCACAGTACAACTTTAATATGAGCAAGTTTTGGTATAATCAAATTATAATATATGTATTCCAATTCACTGGGAGAAGGAAAAAAAACACACCAAGAAAACAAAACCTTAATGGTAAGTGAAGATTTGATTTCATTGGAAACAGGCTCCTTGCTAAGACAAGGTATCGTGGTTGTCTTCAGATTTATCCATAAAATGTTTGTTTTCTTTGGGAACAGGGTGAAAACCAGCACCTCTCACAGTAAATGGAAAATTGTCTTTCTCAAAATGCCACTGGAAATGCACAACATGATATATATGTAAAGAGCAGCTAAATTGATTTAAAATGCATGTGCACAGAATTTGGGATCCCAGAGCTTGGGTTTTTGTGGGGGTTTTTTTTTTTTTTCTTTTTAACAGTATTGTGGAAATTTTTTTTAGAGGTTTGCACTTACAAACATGCTGGGTATGGAAGCACGGGTTATACTGGTAAACCTCAGGACAGAAAAAAAAAAAGAGGTCTGTTAGCTAGTGCATAAAAATCAGCCTTCTGTGTGTGGTATCAGTGCTGTTCCACTTCAGTCCTCACCACAGTGTAGCTAATAACCGAGATACACAAGTTTTTGTGAATATATTGCCCTTTATTTCTGTACAGTAACGCTGCAATAGATGTAACATAGCTGTTGTGTGCTGCTTTTCTCAGAATTTCAGTGCCTCAGAATTAAAAGCCATTTATGTTTTGGTCAGTTCTGGTTAAGGTCTCTGGTGTTTAGAGTTACGTTTTACCATTTTTTTAACACCTAATGAAAGCTGAACAACGTGGTTGTGTGTGCTGGGGACAATAACCATCTACCTCCCAGCTCTGTACTTACCTGGCTAACACGGGCCTGAGTTACAGGCAGTTAATCAGTTTTTAAATGAATGTAGTACTCTGTTAATCAGCATTAGTACAGAGATAACTCTTGTATGATGAGTACAAGGATCAAAACTTACTCTTTCTCCCAGCGGCTGATCCACATCATGGTGAAGCCTCAGCATGTGCATCCTGCAAACGTTGAGGTGGCCAAAGAAAGTCTTGGGGAATTTCACAACAGCAAAAGTACACGAGTAGGAAAAGACAAGTGATGTGCAGTGCTGCTGTTGGGTAGTTTTGCTCCAAAGTAAGGAATATTTGCACAGTATGTACGTTTATAACACTGCGTGATAGGAAAAGTTCATTTTTCTGGTGGAAAATTCTATTTTTACTTCTTTGCAGTTAAATTCTGTGTAAAAATTGGTGACATACCTCATGCCACTCACCTGGGTAGGGATTTAGAGGGGCAGTGTCCCTGCAAATGGTTTGTCTGAGAGGAGGAAGGCAATTGATGCTTCTTGTCTGAAATGGTGTCTCCTAAAAATAAGTTGTTGTCAGAGTAGGGAGCTCCAGAGGGCGATGGCAGGAGTGTTCCTCCTCAGCAGCTAATGAGGAAAGACAATGCAGAACTGCTGTACTCTATGCTTGAGTTAATTGCAGCTTAGGTAACATTCCGTGGGTTGTTGAAAACTGAAGGTGCACTCCTAATCTCTGTAATAACCTTAAAATATTTCTTATGTTATAATAATAGCATAATAAATACTCACTTTTTGGTTTTTTCCATGTACTGCCCATCTTGTTTGATGTATAGTCTCCAGAATTGGTAACTTCTCTCACTTTGAAGAAACAAAAACTATAGGTCTAATTTCCCTTTCACAAAACAAGGGAAACCAGTATACATTAAAAATATTAATATACATAAAGAAAGTACATGAAGAATAGATTTTTTTTTTTTTTTTCTGAGAAAGCTCCTGTAGGGTGCTTTTTAATATTACTGTTCTAAAACACAGTGTTTGAAGCCAGTGACAGTAGCAATTAAGTGACCTAACAACTTTTCAGTCGAATATGAATGGAAAAATAGACCTTTTTCAGACATGATTTCTGAACTGCAATCTGGAACTAAACCTGAAATGATCGGTACCCAGTTGGTATATATTTTTAATCCATCCACACTAATTGTAGTGGTTTTTTTTTTTTCTTTTCTTTTTTTCTCAGCTCCCCCTCCCCCTGCCCCACAGTCACGAAGATACTCTCATCACAAAACTTCCCACACATTTTTGTTAACTAACTTTGGGGAAAAAGGGAACATGAACTTGGAACTAAGTCAAATGTGCAAATTCCGGTTAAAAATGTCTACTTGCCTTGGAGGGGAGCTTTGTTTTATTTTAGTTCAGAAGGCTTCTAGGAGATAGGAGAGATCTAAAATAAGAAAAGACAAGTACATGGAACAGATCGTAATGGTAAACAAAGCCACTAAATTTCATGTGGTGCCTTTTTAAAATTAATATACGGGACTATTCATGAATTTTTTTTTCAGATACTCCAGTTCTTCATGTCAACTAGTTGGTTCAGTTGAAGGTGAAAGTAAAATATTCAAATAGTAATATCTGTTCTGAGTATGATCTCTCCCTAATAATTAATGAGAATAAGTACTAAATTGAACAGAGATATCTATTCTGTGGAGTGGTTGCTTACAGGCAACCAACTTCATGCAGCTCAGGATAATTCCAAGATCTGAGGCCCATATAACTTAATATTCAGAAGAATTTCCTCTAGATGCACACAGCACAGGATTTATGAGCAGCCTGGAGGAACTGTTATTTTATGCATTGGAGGACAGGGATCGGGCTGTTAGAATTTAATTGCAGTCTTTCTTGAAGTGGGAATGTGCAGAACTAATTATTGTATGAATGAAGATAACCATGGCATCTACTAGTAGCAAAAAAAAAAAAAAAAATTGACAAAAAAATTACTCAATTAGGCTTGTGCAATTATTTATTGTTGAAGAGTAGATTGAAATGAAAATAACTCGATGAGTCTCATTCAGTCAATTGCTGAATGCTGTTGTAAAGTATGTTATTACAGAGAGGATTTTAAGTATCTCATGCTATTGCGGTTTTCAGGGATCATTATTTGAGTGTGGTTACATGGGTGACAGATGAAAGGATCTCTCTGCAGTGGCTCAGAAGAATTCAGAATTTTTCAGTCCTCACAGTCTGTGACTTTGAAAATGCTACTGGAAGTTGGTCATGTCCCCAGGTGAGAAAAATGAGGTGGGGAAGTGGCGGTGCTTGATAAATGAAAGTAGAAAGGAGTATCTCTGTATATTTATCTTTGTAGAAACATAGCTGGATGTAAAATAAACATAATTGTTGTGGGATTGTTTGTTTTTTCTTTCTCAGGAAAAACAGATTACAGAAGAAAGTAAAACTGGCTGGATTGGCAGAGTGAGTGCTCGATTTCTAAATCTGCTACATGCTAAATAGTGCTGATATTTAAGAAAATATCTTATGAGCCCCTTGTTGGTCACAGTGCCTCCTGCGTGCAGGTCTGATTTATTCACTTGTTGCATTTTGCACATATAGGGATATACCTGCTCTAGGTGAACCTGCTCTGGCAGGGGGGTTGGACTAGATGATCTCCAGAGGTCCATTCCAGCCCTGACCATTCTGTGATTCATTCTGTGGAAAAAAATGGTCAAATGGAGCTGTGGTGCTACCCCAGTCCCAGGTTTTTTGTGGGTATGGAGTTCTGAACTCCCAGGCTGGGTAACTGTGTCCTTTCTGATCCGTACATCATGTAGGGGGAGTGCAGGAGCCTGGCTTCAGAATTCCCTTTGTACTGGGGGAGTTGCCAGCCATGCTGGTTTGGTTGCACTCCACTCTTCCTGCCACCTCCAGAATGATCTAGGTGATAAAATGCATTGGGTCTTAGAGGACAGAAGTAATTTTTAGTGTTGGTTGCAGCAAACCACTCCAGGTTCAACATGGGGAGTGTGTGTTATTTATTTTCCCCCACCTGAAATATCCATTGATGAGAACTGGGGACAAGATGCACATAACTGACCGGATTAAAAAAATTTAAAATTTTCATATGCTTCTTCCAAAGCAGTTGCTACTGTCTGGATGATGCTTTCCAAGCTGCCTCTCAGTCCTTTTGTGCATGGTAGAGAGTAGGCACCTAATGAACTACACAGAAGATCTGGGGGAAGAGAAGCAGAGATGCAAAAGTTCAGACTTGGAGGGAGAAATGAGTTTGAGAGTTTGTGATGAGAACACCGAGTACACTTTCCACTCCCGCATTTTCCACACACTGATTATGCTTTAGTCACTAATTCACTTTTGAAGTCAAAAATGAAAGTTTAAAGAAATGCAAAGAGGGAGGCAACAGCAGGGATGAAATCATCCGCAGTCTGAAGATGAGAGATCAACCCACCTGCTGTCAAATTTGATATGGAAAGGAAGGCCTGAACGCTGACACATTTTGCTTCTCTGCAGCAAAGGCTTCACAATTAGACAATGTGATGATCAAGCTGCAGACTTTGTAAACAGTTGTGCAAAATGAGAGGGCAAAATGCAAGTCTGTGCCATTAAACTAGGTTGTTGGTTTTTTTGTTTCTTTTAAAGAGACAACCCACATCTTAGGAGCTGTTGGAAGAAAAAGATAATCTCACTGTGTGATTCTGGGGTTTGAGAAGGGAGTGGAAAGTAGGGAGGGTTGAAGAGGGGATAGGAAAGGTTTATTTACTCCTTTCTTTTATTCTTACCTACTTAGGGATGATACATGACACTTGACTGATAAGGGGTATTTTTATATATATATGAAAGTTGTGTGCATACACATATATATGTTCAGTTCATGTAGGTATATATGCAAGCTTCAGTAAATTATATGTGTGTAAATTATAGACATATAGTTTTCTCTTTGTGTATATCTGTAGAGTTGGGGTTTGTCTGTCTGTTTAGAAGTTTTTGACATTTATCACAGAAATAACTTTTATTTCTCTCTACCATGTGGACACATCCAAATGACACTCAATAGAAGGAATCCATTCATTTCCATAACTCCCAGGTGATAAATGGATACTTCCTTCGTGAGAATATTGCTCCAGTTTGGGTTCTCTGGCATTCACCTATTTACTAGCAGCTTGTTTCCTTTGAATAAAGGGGGACATTTTTCCCTGTCAAGCTAAAAAAAAAATAATCAAGAGTTCAAAGAATTTGATCACAAATACACGTTTTAAAATGGCAAATTCAAGGAAAACATGTATTTGCAGTGTTTACACTTCTATAGGTTCCAGCTGCATGTTGGCATTGGACAGAATAAAACAGTGGCTTTAAAAGTAGATGCACACATTGATGCTTAAAATGGTGGGAAATTAGAAACACCTGTAGAACTTCAAGTTCAAGAGGAGGTAGGAGGGTACACGGATCGTTACCAGGGCTAATACTCAGGAAATTCTGCTGCTTAAGGAGCAAGAAAATATTTTAAGTGTTTGCTTTTAGGGTAATGGCTAAAGGTTCTACCTACCAAGGCAGTGGGTAAGAATTTTTGCAGTATGTTCAGCGATGCGTTGCTTTAAGTATTGAAACTCTTCTTCAGAGAGATCCAAACCTAAATTTATCATTTGGGTTTGGGAGTTCTGCTGTTTGCTTTAATAGACATCTCTCTTGTGTTCAAGTTTCAGCCATCTGTCCCTTACTTTGCACCCGACAATGCCACCTACTACAAAATCTTCAGCAATACAGCAGGTTACAAGCACATCCATTACATGAATGGCTCTCAGGTAAGGAACCAGGTGTAGAGCATCTCTGCTCACTGTGTTTCTCCTGGGGATCAAGGAGCTTCATGTTCTACTTTTTACCTTGCCTTCTTCCCTCCTCTCAGGTTCCAATACCTATTACTGAAGGAAAATGGGAAGTTATCAGCATAGAAGCTGTCACCAATAACTTTTTGTAAGTATTGTAATTAAGCTATTTATTCGTGTCAGGAGGGCTTGTAACAAGGGCCTAAGCAAGCAGGGAGGGAGAACAGGGAGGAGGTGCCTTTTAACTCATTAAAATCTTATCTAAACATGTAACATAAACCTTTAAATACTGTAATGTACTGTTTTTTTCTGAAATCCCCAAACCAGTATGTTTTGCATTTATAGATACTACATCAGTAACGAAAATGGTGGAATGCCAGGAGGAAGAAATCTTTATAAGTAAGAATTTTTTTCTGCAGTATGGGTAAAATATTTGTTAATGAAAAGGCAACTTTTAAGAAGCAGCATTGCAGAATAAAAGATTAGGATGTTCACAGTCTAGTGTGGGATCTTATATAGGATATTTAATGGAAATCAATGTAGGAATATAAACTGTAAAAATAACCAAATTTGCAGAAAAATGTTTTAGTTAATAAAGGAAAATAGTGAGAAGACACAACCAATCCTTAAGCAAGAAATCCCTAAAGAAAACCTCTCATGCTTTTTTTGCCATGATTATAAATGATGCTATGATACCTGATTCAAGTATTAATCAAAATTGTAAGGAATGACTTTACTCCTGAATTTTAACATATTTCATTTGGTCATCTTATTTTAAAAGCATACATTTGTTTAGCATAGCTTGAAAAAAAAAAAAAGTCTTTCATCTGAGCTGAAGCTCATCTACTTTGCAGAGTGCTCTTGGAAAGCCGTCCAAATTCTCCTAAATGTGTTAGCTGTGATCTGAATCAAGAAAGATGCCAGTATTATTCTGTGTCCTTCAGCAAAGACTCCCGCTATTATCAGCTAGATTGTCGTGGTGAGTGTACCCAGAATTAATTGACATAAACATGACTCATTGATTAGTTGGGTGGGGAAGTTCACTTCGTTGAGATCTTGATGTGCACTGCATAACAATGGTATGTGGTGATATCTTGGATAAGTACGTTGGCAGCAGAAAAACAGGCTCAAAAGCATCCTGACAAAAATTACAGGGATAAAATTTGAGAGTTCTATCTATCAGTGAACCCAAAGGAGATGCAAATACTCCTCCTGTCTGCTGTATATCTTGGAGAGCTCTGTCTGTAGGAGGAATTTGAAGGTTCTGGGAGCAAGGTGAGCAACAGGCTGGGTAAAGAGGAGTGGTCTAAAAAAATTAGTGGAATAAAATCTAGATAGTGCTGTTAAAAAAAAAAATCCAGTGGGCATAATCCTAAGTTAAGCAGTGGTAGTGTAGTCTGTCTACAATCTGTCTAGTGCTTGTGCTAGATAGTACAAGATATAACTTAATCAAAGGGTGTGATACAAAATCTGCTCTAAAATTTTCCTTAAAGTGTTCTGCATGTTGTTTTTTAAAATGCCAAGATCTCCCTTGATCTATGGGCTAGAAGGACAGATGACAGAGAGGGAGTTGTTCTGTCAGGTTGTAAAAATGGTGGTTTGAAAAAGGCTGTGGTGATCTCCGTGACAGGACCTGCTGGTTTCCATGATGGAACCTACTGGTTTCCATGACAGGACCTACTGGTTTCTGAACCGTGGTCCCCAACTGGTGTGTAGACTTTGCTAAAGGGTGGAAGTCTAATATTCAGTACCTGACAGTCATGTGGCTCACCTGCCAGACAGGCTGAGTATTTTACAGGATCCCATGGCTTGAGTTCTCAAAATCCATCATGTGCAAACTGGAGGGAAACAAATTCTGAGTTTTTATGATGCACCCACTTCCAATTCCTTTACAAGAGTTGTGTTCTGAGACAACATGGAAATGTGGAGGTTTCCTGCTCTATTTACAGGTCCTGGCCTGCCCATGTCTACCCTGCACAACAGCAGTGATGATCAAGGTATAGCAATTGTCTTAAAATATAATTTGTGAGCCAGAAAATTGCACTGTAAATTAATTTTGTTCTCGCTGCGTAGTATAATAGTTACACTGTGAGTTATAAAGGGTAAATTTAATTTCAGATAATGACTCTGGTATAGTTAACCAGATAGCTTGGCATACACTTATTCATAGTTTATTTAATACTATTTTGCATTGTGCTAGAAAACAGTGAGTAACTCATGACTTATTTACTGGATAATTGTTCCCTTTTTCTGAAATTGCATTGAGATGAAAAACAGCTTTCTGGTTATTGAATTACTGAAGGAAAACTACATTGTAAACACTGAGAGGAAAAACATAAACTGCAGTAAACTAAGGCTGCAGTGTAGGTTGCCATCATCTCAGATGGGATTTTTGAAGTGGCTCATGATTAAAAGAGCAATGCACTTGAAAATAATGGATTTAATCTTTGTCTCTTACTGGCTCTGTTGTTTAGTCCTCAGATACTTGGAAAATAACACTGAACTGGAAAATGCATTGAAAGACATTCAGATGCCTTCCAAAAAAAATGGCACCCTTAGTATAGGTGGATACAGTAAGTTCAAAACCATGTTTTTACCCTTCTCTTGCTCCTTCACCAAGTGCTTCAAGGTCTTTTTTTTGGACATCTCCAAACATTCTAGTTTGGTTTTTTTTTCCTGAAATCCCCAAATATAATTATCTAAAATATGATTTTTCCCTAGTGTGATATCTTGATATTTCCATAATGAAGTGACTTAACTCCTTTTTTCCTTGATAATTACCTGAAAACCAGAAGTTTTTCACAACCACATTAAATAAATAAGAGGAATGGGAGATGGGGCACAAAGCTAGTAAGCATTGTTTAATTTAAATTAAATTATAAATTCAAGTAGGTGTTAATTTACAGGTGCAAGTCTCTTTGGGTTGTGTTAGCAGGTTGGGACAGTGGAGGAGAAGTTCAGTTTTATCAAAAAATGGACACATGAAAATCTAAATAGAAAAGTTTAAATCATTTAGGCTACGTTTCAACAAGATCACCTTTGATTTTGTGGAGAGGAATGTTTGGTTGGAGTAGTCCTGTTCTCCAAGATAAACCCCTGAGTATAGAATAGAATGAACCTGTAGTGCTTTGCTAGTGGTGCTCCTCTGAATTTGCATGTCTCGTGCAGAAGCTTTCTTGGTGTGCTGAGGAACATGAGATGTGCCACCGGTGGGAGGCTTGGAACCTGTCTGCACTGTTCTTGCTCTAGCCTTTGCTACAAGCTCTTCTCTCCATGACAAACTTCTTCTTCATAAAATGAATGAATGATCTTAATGGAATGACATTGTACAAACTGTATTGAGTTCTGTCAGTCGTTAATTGTTCTTTTTGATGCCTCCCTCCTTCCACTGTTCCCTTATTTATGTAATAACTCTCTTTATCTTTGTGTTTTCTGTCTTTTATTTCTGTCACATTTTTACTAGGGCTAAAGATGAAATCTTCCAGGCAAGATGGAGGTTTAAAGATGTTCTTCGTGCTATCAGTTGTATATTCATCTTTTTATTCCTCTTTGCTCTTCCTACTTCATCTCTTCAGGGTAAAAGCTTTTGGGTAAGGGGAATCTATTTTTTCATGTCACAAATAGGAGAAATAAATCCATTTATATAGTCCTACTTCAAGTTCCAGGTCTGCTCACAAATCCTTGTATGTTAGGAAAGAAGAAATCTGCTTCTGTGACTACAGAGTACACAAAAATTTAAGATTAGTATTTTCATAAATTCAATTTAGGTTGTTCAGTGGTTTAATGTCTTGCATATTTGTACCTGGACAAATCTCTGTAGGAGTTGCACTCTGGCTGTCATGCAAAGCCTATCTGGCAGGTTCAAAATATGTAAAATTTCTTTTAGTGCTGGGAAATTTGAGTAAATAAATTTTTTTGAACTACTGTATAGACTTAGGAAGTTTTACGTATACGCTTGTGCAGAATAATGTTCTGAGACAGCATGTCGAGGCCCCAAATTTTATTATTATTGTAGACATTCCAGTTCCAGACTTTCTGCTAACTTAGGTGTAAAACATTACCAGAAAAAATTAAAATTATTAGATTAGAAACTTTTATGTGTATATATTAGGACAGTTTGGGTGAAACTACTTTTTAATTTTTAGAGGATGACTCAAATGTGCTCTTGTACAAATTGAAATGCATCTCAAATTATTTCATTGAGAAAAATGACCCAAGGCAAACTCTCTTCACTTTCAGACCTGTGGTATCAGATGACCTTGCCTCCCCATTTCGACTCTTCAAAGAAGTACCCTCTGCTCCTTGATGTGTAAGTCTCCAAGTGACGTGGCCATGTTGTGCTAATCATCACTTTCATCTACTTCAAATGCTTTTAATAAGATGGGGCAACACGAAACTGGCGTGTTCTCTAATTACTTCTTGAAGCAGTTTGAAGAGAGAGGGGAAAAAAATGAGGTGTATCCCCTTTTTTTTGAGAAACTAGCTGATAAATGTTAGATATATCTGTATATCATACAGTTTGGTAGCACTGTAATACTTTTTATATGCCTGTCAATCATTCTAAAGTCAGTGCTCTTTGCTTCTTTAGACTTATTTTAGTTTTTAAGGTATTTTTTTTGACTTACCTGGGCTTCTGTTAGGATGGAGTTTGCTTCATGGTGATCTTGATATCAGAAATTCCCTTGGAAGCGTCAGGATCCACAGCATATAGAAACAGAGCTTGATAGAGAGAATTCCTAGTAGTTTTTTCTTTTGCTTTTAAAACTAGGAAAAATGAGTTTTAAGGACATAAGAGCCACTCTTCTATTTCTTACTCTGCTGAACAGTGCCTAGAATTTTACCATTCACAGAAGGTGATTTCATAATGCTCAAGTGCATCTGAATATTTGAAAATAAAAAAGTTAAATTACAGCTTTGTTTCCTTTTTCTTAGCCTGCATAAGAAATACTTTCGACTGTAGGGAGCACTGATGAGACACTAAAAATGCAGAAAAAGATATGATTTTTTTTTTCCTCCAGATGAAGGCTATGTGTTGATTTCAGACTTTAAGCAAATAAATGATGAGGAAATGGAACAGAAATGGTTAAAGAGTGTCGCGTTGAAACTCAGATGACTAAATGTGCCAACACAAAAAAGAATTTGGTTTAGATTTCTGATGACCTGCTTAAAGCCAAAATAATGCAAGTTTCTTATTAGAGCAGAAAGCAATACAACAAATAAAATCCAGTCTGCTTTCTTGATTATCATATTAAAAAACCATCTTGCTTTTAGTGTCCAGGCAGAGCAGCAGTTTGGAGTCAGTCAGTGATGCTTTTCTTGTTTGCTCAGTTTAAATTTAATTTAAATTTTAATAAATTTAATTTTAAATTTTAGTAACTATAAAATTTTCCTCTCCTTTAGTGGCTGGAAATTACCAGCAATAATTGTAATTCAAATACTTGATGTGAGAATACTTGGGGAGTAAATGCCTGAATTCTGTGGCACTTTTCACCCAGGTATGCAGGACCCTGCAGTCAGAAAGTAGATTCTACCTTCCAGATAAACTGGGCTACATACCTTGCAAGTACAGAGCAGATCATCGTGGCCAGCTTCGATGGCAGGGGAAGTGGCTACCAGGGGGATGAAATCCTGCACGCCATCAACCGGAGGCTGGGCACCTATGAAGTGGAAGATCAGATAGCAGCAGCCAGGTGAGCTACACTGATGCTCAACTCCTGCTCCTTTTCTGTGCTTATTGTGGAGGGATAAAAAAGGTGAAGGTTTGAATGGTCATCCTGAAATTACTGGGAAAACATCACTGAATTCTGCATTAATTCTTTTGACGCTGAAGTGTGTCATTTATGGTGCAACCTTCATTTCATGCTTAAAAAGAGAGAGGAGTTAATGCTGTAATACCAATTTACCATATGTCTGGTTTTATAAAGATGATGGCTGTCACATTAGTAGAAAAACATGCTACCAAGGAGCTGGGAGTTCTACTCCAAGCTTTTTTGCAACTTTCTGTTGTGATGGAGTTATTTGTATAAACTACTCAGCCTTTATATTCTAGCTCACATTCATCCCTTGGTTTGTGCTTGTAGAACCTCACTAAACCAAACGATGTCAGTATGAATCTCTCAGAATCACAAAGAAGTCATCTTATGGTGTTTGCTTTGGGGAATTTTAAAATGTTACTGAGTTTAAACAAACAGCATTTCAGAATTTTTTTTTTTTTTCTGTAAAAAAGCAAATAGCATTTTAAGAATTTTTTTTTTACAGAAAAAAAAATATGAGGCGAGGCAGGTGGTGAAATCTCACCTAATCCAATATAAATGTCAGTGAGTGTGGTTTCAGGGCATTTACAGGTCACCCAGGTTTGTTGTTGTTTCACGTGCACAGATGTTTCTCTGCATTTCTTAGCCACATGCCTGAAGTACTGTGTGGTTTCGTGTGCACTCACTATGATGAAGTGGGAAAAGCTTGTTTGTACAATAGAAGTAGATGTGATGGAAAATAGGCACGTCTGTATAATGGCAGATACCTGCAATCCATTAAGGATTTAATTATTCTGTTTGCTTTTAGAAAATTTTCTGAGATGAGCTTTGTCGATAAGGACAGAATAGCAATTTGGGGCTGGGTGAGTACTCCAATAAGTTTGGCTGGCTTATTTTTTAATTTTATAAACTATTTGTTGCGCTGCCATGTGTGTGAGGTGCTGGAGTACTTAGTGGGAGGCACCTCTGGGGTGGTGGCACAGTCCAAGAGCTGAACTGATGAAATACATTTTAAAAATGCCTGTTTACATTGTCCCTTTGCAAGCACTCGGGAGCCTTTGAAACAGAAATTAGGACTAATAGAGGGATTAAAAAATTTAAAGGGATACTGCCTAGTTCCTGTGTACAAGATGAACTGATATTTTTTTAAAAAACCCAAACACTCAAGTATATATTCACTAGTGTCTCTTTATATTAGTTGGATGGCTCAAATTTAAAAAACAAAACAAATTGTAAATTACATGTGAACAAGCTGCACAGCATGGTTGTCATGTTTTTGCTAGCAGCCTGAAAATATCTAAATATCAACTGTGCTGTTGTGCTTGGCTATATTTGATTTCAGCAGTACTTCCATCCAGGGGCCAGATTTCTTTTACTTGAACCTGTCCCAGTAGAGGGTGGTGGTTAATAGCACATACATACACCCTCAGCTGGAGGGCTAAATTCATATGTAGTGTTAGTGATAGCTGTTTGATTTAAACTCTCAGCATTTCTGTCCCAAACTGCTGTTTCACTGCTTTTTCTGCTGTCACAGGGAGTATTTTTGCGTGCTCGGTTTAAGCATCTTATGTTTAATTAAATGCAGGATCTTGAATTAAATTGCCAGCTGAAATTTGGTCACTGCTGGTGATGGGTACCAGTGACTAAACTGCTTGATGGCAAAGTGATGATGATGTTACCTCCACAAAAAAAAGCTACTAAAGGCACCATCTCCGTGTTGTATGAAGCCAAGTGTAGTAGTATTAACTTTAGTGGGAGGGAAATTCTGCAGGAATGGAGGTTTAATGCATTCCCGTCAGCTTTAGGATGAAGAGTTGAAGAGCCATCCTATTTGGAGCTAGGTTGAGGTCAGGCATCCTGGGTGCTGAACCTATGGGCAAATGGATTTTGTTTCTCTCTTGAATTTTCAGCTGCTTGGCCTCTTGCTGTCACTCTGCACATTGTGTCTGCCATAGGTTTGGCACTAATATCTTTACTGCAGCTGAGTTAGGCAACATATTTATATATGGGTTTAATTACTAAGTAGAATCATAGAACGCCAGGTTGGAATGGACCTCGGGGATCAAGTACACGCATTACTTTGCCAGTCTCATTGGGAGGACCTAAGCATTGAAGCTGGAGCCAACATTTCAGGGGTTTGAACTAAGATACAGTTCCATTTGCCTGTAATCTGGTTTTGAGACAGGAATAGGATCCAAAAATTGCTCTTCTTTTTGAACGTGGGTGGGCACATTTTCCTAAGTAAGCCCTTCAGGCTGTAGTGAGGGCAGTCATCTGGGCGGTTGGTGACACTGTTTAAGTATCTTGCTGCCTGGATGCTCAAGTGTGTCAGATATTTTACTCCTCTGTGTATCAGGCTAGACTGGGAGTGAATTTTCTGTGCATCGCACGGAGCGTGTTGCTGCACAGTTCCTCCCACAGACTCAGCAGAAGATCCTTCTCTCCCCAGTCACAGTCTTGCTCTTGACGCTTTGGAGGAGAGTTAGTAAGTCAGCTGTAAATTTGGTTGTAAATTTTTGGCTGCCCTGGTGCAACTACTCCTCAGGCGCGTTGTGGGCCCGGGCTCTGCTCCCACCCACTCCCCCAGCACGGGGGGGGACACAGTGGTTCAGCAGTGTCTTGTTCCCTGTCTTCTGCTGCTGCCCACGGTGCCTCCGAGCCCCGTCATCCTCAGCTGAGTCACAGTTCAGCAGCATTGGCATCCTTCTTGCCCAGCCCCACAGCTGCCAGGCGCTGCTTGGTGCCTGCTTCCCCAACTGAGCAGGCTGGCTGAGGCCTGACCCAAATTCCGAGGGGAGTTCATTAATATGAAAAATGCTGAGGCTCGAAATGCCTGACGAGCCGCTCAGCAGATGGGCCCCATCCTTCTCTTCCTGACTAAAATAACAGCAATGTTTTCTTCTCAGTCTTATGGGGGATACGTGACCTCCATGGTGCTTGGCTCTGGAAGCGGCGTGTTCAAGTGTGGAATAGCGGTGGCCCCCGTGTCACGTTGGCAATATTATGGTATGTGATGGCTTCCTTGTGACAAGGATTCCCATATGTCTTGCAGTGCACATGCTGTAAAGTGTTGATTCATAGCACAGAACTTTGATTATCTACTAGATGCCACGTAAATGCCACTTGGTCTGTTGTTATGAACCTGTGGGTTCTGCATTTCAGAGTTAAACCAATTCCTTAAATCTTATTTTTCTTTTTAAAAAAGCCAGACCCAGAATTCCAGGTAATCTCTTTACAATAATTTAGCCTTTATTAAAGGTTAATATTTGTAGTATTACTGTAATGTGGCTGTGTTTGCTTTCCAAAGCTGCCATGTGTTTCGAGACCTCTATTGTGTCAGAAATCTATTGCTATTAGACTTTGCTTTGTAAAGTAACAGAATAGGATTTGAATTACCTTTTTTTTTTTACTTTTATAAAATCCAAATTTTGTATTCTTAAATAGTTAATCTTAAGAATAGCTTGATGTGAGGAAAAACCTGAACAAGTGGACAAGTCTGTATGTGCTTCAAGCTTATGGTGTAGAAAGTTGTAATTGCATGACACTAGAAATACAGTTATAGGAGCCCTCCTCCCTGATTAAAAAAATCATAAACAGTTAAAAATATAAGTGCTGGTACAATGTGACCACATTTTTACTTTTCTGGTTTTGATTTGCCCAAAAACACTGAAGGAAAAGCTTTTCTTGGCAAACCCCTGCTAAATAAGGTATGATTTATCATTCTGCAGCTAGCACAGAGGCTGTATAATAGTATAGTATGTACTCCAGCTAATTCAAATTATCTGACAGCTATTAGCAGTGGTCCATTGAAGACATAGGGATGTTTTCATAATGTTTGGGACATGAGTATTACATTATGGCAGGAAATATATTTTTTTTTTTTAATGAAGATTAGGATTTCTAGAATTCCACTTTTAGTTGATTAGATAAAGGAAGGGGTTATGGAGGCATGCATATGCAACATAAAAAAAGCAGTGCAGTAATGGTGATGAGAAGTCAAATGGTCATTGGAATATGGCAACAGAGCATTGATTTGTATGGATAAATAAAGCAGCAGATCTGTAAAAAGGTAATACAATATCATGCTGAAAAATCTGAGGAAAATCAGAGATACTTAATTTTTAGTGTATGTAGCATGGAGCCAAGCTGAGTCCTAATCTACTGCTACATTTTCATTTTATAGATTTTTAGTAGTAAACATTTAGATAAAATATCTAAGATTTTTTTTTTCAGAAGCTAGTCATTTACTACAAGGTTTTCAGTAATTTTCGTAGGATTACTGAAAGAATAACAATAAGGTAACATTGACACAAAGTACATTATTAATATTCAGCATTCAGGTGTCCATGGCAACAAGAAGATTAAGTATTCTGAATAATGATGGTTACCTACACACCTCATTGTGGAAAACCTTTTTTTATCCCTTTTTTGTTGTTGTTGTTCTCATTGTTTGTATCAGTGGGTAAAATTTTGGGTAGACAGACTGAAAATTAAATAGATTCTGATTTAGTTTTGTTTTGTTTTAATTGCAGATTCAATATACACGGAGCGATACATGGGCCTTCCCACAGAAAGTGATAACCTGAACAACTATAATGTAAGAAAGAAAGCACTTTATTCCATATTTTTAGTGTGTGAAGCACTATATTTTTCTTTATACAGTGTAATCCCTTCCACATGGGGAAGGAATAAGTTTGTTTCTTCTTTCTAGCTGTAACTATCGCATGTGGATTTGCATGAGGCAGTTGCTCCTTGCTGTATGGTGTGGGTTTTCTCTTGTTTGTTTAGTGTGTTGGGGATTTTTTTGTGGTTTTGGTTTTTTTGGGTTTTTTTACATTCAATTCCATTTGGCTACTTTGCAGCCTGGAAAACAAGCTGTAGAAACTGTTTTCTTTGAATCACCAAGAAACAAATTTGTTTTAAAATTTAATATGCTCGTAGGCAAACTCTGCTTTATCTTGAACAACATTTTCACCAAAACAAATGTACTCCCCTTCTTCCTGCAATGTAATTTTTTTTTAAAAATGGGTATTGGATGAACTTCCTCACTTTAGGCATCTGCAAGGTTTTTTTCAGGGAAAACAAAATCTCCTAAATATTAGACAACTTTGACAGGTAGAAAAGTCTGTACTGTGATGATAGCAAATAAACTGCAGACCAACTGGGAGCCAACAGTGGCAGGGCTGGAATTTTGGCCCCATTTCCATGAACTTGGTCTCTAAGGTTTGGTCTAAAATGACTAATGTTTGCCCTGAAGTGAGGCAATTTCCAGGTGTTCTGATGGGAGCAAAATACCTGTAGATTGTTTGTCCTCGTTAGGGCTTGATGGATTGTTTGACTTGCTCTTCTGTGTGCCAGCTGCGTTTTGTTGCCTCAAGGGCTTTTTGAAGTCCCAGGTGGTGTCTGGGTGTAGGACAGAGCCCACACCTTCTGTAAGGCGTGGTTAAATTTCAGATCTAGGTGGAAATACAGTGGCTATTGGAGATCTGTGAGGCTCTGAGGGGCACTTTGTGCCCTGGTTATTTGGTTATATGTTTCATAGACATGTTCAGCCTTGGAACCAAACATGAGTGTTAGAGGAAAAGAGATGGTGTGTTCTCTGTGTTTGGGTTGGTCAATAGGCCAGAAACCATTCTAGCACCAATTGTGTCTTGGTGCATTAAAAGAATAAGTGTCTTGGGGAGAAAAAAGGGTGGGGCTTGTTGCATTGATTTAAAAATATAAGTGCACACATATATGGACTGAAATGCCCGTTTTGTCAACTGCTCTATCAGACGTTCAGGTCCAAATTGAGGGCAATGGTAGGGACTGGTGGAAGACTTGGTACAGCATCTTCCTTTTCTAGCCATCAAGCTGCTCAGGCCCAGCAGGGACTGACCAGCAGCCTGCAGCTGCCTGCCTGCCTTCTCCAAATGAGTTTCTCTAAGGCAGTGGGAACAGTAGGAGGTCTGGGAGGTAGCAGTGTAAATAGAAGTTACTGTCGTCGTGCAGAACGAACGTTAACGCTCTGGGTGCACAAAGTCATTCACCAGCTTCACGGCACAGATGGCAACAGGGGACTGTTTAATCCTTTCAAGCCAGGAGTCGGATTTTCTTGGCATAGGATCCATTGCTGGCAATGGCCACGTTGAAACTGCCAGTACCAAAGAGCTAAAGGTTTCAAATGTGTTACTCAGAGGACTAATTGGGGAGAACGGTGGCTAGATGGAGGAGGGGTAATTGCACAGATCAGCTTGTCACACTTCACGGCTGCTTCTGGAAAATGCAACTTAAGTCCTCATTCGTTGTTTGTGAAAAGCCCCAGATAATGTATTTCTTGGAATTTACTTTTCCATATAAACCTGGAGGGGTGAGGTAGCTGGAGGAGTGAGTTCATTGCTTTTCATGTAGCATCAATGGAAGACTTATGGGATTGTGTTGTTGCTGAAAACCCTTGCTGACTTCAGCCCAGCATGTTCCTGGCTTGCAGCCCCTTTGTTCAAGCTCCCAGTCCCAATAGCCAGCCTCCAGGCCCCTTATTGCTGGGGAGAGCTCTTTTCTGAACTGAATGGGTTTGAGCAAGTCAATGCAAACCACGTACTGAAAGCTTTCCTAGTTGGGGCTGCCAAAGCATTTTTGAACCGTTAACTTTGTGCTGTCAGGTTTGCTTGTTGCATCATAGTCTCTGTCCTACTGCATCCCCTATAAGGCTGGCTTAGAGCAGATGAGTGCTGCTGGGTGCCTTCCTAATGTAGGAAGTATTTAATGACTGTGAGTATACAGAAACTAATTGTAAGGTGGGCACTCCCTACATTTGTATTACTGTGACATTAGGCTTCATGTTTATTGAGGGAAGATTAATCTGAAATGTTAAATACTCTGTCAAGAGACAAGTCAGAGGGATGAGTCACACTAATTAGGTGTGATCAGTGACTTTTAAGGTAGTTGTGAACTATGATGTTCATGCAGAGGTGGAGCTCCCAGACTGGATGGCAGAGCTGTCTGCCCGGGAAGAAATGTCCCCGATGTAAAAGAGATTAAATCAGGGCAGAGCTGTAGAGGTCAGCTGCAGTAGCCATGGAAAGCATACCGAAGAGACTGTTCAACTTGTGAGAAGATTATTTTGCAGTTCACTCTGAATTTGATATGCTTTTGGCAAGTGTTTAAAACAGTCATAGATTTGGCAATCTTTTTCCAGCAGATTTGAAATGTTCAGTCCTTAAGAACTGCTGCATCATTAGGTTATGCAAAACAGGGTACAATTTTGTAAATATGCCATCTTGTACTGATTTGACATTTGTTCTATTATCTGAGAATATGCTAAAGGGAGAGAGACCTTCAGTTTCAGCCAAAGCTTCGCTTGTTTGTGGAGAGCTGATAGAATGTTGACTGCTGCGTGATCTTTAGCAAAGCCAGTTACACTCAGCAGGGCTGAATTCTCAGTACTTGTACCCAGCACCTTTCCAGAACCTTTGTCCTGGCAGTATAACTACAAAATAGAAGTTGTATTTATTTGCTGTCCACTTGAGGTTTGTTCAGCTGATGGAGCTGTTGCTTGGTGGTGCTCTAACTGTGCCTAACTTGAGCTTGCAACCTCCTTTTTTGGCAGAAGTGCCATGATGTCCTCAAAACACATTTTAGGGAAGGGACTTTTCATGGTCAGTGTGGGTACAGCAAGGGAGGCATCACCTGCAAGTGATTAAAAGAACTGAGAAAGTATCTTGTGTGTGTTCCTTCTTTCTGAAGTGTTTTATAAATATAGCTTTACTTTCTTTAATGCTTGTCAATAGCAACATCCTTTTTGTAAAAATGCTTTTGAAAAGAGTTCTCAGATGAGTAGCACAAGTCAGGGTTCCACCTGCAGAAGGTTTGAGATCCCTGCAACCAGCACTGATTTGCTGGAAGAAAGCTTATAAAGGTATCTATCAATCAAGTTTCCCTCTGTACATGTGGTAAATAGTTCACTCAAAGGATAGAGCTTGCTTTTTTTTTTTTTTTAATGTCACTGGGCCATTACTTTCTGAATCATTTTTTGGTGAGCTGCTGTCCTCATTGTGCTCCTCACTGAATCAAAATCCTCATTTGGGATTTTGGCACCCTCATAACTTTCAGGTCTTACTCCATGATACCAACTCATTGCAAAGGACAGTGTTCATGGCTTTCCAGAGGTTAGATGGGATTTTTGGTGCTCTGGAGCCTTTCACTATCAAAAGGAAGAGGGTAATTGCAGTGTTAAAGACTGGAGAGTGTTTTGGGTTCTTTTCTGTGTTGAACTTGTTTTCTTAACTTTGGTTGATAACTACACAGCCCTCATGTCACTTGTGAGAGAATTGCAGTGTGCTATTCTGCCATGACAAAAGGCTTTAATACTTATGCTTGTTTTAAAGATTCATGAGAGTACAAGAGGCATAGGGGAATTAATTAGAACACACTGTGTCTTGCAAATATGATGTTTGAGTGGTTGGGGGTAGTATCCTGGGCAAGGACACAGCCTCAGTACAAGGTGGGGAGAAAAAACCCAAACAACCACCACGTTCTTTTGTTCCTTAGTTTTAATATTATTTTTGTTGTCATAGTACCTTTTAGGTTGCTGTAATATAGAGAAAACTTCTGCAGAGATTCAGTCATTTTCAGCAGAGAACCCTTAGAGTGTTGCTAATAGAAGGAAATGTAATTGAATGTGTTTTTGCTCATTATGCTGGTTGTCTTACCTAGCCTAAACACCTTGTCTGTTGTCCCTTTTCTTCTTCCCACTCTCATAGCAGAGCACTATCCTGGTCCCTTTCCTTGTCTGAATTAAAGACCTTACCTATAATTCTTAATTCCTCATTCTTTAGCACCTGTTCCCAGTAGCAGCTCAGGTGGTTTGTATGTTCTAAGGATTATGTTGTTCCCATGTTTTACATTTCTTGATTAACCCCAGTTGCTTATTATCATTTTAATCATTGTATTGTATTTCAGCTCAGAAATGTAGCTTGACGTCTATTTCTAGATTTGGTCTATTCTTTTTTTTTTCCTTCAGTCATTTCTCTGTCATATTTGGGGGGAGCCCATTGTTTAAAACTTTGTGCCAGCCTTTTTTACTTGAGCCCCATGACCTCAGCCTTACCTCCAGGTAAACCATTTCAGTGGGGACAAGCACACACGTAGACTCTGCAATCTCTACTCCTCACTACCATAGGGTGCCCAGTTGCCATGGCAACATTCTTTAACTTGTCTGCAGTTGCACAGGAAACCTATGGCAAGTGGTGTGCTGCAGGCTAACAACATGTTAGCGATGTATTAAATGTGTATCTAGCTCCCCAAACTCTTCGCCTCTGGATCTGCCTGTTAGTTTGCAGACATAACCCTGGGTAGGAATTGCAGCCCGCTGCAGGATGGCTGGAGCACAAGCAGGGTGCTGTCAGAGATGTGAACGTGCTGCTGGGGGGGTGTTTTTAGCTGAAGACCCCAGCCTGTGTCAACAGGAATCAAAGTCAGTTGGTAGCAAATCATTTTCTAATAAATAGCACCTTTTTTTCTTTTTTTTTTCCCTTTAATTTCAGAGTTCAACAGTAATGGCCAGAGCTGAAAAATTCAAGGAAGTTGAATATCTCCTTATTCATGGAACAGCAGATGGTGAGTTGCAGTTAATTAGACATTTTAGTATTACAGGCAGGTTCACAATTCTACTACTGACAAAACAAAAGCATGAAGGGGCAAGGCTGTTACATTTACGTCAATAAAATAATACTGCTTTCTGCAACTAATTTGTGTTTCAATCAGCACTGTTGTGTTCATTGCTTTGCTTCTCCCCCAGAGTAGTACAGAAGCAATTTTTTTGTTTACCTTTTTTCCTCTTTTTCTTCCACTTTTCAGACAATGTTCACTTCCAGCAAGCAGCGCAGATTTCCAAAGCTCTTGTTGATGCTGAAGTGGATTTTCAGGCAATGGTATGGCTCTGCTTTGCTTATCCTCATACAAATGGGGTTGTACTATGAGACTAATAGCAGCAGCTCCCTGTTGTTAGATATGAACCAACTGCCATCTTAAATGAAAGTTGAGATACTTGCCTTGCATGCTCGGTAACTGAAATTTGAATGTAACGCTCCCATTATCCTCTGTACAAGGGGTAAAAGCAGCTCCTGCTTGTATTTGACTCTGTTTACCTAATCTTTCATTTTGTTAACTTTGGTGTGTTCTCAGACAAAGAGCCAAGCCACCCCAGTCTTTGCATGTACCCCAAATTCAATGAATAGGAGCTTACAGCTAGGATAGAAGGGAAGGTAGAACTTCAGCTAAGTCCAAGAGACCCTGTCCCCATCATGTTTGGTGTTTGTCTATTGAACTTGTAAGACAAGTGGTTATTTGCCCCCTTTTATGCTGTACTAAGGGGCAAGCTCTTACTTTCCTACTTCTTCCCAGCCTCCGAGGAGCATGTTTAAAATGATGAAGTCCAGAAGGAAGGTGGGTGCACCAGGGCAGGGTTGTCCTTCAGCCAGGATGCAGAGCTCAGGCATCGCTCTCACCTGAGGAGCTACATCTGCCCTCCATGGGGACAAGCCACATATTCATTTTATTTTGACTTCTAGGATGAGTAGATGGTGTAGCTCATACCCAAAGCAGGGACAGAATTATCACAGGAGCTTCCTACCCCCATTATGTCATTGCCTCCATGCTGCATTAGCCTCGTGCTGGGCTAACTGCAGGTGGCTGCACATGTCTGTGTCTGTCATGTTTGGTTTAAGTTCTTTAGCTGTGAGTTGCACTGACACTCTCCCTGTTTCTCTCCCACAGTGGTACACTGACAAAGACCACGGCATCAGCGGGCAAGCACACAAACACATTTACACTCACATGAGCCATTTCATAAAGCAGTGCTTCTCACTGCCCTAGCACCAGCACTTCTCCAGGAAACTCTAACAGCCACTGAGGCTGCATCAATGTTTATGAATCCAGATGAGATGAGGGTCATAATGACACGTTAACCTTTGTAATGATTTCATTACTATTGCATTTTTATTGATTATGTTTAATCAGGGCTGAACAGCAGCAGAAGGTAGGGATGGTGCAGACTTCTAGAAAGCTTCCAGCAGTACCTTTTGATACTTCAGGCAAGAGAAAGTCTCTACTGGGGTAATGAATGATGAAAATGTCTCAGGAACCAATGTGAGATCAGCTGAGGAATAAAAATGTTTCCAACAAAAAATGAAATTAACCATGTGATCATTTCCGTGACAATACTGATAAACAGATTTTGTAGAAACTTGATCAATGATTATTTTAGCAGCAGTTTATATGCAATGTTTATATTTTTCTCTGCAGAATGAAACACTTTTACTGCAGTTCCTTGAGTTACTATTTTCTCTGCAATCTCTTGGATTACGGTTGTACAAGTCCCCAGCTTTCTCCAGAGATTTTGAATGCTACCTATTCAAAGCAAAGGCACTGAATTTATCTGTTTCCTATCATAGTACTGTGATTTTTTTGCTTACTTTGTAGTCAAAAGGGCTGCTACTAGGGGATTCTGCACTGGCAACATCTTCCCTGGGATCTCCAGCAGCCCACCATTGTTTCTCTGGGGGATAGCAAATCTTTTTTTTTTCTAGCAGTTTCCTATTTACAGATGAATAGTTTATATTCCTTGCATTCAAACAGAAAACAAACATTACAATGCAAGAAATATAAGGGCTGGACTCATGGGAGTGTGCTACTCAGCAAATCTATTTTCCTTGTAGCATACCAGTAAACATCTGCTTTACCTTCAGCACTCCAGGTAGGCTTTGCCAGCTGAAGATTAATTAATTTAGCTTAAGTTAAAGTTTTAATTAATTTCAGCTTAATTTCACATAGAAAAGCTGCAGCCCACTTGTACTGTAAATCGTGCTGCTTTAAAATAATAAAGACATTAAGTTATGAGAGGGGGTGTAGTTTGTACCATTGAAAATGTAGCTCAAGAAACTAAATTCTACAATTTTACAAGAATCCAATAATTTGGAGAGAGACTTATAGTGAAGTTTCTGCTTTTGCTTAATGGTATAATGTAATGGAGTGTGACATGGTCTAGGGGTCAGGCAGGTGTTGGAAAAAGGTTGGATTTAATGATCCTAGAGGTCTTTTTCAACCTAAATGATTCTATTATCTAACACTTATTGATATTAGATGCCAGCATCTAATGGCTTGTGAAACCCGTTGGTTTGGTCAGTTATTGGACACTTGAATTACTATAGCATTGAGGAATTTTAAATAGTTATGATCTTACCTATTGACCTGTAAAAAGGAAGGCCCAGCTACTGCTGCCTGATCCACATCTCAGGGGAACCAACTCCTGCCCAGTAAAAGAGAGTTTAACTCCCATTCTCTTCCTGGAACAGGTCAGGGATGCACCATCCCCAGCTACTGTTAGAGTCACCAACCACAGCCAGCAAGCCCACACTGACAGAATTGCACGAGTCAATGGACTCCACTTGGAAATGGAGCAGATTCCAGCGTCAGGTAGACATTTAAAATACCATCCCATACTGCACACTTGGTGAGGGTTTTGTGGTGCAAAAATAAAATGGAAAGTTAGTTAGGATAAATATTTATTTTCACATAACATTTCTTAATTGTGAAAAACACAATAGTCTATTCACATGTACACATAAACTCTTGTAATAAATTACATCCAAGAAATTGAGTAATTTTGACCAGGAATATGAAATTAGAAGTAAATAGAGCACTACATTTGCTTTATATTGTGTGTGATTTCAGAATGTTAACATTGGAGTAGCATTTAAATTCACACGAGAACAGAGTGACTGTTTTAAAATAAAACCACTCTGAAATACTGAACAGAAATACAGGATGCCATTGAATACACTGATTTCTTCATAGGCTAAGAGTTGGTCAAGTGAAGCTAATACATTTGGATTGTTTACATGATCTGTAACAAAGTCAGCAACATAGTAAAACACCGCCAGGCTGCTTTCGGGACAAACCAGCATTGAATTTCTATTCTAACCTTAAAACAATTGGAGTCTTACAATTTATCATCAAGTACACAAAACAAAGCATTGAACCTTAATGCATCAGCAATTTTTTTTTTTCCTAAATTTACAAATACAAACATTGCATTAAATGTAAATTTTTCTTTGTGTCCATTAGATTTTTTTTTTTTCTCCATAAAAATGGCCTTTAATGGGCTTCAAGAATGTTAAATTTAGAACAGTGACCCTAGTAGTTTGCAGCAAAATGCATTTCTCATTTATGGCTAGTAGTAAAACATCCACACTCACACACACAAGACAGCAGAAAGAATACTTTAAATGTGCTGGCTCTGAAAAGTTGTTCACAATGAGGTCTAGGGGAAGATTAGAATATTTTGGAAAGCTGGGGAATGGTAGAGCCCTGTAGATTAGTTGCTATAAAGATTACAAGACTGTAATTCTTATTTGTAGGATTTAAAGTACGTGTGTAATTATGAGGCAGAGTTAGTTTTCATTTAATCATTTAAAAATTTGTCTTAAAAAAATTTAAAAATCAGTGATTTCCATATAACACAACAAAACTTCTGCTCCACATCTCTATTAATTCAGTACTTCATCTCACCCCTTGTTTTACACAAAATAACAGCTTGAAGGCTCAGGCAGTAACAAAATCCATTACCAAAAATACCTTTGTGATGGCTTTAAAGCCACGTTTTACTTTGTAATGTGTTTATCTTTTAATCAATAGGTACTTGATGGAAGAGCTGTAACAAAACCAACAGCAACATCTCCATTAAAATATTATACACAATCTCTGAAATTAAGAGGCCTAGAGTTGATAGTAGAGGGAGAGGACAATATAAATACACCTTTTATGTGGCTGTACTTTAGGCAATAAAAAGGAGAATCACTGGGCAGGTGATATAACAGCATCTGGGGTATAGTTTGTAGCTATAAAATTTTCCCTATTATAAAATAATGGCTCAATTAATGAGATAATGCAGTTGTTTGGCCTACCACAGCAACATTCATACAATACAAGAGAAAATACTGTTATCACAGACTGCAGCTTAAGAAATACTGTACTCATGGTTCACATGTTGATGGTTCACATCAAAGGATGTGGTGTTGGTTTGCAACTAAGGTGAGAGAATGTTTTCATATATATTTTAAATATATATATTTTTTATATATATATATATGACTATGTTCCAGTTACATACAAATTTTAATATTAAATACACTGTATTAAATCAAGGAGAACTTCACAAAGACAGGATCTGACCCTGCAATCCTCATTGCAAGAGTAATCCATGATTTCAAAAGGACAGCTTGAGGAGGGAAGGATTAGCCTTGTTAGTTTGTTCACAGGGTCAGATCACTTGGTATTTTAAAAACTGCTTTAATGGTTGCTTGTTAGTTTGGGTCTCCTGAAATCATTTATTGAGTTAGGTGATTTAAAAAAAAAACCAAAACAAAATTGGAACGAGTGTTTTCCAGTTCATCTTGAATGCAGATTATTAAGTAGTCTCACACAGAAAAAAGTAGCAAAATACAGTACAAACCTATTAACAGGAAAGTTGGATTTGAAAGCAACTTTGCTTGTTAAATTTATTCTAGGAATACTGATAAATGGCCAATATCAGCAAAGAACACGAAGATTTTTTTGCATTGGCTACTGCAGAGTTTCACACAGATCCTAGGCAATGGAGACAAGGTGAAATGAGACCAATATTGCACCACGTTACCTGTGCTAGGTTGAGATGAGAGACAAGAGTTACAAGGTCAAATCATGTCTGGGTGGTGGGTGTGGCACTCCTTGCATTCCTTGGTAGAAAACAGTAATTAATGAGGACCAAGTCATAGACAAGTCTCCCGGTCAATACCTTTCCCTGAGTCAGCTTTCTTCTCTGTTCTGGCTTCAGCACTAGGAAAAGAAGGGAGAAAAAAACAGAGTTACAGCAGCACTGACACATATTAATATGATTTACCTGAAACCCACCATTGCACTGATATTTTAGGTAATTTTTCATGCTGCATAGCACAAACTGGGAAGCGAGTGAAAGTTTCTGTGCTGAATGGTGCAGACAACATCAGGCAGCATTTTAGTGATGGGGAGGTAGAGAAATTAAATGTACAGACAGACAGGTCAGCCAGCATGCAAGCAAAGAGCTACCTTTTCCCTTCCCATTTTTTCTTTTTTTTTTTTTCTTGGGGAGGGGGCAAATACAGCTGTTAATGTATTAAATAATGGCAATGGTACAGTTCTCAGACAATACATTTCCTTAAATGGCACAAGCAAGAGGTCACAAGAAGTATTTCTTGTCTTTAAAAAGGTTTTTCCCTCAATGTACATTTAGAAGGAAGGTTTGTTGGCAGTGCAAGCCAATTCCAAACCAGTATTTGGCTGGGGAGAGCAGGGGAAGGCTGGGGGGTTGAGGAGTGGCAATATTCCCCCTTTGGAGCTTAATACATATTTATTTCCTCATCATATATGCATTATAAGGAAATAACTTTAAAAAAAAAATTCCTGAATCATCATCCAAAAGCCATATCACTAAGAACTCTGCAGCAGAGTTCAAATTTGGATTCAGCTTTTTTTTTCCAGTTAAACCCCTGTTTAACAGAAAGCAATACATGTGCAAAGCAGATGATTTTTAAATTTTTTTTTGTGAAGAGGGTCCTAATTTCCAACAGCATAAATAAATCAAAAGTCATGTTCTTGCAATGAGTTCCAATCACACTACGAAAATGCAGAGAGGCTTCCACAACACAGGCAAATCAAGCCTTCAACAAAGAAGTGGCAGGGTATCTAAAAAAAAAACAAAAAAAGATGGTTCTGAGAACAAACCTGTGTCGA
>VYZX01020726.1:47054-135437 GCA_013401335.1 Brachypteracias leptosomus | reverse complement strand
ACCAGGTGTCAGGGGAATAATTCCTTAACTAGAATGAATGAGAAACAGGCTGAGTTACACAAGACTTCAAGAAAGCAATTCTCAAATTCTTCAAAGAGATTCATGCACAATTTTACAATCAGCTGACATATTTTTTTTTCCTTCACATCAAAATTACTTTAAGGCTCCAATTCAGTTTGGGCAAAGCTTCCCTCTCTGCCTGTGGCAGCTTCCAGAGGTGTTACTGGAAATAGCTAAAGAATCCCAACTTGTGCCACTGCCAGCTCGGTCACCTTGTGTGGAGCAGGGAGAGAAGTGGGTGTGTTACACTTTCTGCACACAAAGGGTATGCAAACAAACTCCTGGGGGTTGGATTTCAAGTGCAGAGGTACAGCAGGCAGAGAGTTACCTGGGCTTAGTAAAAGCAAACCCTCAGGATGTGTTGTGTGCCTTACAGTCTACAATATCTCCACGTTTTAGGTGCCTCTGTCATACCAGGAAAGTCTTCCTTCTATTTACGATTCACATCTCTGAGCATCTCCTGCAGCTGGGGGCTTTAAGGCCTTGAGAAATTTGAAAACAAAACAAAACAAAAAGGACAAGTCCAGTCTTTTACCAGTAAAACACACAACTGGTGGATCTAAGGGACGTGGAGATCTCTTCCTCCCTACCAAGGGAGCAGTCTAACCAGCCTGAGAAGGAAGGTTTGGGAGTTGCAGAGATGGGAACTCATACTACAAAGTGATAGATGCCTCTTTCTCCCATATTTCAAAAGACCAGCTAGGACTCCTCCTTCTGCATATGTTCTGAACTTGCCATCTGAAGGGCTTAATCCTCTAAGCAAAACCAATGGAATATTTAATTACGCGTACCAAAGAAGACAATATTTCAGACAGGTGCCTTGGTGTTCAGTTCTACCAAGACAAGCACAAACCCCAACCTTTAGGTTGCTAGGAATTTTAATAATGAAATATTAAGATTGAAAAATGATAAACTTCAGGTGCCTCTATGGTTAGGCAACAGTTGACCAACTAAATCTCATTTAAGTCTGCTCTTCAGACCCTTAAATACTGTCTTAAATGAGTCTGGGATGCAAGAACTATCACACACTGTACTACTCACAGAGCTTACGAGAGGTAATATCCATGCACTAGGCTGAGAAGTCATCTGTATAAACCCCTCCTGCCTAAAATCTCTTTGGAAATGATCTTAGTTTATTATTGGGCAGTCTTTCCTTGGCCAAGTCAACTCAGTATTTAATTAGTGTGAAGAACTTCCAGATTTCATGTATCCAGGAACCACCCTATGCTGTTAATTGATCAGTGGCTCACGGAAAAGGCAGGACAGGAAATCATAGCACAGTATCAAAATTTAATTATCCCCATTTAATAATATTTGGGGATATCAGTATAAGAAAGTAGACTTGACAACAGGAGAAGTACTAAACAATTCCATAGTTGAACTTCAAAAGGCATCAGTAAAATTGATTTCAAATCAATGTGATTTTTTCCCCATGGTAAGATACCCTTAAACTGAAGGGAATTATCTAACCTAATACTGGTGATCTTGATCATTTGCAAAAAATTTCCATAAAACTGCTACCATTCCAAGCTTGCTTTTTTCTCAGTACTTGCTAGGATTGAATTATAACTTCATGTAGCGATACATGCATTTAGGATGTTTCTTTAGCTCTGTCTCTAATGATTTAATATTAACGTTATCTAGGATTTTGCTTATCAGAAAGCAAACCTTCCAGGTTTAAAGTTCTTTGAATCTTTGGGTCTGGGAATCTGAGATAAGCACAGGAAAAAGCAGGATTTCAGATTCTTTAAGAGCTTACAACAGAACACTCATACCTAAACCCACTAAACTTCTGATTCCTTAGTTCTTTTTCACCTCAGTTTTCATGGGCAAAGATACAAGAACAGATTGAAAACGAGCTCATTAGAAAATGAGTTTCTATTTTACTGTGGTGGAAAGGCCAAATCATCTTTTACCAATGTCTGAGGCACAGTCTATGTGGATGCTCTTTGCTCAAAGATTTTAGGTAAAACCAGTAAATTCTTACCTAATCTATCTTATCATCAAAGAAAGCAACATTCACCAGGTAGTTTACAACTCCTGCATTCTCAGTGCCTGTGAAGGCACCACAGCAGTTTCTCCTCTTTCTCCAGGCCCTCACAGCCTGGAGAGCAGAGGCAGAGAAGGTAAGAAAACTCTACTACTGTCCATCGTTCTCCCATGCCCCACACTGAGGTCACTGTGACAGGATCCTGGTCAGCCCATGTGGTGGGTGGGAGGCAAATCACACCTACACTATTTTGACTGTCAGTGACACAGCATTAAAATAAAACAGGCTGCCCAGGGAGGTGGTGGAGTCACCATCCCTGGAGGGGTCCAACAAACGAGTAGATGTGACAAAAAATCAATGAAAAAGAATTCTACAAATAAATTCAATGTAACCAACATACTACATCTATGGTTACTATTTCTACTACACAACAAATTTCAAGCTGTAGTATTAAGGATGTTAATGAAGACATTTTACATTCCTATTTGAAATTTCTTTTCATTCTGTCTCCCCCAAAACTACCCAAAGTCAAGGCATTTGGGTTCCTTGGTGACACCATTTTGAAGTGGAATCAAGGAAAGCTTGAGAGACAGGGTCTTACCTTTGGGGAATCAGCTTCTAGAGAGATTAGAAAGGGGAGCTTATGACAAAATGTGATATGAAACAACTAAGTAGAAAGCAGCTCAATTTAAAATTTATGGAGACAGAAGAAAATTTCTCTTAAAATCACACTGTGCTTGTACTTACTATCTTCTTATTCCCATAATAACTCAGTATCACAGATAAAACATCATTGCTTCATTTTACAGTTGCCTGGACTCAATTTTACAAGCATTTAACTGTTTTGAGTACAAGTGAAGCAGGCAGAACAATGAAAACCAGTGATGCAATCTTAAACTTCTTTCCACTCCAAATATTAGTAGATTGCATTCAGAGCACCGGGTTCTTCATGTAGATATTTCCAGGGCAGTGATGATGCTGCTTTGTCAAGAGGGAAGACCAAGAGCAAGCAGAACAAACCCCACTGCTGTTGTGCAATACCCAGGTGGAAGCTGGAGGTTCATTTCACAAGCATCAAGCATGCTCAACTTCATCTTCCACGGTAGCATAACCATGTAGCATGCAAATATTTGTGGTTTGGTTTTTTTTATCCTAATCAATAGTGAATTTGTGTTTTGAGCTCAGAATATTATGGCTGGACATCAATAAAAGGAAATATCAAGAAATAAAACTGCAAGATGCTGGAACTCTTTCTAACCCCTAGTGACATATTCTAATATTGGTTTGACACCCAAATATATAATGCAATAAGAAAAAATTAAAACCTTTTGGAAGGAAAGCTTGACTCCTTTTCTTTTGCATTCTCCGAGGATATCAACAATGTCTTCCACACAGCAGTTTTTGACATCTCATCAGAAATGTTTATCACAGATGGGTCATCTCTAGGCAAGAAAAAAAGAAAGTACACAATAAACCAATGAGCAATCAGTCTCTGTTTCTTACTAACTCTATAAAAGTCCTTGAAAACTGATAGTGATGCCAATAAGTAAATGCAATGTAAGTTAGGAAATAATGTTAAAATTTAAAAAAGCCAGGACAATGACTTTAATATTTTCTTAAAACATCTCAGCACTTTTTTAGTATTTTCCTCTTCCAACAGCAACTAATCACAGTAACATCAATAAAACACTTTAAGTCACTTCCAACTAATAACCAAGAATTCGAAACTGTGACATTAACTATTGCCCAAGACCTCATGGCTGGATTAACCAAGAGCTCCTAACAGTTCTCCAAGCACTTATGCTCTGAAACCCCACCTGCTCTTAAACCCATTTGAAAAGCAATCAAAAACCTTGAAAAAGTCAAATATTCAGGAGATCTAATAAAAATGCCCCAATTAAACCAGCTATTCAGTAGCCATTATGCCCTTAGCTTTACCTGGACTGCTCCAAATACCCACTTATGAATAACAAAGTCTTCAGTGTTTTAAGGGCCTGCCAGGACATTATTCCTGACTTCATGGTTTAATAACTTGATGTTCAGCAGGGCCTCAGTAAACCTGTTTTCTCAGTGTTCTAGGGAACCACTTCATCAACTAATGCCCTGACTCTTCTTTTTAGCTCTAGGACTGTGACCCTCACAGTACAAAAAGGCAGATGCTACCCAGGCAACTCAACCACAGTAAACACACTATAGATCACTATAGATCACACCTCAAGGTAAGTTAAGCTGAGCATTGCTAACAGAAAATAGAACAAAAAGCTGTGGACACAAGTAGAAAAACCAGAGCATTAGAAGTCTGATGAATCTAAAGAAAGAAAGAGGCTGGGATTTTTCAGACACAAACAGTTCTTTAGCCCTAGCAGACATCAGGGTAACAGCATTAAAACAGGAGAGAAGGCCACTCAGACAGTGTTCCTAGGAACTCACATTCATGCAGAGGTTACTGTCACCAGATAGTTAAAATCTTTAATAAGAACTTTCTTTCTGAGAACTGTAAATAAGAGTAAGCCCTTGTAGATAGGAATAGTACATGTTGCCAGCCCATAATAGACTGCCCTGCTTCTGAGTTGTCAAGCCTGCATTACACCTTCTCTACCATGGACATCTCTTGATTCCATTATCTCACACAGGATCTTAATTAGAACTTTTTAAATGCAATACTCTAAGAACCTGGTTTCTCCAGGGTGTGTTCAAAGCCTTTCCTGGCTCCATGAATTCCATGGATTCAGAAATACCATGAATTCCATGAAGCTTCATGGCTTCCCTTCACCAATGAAGGGTCTGACATTCTCTACTTCTTGTCAGAAGCCAAGGTTCAGTATGAACAGCCTGATCCTGCCCAGGAGAAACCTTCAACCAGTGGATCCTTTTCCTGGGGACCATGAGATCCCATGGAAAGCCTAGAAAAAGGCTGAGCTTGTCAAATGCTGTGCTCCACTACCAGCCAAACATCCTCCTGACATTCAGTAAGCATCAAGAACAAATATTGTGGCACGTTTATTTTATTTAATTGCAACTCACCTAAAAGAGGAAAGGTATATTTTACCTGTAATGTCCTTCTAGTGGCAACTGGACAGTCCCTTCCTCTTCCATTGCTAACATGCTTTGCTCTTCCTAGAAGGAAAGAATTTAGATGTGAGACAAGTTATAATGTGAAAAGTGAAATTTATTTAATTTCATCGCCTTTCCCCCTTAATATTTATTTGAGGTTCTTCAAATAAGATACTTTTCAACTCTTTTAATTTAAATATTTTACATTTAAGCTCCTCTATTTTAAAAGATGTATCTTCACTTAATGTTATTTTTTAATGCCAAGTAGAGAAGACACTTTTGTGACAATAAAGAAAGAGAAAAATTTGTAACACTCAGTAAGCAACTGTATAGTGACTTTTAAATATCATGCATAACAGGCTGTACACATTGCAGTGTTAACATGCAAATATCAGACAAGTCAAATTTAAGTTTGCACACATAGTTTTAATACATAGTTTTATTGCAGTGTAAGGGAGTGAAACAAGACAACAAAATTAGTTTTCACTTGAACAGGGGAAAAAACGATCCAAAATAGTAGAATTTAAGTCCTCTCTGCATAGAAATTTGTTTCTTCTGTGTTTTACTATTACACCTATTCTAAAAGTCACAACGTTATTTTTCTCCAAATGGGAGAAGTCGCTTTGTTCATTCCTGCCTCCAGGATATTAACTGACTAATATCAAATTAACTGATTAATATCCAAATGAGGTCTGTGAGGAGAAGGCACGTATAACATCCCCTGTAAATGTACAAAGCCTTGGAAAAGCATGGCCTAAAAATAAAAAAACAACTTACGTGATGAAATTAGGATCCAATCAAGTAAGTTTCAGATCCTGTCAACTATATTTCTGAATATTCTTGTGGGTAGAATACTTCTATTTTTAAAAGCCGTGTGATAACAACTCTCCAATTAATTCCTTAGGCTACATGTCAGAAGTTTTATTACTAGTTAATTTTGTCATTTCCAGGCTTCACAGCTTCATAAGTTTTTGACAGTTGAACAGTTTTAATAATAGCTCCAAATATTTAGAAATGCCAAAATATGTAAAAAGAACCTCTCAAAATAGACAGTGAATGAAATAAAGTAACACCAGTAGATTTTCCCAGTGTTGTTTTCCCATGCCATCCTATCAAGCATGGGAAGGAAAGTGACATCTCACCAAAACACAAGGATAACAAGGAATTCTTTCCACTAACCAGGCCAACGAGAAGAGCTACCTTGGTTCCTTCTGGTTATTCTGAATTGTGATGACAACAGCTACTGTGAACAACTCCCTGCTCTGCCTTGATTCAAGGAGGAAAACAATGACTCACATGTTTTCATCTCAGCCTGGTACTTCTACAGGCACATGCTAAATAGTAAATAATCATCACCATGTTTATCACCGAGGTAAAACCTCTTCCCCAAAATGCATTCTATGAAAATATGTTGAATGTGTCAAAGGCAGCAAAGTTACAGTTCTCCAGGTTACACCTGAGGCAGTGAGTTGTCAAAGGTCACAGAAGAAATCTAGTTTTCCCAGTTACATGTTCAAATTATTAGCTCATGTCCTATTTCTGCAAATAGACTTACCAGTGAGAATCCTTACACACAGGTTACACCTCAGGGCATCCCTGAGGATGCATCACTCATTTATCCAGTCACATTGTCTAGTTTTGCACTACCCTTGTACCACCACCAAAAGGTTGTGGCTCCTGGGTCCTGGGCTTCTGCAGAGGTCTTCAGGGCATCCTGGAGGTCACTTGTTCTTGGAAGTAACCTCAGCCTGCCAACTCCCACCACAGCTTCATGCTGCTACTAAAGAGCTGATCCAGACTCCCATTTAAAATAACCTGGCACCAACATATTCCACCTCCTGCTCCTCCAGTTTCTGTTTCTCTATTGAGACTTGTCCCTCATTTCTGTAGGCCCAGTGCTGAGGTTCCCTAACAGTTGATGTTGATCAGGTGGCTGATACCAGTGACAGAGGCCTTAATTACTGAATCTTCTCTAAATGTCTGAAGGAGAAATTTATAGTGTCACACACAAAAACCCCCTGAAACTGACCCACCTCTTTCTCAGCATCTTCCAGCTTCTTTTTCTTGCTCTCAGGCATCAAATCATCCAACCAGCTGAGCTCCCTCTTAGTGAAAAAGAAATCCATGAGTTTGCGGACAAACACCAAAGCCAGGACCTGGAAAGATAGTAAATCAAAGAATAAGGAAATTAAACAAGTAAACCTGACAAATAGGCTCATAGAGGGACACATCCAGAAGTGGTCACAGCTACAGCTAGAATTTTATCCTTTAACCTGGAGAGGCTGCCCCTCCTTTGTTCAGACAAAGTATGGCTTGAAGCATTTAACAATCTCTGAGGTCAGTAGCTACCTTTTACTTTCAAGTAGTGAAATATTCAGAGAGAAATCCCTTAAGCAGCAGAACAGATTTTTATTTCCAGCAAGACACATAACTAAAGTTTACTGAAGTTCCTCAGTGCAATGAACAATCTTCTTTAATGAGTGAATGCTCCTTCTGTAAAATGATTAAGCATTACCCCTTAAATGAAAACATCTTTTTTTTAAGAGAAGAATTTTCCCTAAGAGAATAGACAGCTGGGCTATCCACACATATAAACAGAGTGCAACCTAGACTCAAATTAGAGGTTATATGTAGGATTTTTCCTTGCTTAATACAGTATGAATTGTCCTTGCATACTAAATCAAAGCAATACTGTAATTACCTGCCCATAATCATTTTTTTCTTCTTCAATAACAATTACCCACAAGCAAAAAAGAGAAGAGATTTTTAGAGGAAATAAAAAACTATTTCATACCATCATAGGAAAGACAATGGCAGCTCTTGAAACCTTGATAATCCACAGCAGCACAAGACAACTCAGCTGAATTACAGTGAAGAGATGGACCTTTCTAAGAGGAACATGTCTCAGGTAAATAAAATCTGGCTGATGTTTCGCAGGCATCCAGAATAACTTTATCCTGTCAAAAAGCTGAAAAAGAATTTTTTTTTAAGAGTTTGCATCAAAAGCAGCTGTAGGATCATCTGTGCTGATATTCACACACTGCCTAAGAGATCCTTTTGGACAAAGGTTGATGATCCTAGAGGTCTTTTCCAACTTAAATGCTTCTATGACCCTGAATACCCCAAGGATCTGGCTTCTTATTCTAAAGACAAACACTGTGCATAAGTTCAGGAGCACAAAATAAAGAGTCTCTTGGTTATAAATCCTGAGCCACGAATCTATCCCAGTCCAACACTGGTAAAGGACTCGTGTTCTCTCCAGCTGAGCCACCAGAGTAACAATGTGAATTCTATTATTAATGTACTATACACAAAAAGCTGACCATGAAGGAACCTCTTTTAGATTCTTTTAGGAACCCTTTTATCTCCTAGGGATGAAACCTTCCTCAGTTTACTTCACTCGACCCTTTATCCCTGGCTGTTTTCTTTTCCCTATTGCATTTTCTTCACAAAACTAGAAATAAAGAAGAAAACCAACCCAAACAACAACAACAAAACTGCATGTTGTTAGTAATGTCCATGAGAGGTTCTTCTTTGAAGGCTGGCATTGATGATCCTAGAGGTTTTCTCCAACCTAAATGATTCTGTGATTCTTTTTCAGCCCTATTTGCTTCCACACCATCCCAAGCCTTTGGGTCAGCTGCCAGGGCACGGTGATGATGGCGATGGCCCATTTCTCCCTGCATGGATCAGCCATGCTACATCCACACAGGCTTCAGGAACTTCAGGAGTTTTTACTGAGCATGTGCAAACTGCATTTTTTTAAAGGCTTATAATTTGGCCAGATTTGAGCAGATTTCTTTTGCACAGAAACAGCAAAAAGCACATCCTCCCACAAGAGGCATCTTATCTCAACTCCTTGTCCCAGCTTGGGAGAAAGGGAGGGGGATGCTATCACTTTTCCCAGTAAAGATAGCCAGATTTTACCATGCCTCAAAAACATCCTCAATAGTGTACTTTCTGCTACCCTTGTTCTGAGAAACAGCTGAACCATATTAAGTTGAAATGAGCTAAACTTCAGCAAAAGCCAAGCTACACTTCTTAGAATACCAACCCAAAAGAAAAGAGCCAGGCAAAGTTTTAAGAGTCTTTGAATAGAACACACCAGTTAGAAACCAAGAGCTGTTGCCAGCTTTGCCTATAAATAATAGGGAGGTTAAAAAATATATTTTTAACTTGCAATCAAAAATTTAAATATAATGAAAGAAACAATCAGGCAATTTTGTTCACTCTTTGTACTTGACAAACTTCTGCACTGTATAATTTTTTTGCCATGTGTTTTTTTCCCAGTTGTCTTGGAAGGTGTAGCAATATCTCACCTTCTGCTAACAAAGGCATACCTGAAAACTTCAGTGTTTGTGTGAGATTGGCTGAAAGATTTGACACCAGGTCATTTAATGCTGCAGTCACCCAGGAGAAGTGGTACATAGGACACCATCACCAACCCTGAATGGGTTCCACCACGAGCCCCTGCTTCAGGCCCTGCAGGAATACTGCCCTTCCACTTCACTTGCCCTTCGGCCCCGACACCAGAAATTAGAGTAGCATGACAGCTGCAGCAGTTCCCTCTCCCTGTCTGGGGCATTTATTTGCACAGGAAATATCTTCAAAACCTCCCCTATGTTGGTTTTAGGGCAAGTTTAGCCAAAAGCCTCGTACAGGCCAAGTTCTAGATCAAGTGTGTCACTACAAAGGCACCAAGTCGGGAGCTGAGAAGGCAGCAAGTAAAGGGGAGTCAGGGCAGAGGGAAGAGCTCCTGAGAGTTGTTCCTCAGTTTGTAGGCTCAGCCAAAATTCCCTTGACAACAAAGGAGCACAGAAAAACCAGCACCTAAAAAATACAAAATTGGAGCACCTACCCTAAAGGGAATACTCTATTTAGAGAGAATCCATTTTCCTTTAAGGGAGTCACTTTCAAGAATTTAAGGTTGGCAACATTCCTTTAAGATTATACACAAAAGATGATAATGTAGTAAGAATAGCTACACATTTTACAGAAACATCATCAGTAACACACTCTTCCTAAATCCATTTTACCTGAATTCCCTTTAAAGACGAAGCACCCATGTAGAGAAATACTCCATAAAGTACTGGCATAGGAATAAACTGCACAAACAAGCAGAGAAAGGGAAGAACATATTAAATACCATTTATCATTTGTAAAGGCTTCTCACAAGACATTCTAACCAGTTGAAATTCAAAGTGCCATATGTCTGCATTAATCAGACAAGTTGTAAATTCAGAGTCACTCGATTACAAATTAATAACGTTGCTCAGAGTATAAAGCAAAACAAGAACCTGGCTCTATAGCTTTATTTTCCTCTCATGGCCAGTTATAACAATGTACTTTAGTCACTATTAATAAAATTAACAGAACTACACAAAAAAGGAAAGTGCTTGATAAATACTTTACTTAAAAGACTGCTCAGGAATGCACCTGAACAGTAAAGCTATAAACCTCAGAAAATGTTCGACACAAAATTCTTCATACTGCTAAAAGAAATGTGTGCTGTAAGCACTTACAAATGGGTGAATGAGCTTTATGGAATGATTTTCTAGGAGACTATTTTAAATGTTCAGGCTCTCAGGATACCGTGTGTAGGTAAAGAAACAATTCCATAGATAAGTATCTGTTTTAAATACCAAATACACAAAACACACCTTCTGGGTGTTTTCAAAGGGAAGGTTTTATAACATCATAAAATACCACTGGGAATTACAAGTTTATTGCCTTCACTGTGACAATATGCAGGTCTAAATTCTGGTCTTATTGAAGCCAGTGGCAAAACTCTGATTTAACAGAGGCCAGATAAATCTTAAAAACGCTAAGTATATAGATGGTAGCATATAACTAGAAACTCAGGTTCAGGACACTGGTGATCTGTGTTTAGTGTGCAGGCAGCACAAGAGAATTTTCCTGTTTAGTTCCAAGAAACGAGCCACATAACTTGTCTTACAACTGTTAAAATATTTTTTAATTACCCAGAAACTACAAAATGTTTTTAAACAAATTTACTTCTTGGAATAACTAGGCAAGACTATTTCATGATCATTTTCCCCAAAGTACAGACAAAGGGTGAATCTTCACATACTCCAGGTGCTTCAGCTTTCCCTTACTGCCCCAACTTACCTTTAGGATGCTTGTCAAAAAGACAGACGAGCCCATAAGGACAAAAATCATGAGCCCCGTGACCCTTTGCTCCCGAATTCCAAGGAACTTTGGCTGCTCCCCTGGAGCAGAGCACTCGGACTCCAGTTTTAAGCTGTTCACGTGGGAAATGGAGAGGACAGTGGCTGCCACAAACCACGGCAGCCCCATGATAGAGCACACTCCAAGCATGACTGCCACCATCAGCAGGTCCAGGTGGTAGCCACAGCCTTTCTGTTAAAAAAAGGGATGAAAGCAAGAAGACATCTGAATTCAGAACACTCCTAGCAGGCATTCCTAATGAACAGCTAGAGACCATTAAAATAACTGTGACTTGTAGGAAAAAACAGCTTTTTTCTGTGTTATCCACCTTGGGTGGGAAGAGATAGCAAACTGCTTATCTAAGAGGAATTCTTCCTAGTTCAGAAATGCTTGATGTTATTAGATTCATTCCAGTTCTGAGTTAAGTGTACATCTCATAAACCCACTTTACAATAGGCACCAAATACCCTTCCCTGCTTATAAAAGATACTCATAAGACAGTGGAAAATACACACATTTTCTTAGCTAACTCTCTTCTGTGGAGAAGAGTAAGCAGAACATCCAGCTCCACTGCCAACCTTCCACTGCACTAATCTTAATCCACCCTCCATCCATCTTTACACAGGAGGCAGAAAAATATGTATTTTGATTCCTTCCTACACAAAAACTATCAGGTTAACGTTTGCAAAATCAGTTTATGCTATAAAGGGCCATAAAACCACATTGAGCTTTTAAAGTTTTTATAGGTGGTAAGCACATAGCAATAAGTTTTCACTAATGTACTTTCATCTTATCTAAGAACAGACAGATAGAAATTAAGAGAAATTAAATGACAATTAAGATATACATTAAACTATAAAAGAATACTAATCATCAGGTACTGTTTTACTGGTTCCCTATTCAATACTTAAGGCAGTATCATAAACATTCCTATGAGAAGTCACTACAAAACTTTTGGGTTTTGCATTAGTCAAACACTCCACAAATTTACCAGCAGGTAGATGTTGTTTTGGTTTTGTAGCAGTGGATAAAACTCTTTGGTTAAATCTTACATGCATTTAAAAACCTGCAAATACCACCTGTGCTTGGAAATGACCAGTGAGCTGCATCAAGCTTGCTGGCAACAGAGATCTGTAACCACAGCTGAGAGGGGTATTTCTTTTCAATTTTTAAGTGTCCAGGACCCCCCTGGAGCTGCCAGTAGGAGCTCAAGTTATTTTTCTTTGAAAAGTCAAGTTACCTCCACGAAATTCTGCAATATGGCAACAAATCCAGTGTCATGGTCTGATGAAACAGGGATGTTCATGCAAACAATGTGAATATGTTGAACCATAATTTTGCCTGTAAACCCATGCAAATGCCTTTTCACATAAAAAAAGTAACTAAACTAAACTTGGAAGGGTTTGCTACAGAGGCTGCCAAAAGCTGAAATGTGCACTATTCAGAATTTGCTAGGGGAAGTATAAAAAAAGAGGGGAAAATGAGCTGGAAGCAAACAAATCATTTCTTTCTGAAGACAACTTTTACTTCTAAAATGGGAAGCGTCTGGGTTTATGAAAATGTAAGCCACATATCAAGATGAAAATGCCATCTTATTTGCTTACATTATTTAAAAAGGGGAACTCATATAAAGCAAAGGGAAAGAATCAACTCTAGCAACCTTCCCTCACTCCCCAAAAGTGCTTCTGAGCCTTGTCTCCCAGACAGCTCCCGACAAACTCAGAGATGTGTCAAATACAGATATTAGCTGCACGCACAATAAAGAGTTTAATCCCAAATCCTAACAGAGACACCTTTTTTTACCTTCTGACACATCTAGGAGGAGTGGATCTGCTAATGCATACAGCATCCGAGAGCATTTCCTCACATTCATACATGATCTGAAGAACCTGACATATGGGCAGAAAAGGAAGCAGAGCAACAGGTGATGCTACAGCAGACCCCAGCAAAACTCAAACGCAGCAAGACAAGGGGGCAGCCAGGAGGACCATCTGACTCCCAGATGCCAGTGCTGAAAAAACACATTCCAAAGCTTGGCAGCAAATTCCTGCATCTGTCAAGTGAACCACATGCAATGCTATGGATTGACATGAAGAGCCAGGCTGACAAAGAGGGCAAAAAAAGAACATATCAAATGTCACCAGCATCCAAGAAGAGGCAGTGCAAAGTGAAGGTTGCAAATGCATTTGCTAAAGCAACTTGGGATTGGATTACTGCTTATTAAAAGTATGTCAAAAAAAAAAAAAAGCCTGAGCTCGCTGCATATACATGTAGAGAAACCTGCTGCTAGATTTTGCCCAACAGTTTCTCAGAGGGGTGATGTCCCTTTTTCTCTCTCCATCTGTAGGCAGCTAAAGTGTTAGAGAACAGAGCAGGAAGTTGTCCTATGGTGTTTTAAGAAACCATTGTGCCTCTAAAGCTCAGTTTTATTCTTCTCCCTTCCTTAGGATAGAAGGGCATTAAAAAAAAAAAAGAAAAAAGATAGGTAGAAGGAAAGATGAAGAGAGGGAAACAAACAAGCTTGTAGCACGAGATAACCCCTGAATAGTTTTTCAAAATCCAGCCCAGTAGAACAATACCATTAATATCTGAAAAGATACTTAATATTATGGTAATTAAGGATTTTTTTTTTTTTCTTTAGGTGAATGAGTATCTAAAAAGCACAGAGGGTAGCACTTTCCTGATCCAAAATCTCTGTTCCAAATTACATTCATAAAAACTTCTGTATGGCAGCAAATCACTGACACAGGGCACAGGTACTACACAGACCAACAGGGAAAAAGCATATAGCACCACTTTAAATTGGTATAAATATATCATATATTAGCATGCTCAAGTAGGTGAAGGTACATTACAGAACCTGGAGCAGAAAAGGACAGTGAAAATACAACTTTTGGACTGGATACCTTTAGTTTGTGTTCTTTTCTATTGATGATGACAGCTGTGATCTGCTGGTCCATGAAGATAAGGATAGTGCAAAGCAGGGCTGGAATGACAGCAGCAATCACTGTCCACCAAGGATTGGGCCCCAAAGGAGTAATAAACCAGCCACGATCATCTCTGGTGGGCTATAAAAACAGAGGCATGCACGACCAGAGCTATTTACATTTCAACTTCACAAGAACACATGCAAAAATATTACTAATATTCAATTTCCTTTACAATCAATCTATGTAAGAGCACAGAAAAAATGCTACATTTCTTTCAATACCAAAAAGAGAAATTACATCTAATAAAATCACCTGGGATATTTCAGACTTGGTTGTATTTGATATATTGAGCCCAGAATTTGGAAGGAGCCCCAGAAGGTTACACTAGTCTAGGGTTTGGGTCATTTGAGCCATGTTGGTCCTCACACTAAAGGACATTAGGAAGCATAAAGAGACCTGATGGAAGAGGCTCACGTATATGGGCCACTAATCAGAGGTTGGATAGTACTTGGTGAACAGGAAAAATTCAATATAGCATCACTACTCCCTGATGATAAAAACATGTAATAAAAATAATAAAAAAATAAATCTAGCACACCACTTTCTCAAAATAATAAGGCAGTGCAATTTATGGACAAATTACCTTAAAAGCATTTGGAACCTGAAGTTTTGGTGAGGGAATCCCAATGGCATAGTCAATTAAAACCATGGACAAAATGGTGAGAAAAACAGCAAAATCACTGACAACGGAGCGCACCTAGGGTTGGGGAGAGAAATGACACTTTGAGTTCAAAATTCAGGTAGATTTGGGATTCTTCTTCACCCTTTGAAGTCATTTTGAGCTCACAGCTAAAGCCGTGCTTAGCCTGATACAATTTTCTAACGAAGATGCAGAGTCCACTTCACCAGCAGTTCACTGCATGTGCAGGGCAGGTGGAATTCATGCTCACAACTTCTGAAATTAAAAACTGGCACACACCTTTGTTGGGAAGTACCGGCTAGTCTTGAACTGCTTCAGCGTGGACGAGAGGGTTACTGTAGAGAAGAACAAGATGACAGACCAGAAGAGGACATCTGGGACATAAGGGCCATGGTGACCACAGGCTCGTCCAACAAACTCGCCGTGAAGCTTTTTACATTCCTAGCAGGGAGACCAAAGTAGTGGTGTCTGAAAAACATCTGGGCTTACACTGCTATTTTCTTTCCAACTACTCTGCTGCACTGCAAGCAGACTATATTACTAGATATAGGAAAATAACTGTTAGATATTTATTTTTTTTAAAATTAAAACTCCCGATGTTTATATCTAGCCCACGTGGAAAACTCTCAACCCCTCAGAATCATCTCTATTTTAACCAGTATTAAATGATGAAGTCACTAAGACATACCATAAATGAAGTCATTAATATAAACGAGATTTATTTCAACCTGAGCAAATACACTTACTTATTTTCTGTTTACAAGCACAGATTTGCATTTCCTAATCCCTTCCAAGAGAGGAAAGAGAAGTTCAAAAGCTATCAAGAGAAATGCATCTACCAAGAGAAAATCCTGGTGCATTCTCAAGAACTGACTTTTTGGTTTAAATTCACAGGACAAGCAATTCAAGAAAAAGCTACTTTGAATGTACCCTCAGAGGAGACCAATACATTTAATACCACATGAGGGCAGCACATTCCACAAATGATTTTTTCTTGAAAAAAGTGGTCTGATAACATGCAGCAAACCCCAAAATCTATGACATTAATTCTATCCAATATAATATAAGATCAAATATGCAGATACAGTAGAAAACATGTCTGGTAATTCTCCAGCACCATCCTTAGTTGTCTAAACCCACACTTGTTCCAAGCTCATGAGCAGAGACATAAGAGTGCCTCTAAAAATCTAAGCTACAAGCTCTGGACTCACAGTCCTCTCCTCCACCTTCAAATCCCCTACACTTGGCAAGAAAACCCCACAGGCCCCAGACCCACCAATTCCAGGCAGCAATATCCTGCCAGATTAGGATCTTTCAGTATCAGAGCAACTGGGTCATTGACTCATCAGACTGGGGCTTGACATGTTATGAGAAACTCTGGCTTTGAACAAAGGCTGGCTTGAAAAAATAACTAACAACACAGCTGCTATTTGATGACTGTAAGACAAAGGAGGGCAGAACTTTTTATACTGGTATAGCAGCAAATTTGGCATAAATATGATTCACTTCTGACTGATGAAACAAAGGTTTCAGGTGTGGGGGGGAAAAAGTATTCAGGAAATCCAGAAGAGATTATCAAGATTCTGGGACATCAAATAGAAAACTTGTCCTGACTTGAGCCAGTCCTTGATGCTGGCACAGAAAGGGATGAATTTAATCATATACCTACTGAAAAGGACTTCTGTCACCATCAGAACATTTGCTCATGCTCATTTTGTCCTAGATAGCAAAGAAAATTGTTGGTCCTATTATTCTGAAGAGAGAGTGCCAATCTAGACCTTCAGAGACTTGAAATTTAACAGACACAGGAAACAACAGGAAGAAATGAGCACTAAAAAAGACAGGGGAGTGACACTGAACAAATATTTATAGACAACTGGGTCTAATCTGTTACTACAATTCCCTAGACCAGTAGAATTGAAGCTTTCTGATGACCCTTACAAGAAATAAATACCAGGAAGCATGAAAAACTTCAGCTATTTCTTTGACAACTTCAGGGACTCCTGGGAAAAGTCGGTCAGTGATACCCATGTAAACTCCAGGTTTGGTAATAAGCTTTTATAGAAGTTTTAAAGGATTTTATATAATGCAGTTGGTCTTTTACATTTATAGTTAAAACAAAATCTGTTATTTTAAATCTCCTCAGCTGCAAATGTACTCTGAAAAACACTGTCAGAGATCTGAGAAAGTGAGAGGAGGAGTCTGCCCCTGCACAGATGCTCTTAGAGTGTGCTGCAATTTTCAGAATATTCATTCTGGATTGCTGGAATCCCTCAGGCCAGCAGTTCTCAACTTCCTCTCTGCTGTTGCCACACCAACGGAGCTGAGGAGCAGCCCTGGCTACCAAGGCAGAGCAGCCATGGAAGGCAGCTCTTGCTTAACTCAGGAGGGAACCACTTCTTCTGCATCCCTGCCTTTGAAAGAAAAGCCAGGATCTGCTGGAGACTCTTCTGCATTGGCTTTTAAGCATTTCATCTGGTTCTGCCTATGATGAGGTTAATTCAGTTGTATTTTTGAGAGAGCATTCAGTTTGAGGTCTTTTACACTCAATTCTCTTCAACTGTAGTAACCTCGATATAACATTTTAATCAAGCTGCAAATGTGGCTTTAAAGAAGGCAAACCTGAAGTAATAAATCCTTTAAATCTAGAAGTGCACCAATTACATATCCACACAAGCTCCTCAAACTGTAGCTTGTTACCCACCTCCATAAACACAATTATTTACACAACTAAGACCTACTTCACCCTGCAGGCCTATGTAAGAGAGAATTTTGGTGACAAATTTGGTTACAAAATTTCTCTCCTTCCTCTCCTTTATAGCCCCAACAACTGTAAGAATGTTTTAGGGGAAATAAAGGCTCCTGAGCCTTTTTCCACAAGGGAACGTTGGTTTTGCCATCTGGCAGAATTTAGGACAAACCTGTTGTCATCTGACATGTTTAGACTTAATCTCAGTCAAGCTCTTGTGCTGGTGTGTCAAGAGTTTCCAAAGCAGGGCACAAAATGCACATACTTGCTTTAATGTGCACTATCAAAGGCTGCAAAAAGCTTACAAAAGGAGATAATGCCACAAAGTCTCTGTTAATCTAAGTTATTTTACGCTTTATTTGAACAAATACGAGCAGAAAAAAAATGGCATTTTTTCAATATATTTTCTGCCACAGGAGGAAAAAAATATTTATACTCATGCTTTTACTTATGACGTTCCAATATTTTACCTTTATTTATGAGTATTTCACTTACTGACACAGTGAGGTTCCCCCATGGCACATCAGATGCAGATATGTTGTAGTCCTGCCAGTATCGTAACGTTTTATTGCTGGGATGTTCTGGTTCCACACAATTGCATCTGGAAAGACAAAATAGTATTTTTTTTCCTTAATGACAAAAGATGTATCAGATATAAATCAAGTTAAGGACATACTGAAATTGTGCTCTACTTTGCTGGCTAGTTTTAGTCCAGATGAACTCAGTAAGTGCATGCTTTGAAGCAGTTGGTAGGTCAGTAGCTAGTGCCATTACTAGAGTCTAATTTGCTGTGAGGTGCATATGCATATATAGTACGTAATGTGACATACTGAAATCCTTATCCACACCAAGTTTTTCCACCTATTTTCCTCCTATTCTATTGATACTTCCAAGTGTGGAATAGTGAGAATGTGCCAGTCCTGCTCCACCCCCTTATACCTAACGCTTCCCTACGTGGGATCAGATGCTCTGCACAGTTCCAGGATCCACCTCTCAAATACAAACTCTGCATTCTTCTCTTTCCCAGAGTATCCTGATATGCAAATCTGCCCAGCCACACAGGGCTCTGCAAGATCATGAGCACCAGAGGCTCCACGAACTCTGTGTCCATTGGTTTTCCTTTCCCCACAGCACGTTTTGCATTTTAAATTGAGTATTTTACCACAGAAAACGTGACGAGGCAGCGTGGGAGGACAATACTGCAAACAGGCAACTTGAAAGCAAAATTAAGTCTTTAAAGCCTCTGAAGCAACTGGAGGAGGCTTTTTCTTTGACACAGCCTTCAAAGTGTGCAGGATACTCTCTAGGTTCCAAGATGGCAAGTGTGCTTTGCAGTTATCTTTAAATCCATCTGACCTTAAAAATATTTAGTACTATCTACCCTGCTAGTATTTGAATAAATAAATTCTGTACTCTCTGATAAAGTTCTCAGGAGCAGCTGGGAACAGGATGACATCTGATTTAAGAGTGGAAAGCCATTAACCATACATTTGCATTCCAGTTCTAGAAAAATACCAGTATATTCACTTACAAACCCCATCTCTTTTCTCTATGGCCATTGATCTTTCCACAAAATGAAAATTCTCATCTAGATTTGTAGTATTTTCTAGACAATAAACTCTACCATCTACATTCTGAGTACAGAATAGTGCCACTGTGTTTCAATTACAATACTATACATGTGACAACAGCTGCATTTAAAATAGACACAGAGATGCAGGTTGTCCTTGTGCAACTCCTTGCTTTTATTTTAAATGCAGCTATTTATAAAAGGAAGAAAAAAACCCTTACAGCCCATGAATAAAAAGAAAAAAAAAAACCCTCAAACCCCAAAAAAAAAAAAAAAAAAAAAAAAAAAAAAAAGAAAAGCAACAGCATTCAGAGAAATAGAAGCCTGAGCCAAAAGTCCTTGAAGTAGACTGGATCTTTCAAAGAAATTTAAGATGCTTTGGATCAGGCCCCAAGTGCAGCATCAATGCGTGCTCAATGCATTTTGTTCTAAAATACTACAAAAAATGGGTTAAATGAAGCACATCACTACCAGTGAGCTACAGTAGCACCATCAAGTCACCAAAGGGTAGGTCTATGTTATCACAAGGGAGTATTTGATGTTCATGCAACAATGCAGAGGTGGCTGGTCCAGGTTACTGCTGTTTCCTTGAGCACAGGAGCTCCCTGGCCCCTGGTGTCCATCGCTGGTCGCAGACTGGCCAGATGCTGGGGGATGGCCCATGGGGTTTGATTAGAGTAGGCCAAGGTGATGGGGGCTGCTCCATCACAGTCACTCTCTCACTAGAAGGGAAGACTGTGCATGTCACCAGCACCACATGGGACAGCTACGCTTGCTGCAAGCTGCAAAACCACATTTAACAATTAGAGAAGCCCCAAATTCCTATTTCTTTAGTCAGAAACATGACAATTGACACTATAGGTTAATACAGCTCAAATAATTCACCTTCAGATGAGATCATCCCCGTTTATTTCTGTATCAATACCACTCCACAGCAGCCTAGTCTGGCCCTTAACGGGTTTCACAGGCACTTACCAATGGTAGATTGTTCATCAGCAAGTAAGTGGCTTGTGCAAACTCCAGCAAAATCACCCTGCACCCACCTTCTGTCACTGCATGGGTGCAGAATTAGGCCCGAGTAGGAAAGATCAGATCCTACTTTCTACTGAGATCATTCAAATTATGACCTCAGAGGTTTGATATATATAACATTACCTTGTTTTCAATATTATGTCTTTTGGCAACACTGGGATTGGATCATGGTAAAACTGTCTTCCAGCATCACACTAATTTAACATTATAGAAATATGAGATACTAAGACATTCTCTGTCCAGCCCCAAAACCACAATTGGAGGTACCATTCATTGCCAGAACATAAAATATTATCTATCAAAATGTGATATTTAACAAAATTAATTTCTTCAATGAGGACTATTTGCCAACAAGTCAAGTTTGACCTGCAAGGAGAATCTCACATTACTGAAATAAGGCTTTTAATTTAATCTTTTAAAACTTCTAGTCTCTTTCCTTGTCATTTTTTACCCTGAGAGGTCAGCTCTCAGGAGAAAAAGTAAAATACACTGAATTGTTAGCCACTAACACATCTTTCTGTTTTCTTGATAAAATACTACTCAGAAGGCTGGAATAAGTAGAAATCACAGAATTGCTATGGTTGGAAAGGACCTGTAAGATCGAGTCCAACCATTACACGTATTGCCTCTCGGAGGTTAAATGATCTTAAAATTCTTGTAAAGTTGTTTATAACGCTGAGCACTTGACCACTACAAGACTTCTAGGTGGAGTTGATGCAAGAGAATATACAGACATCTCTATTTTCTAAACAACATATTCAGCTTGAAATACAATACCAAATCAGCAACATACTTTCAGTGCTGAGGAGACAGCAATCATCTGTGTTACACCAAAAGGTACAGAATGATCTATTTGGTTCTCTTTCATCATAGAAAGAAACTGCTATTTTCATGGCTAGAATATAGGCAGGGAACACCTGACATTGGGTTTGGTGGCAAAAGCACAGGTGTTACTACAGTGAAAAAAACCCCATCTCTGCTGCCAATCTCACAATGTCCCCATTTCATCACACAGGTGACAGAACAATTCTTCTTGTGGTTTTACACTTTTATCTACTGCAAGTTGTTCTGACCTCTGGGAGCAATGCAGATCTCTAAGCATGGATGTCTGCACATCCCGTGGTATCTGTGACACCCATGATGGGCTGGCACACACATGAGAGGAGCTGGGGTGACTCAGGACTTTGTTTGCACGGCAGCTGCAGCTGGTATCTAAACGTGCACTAGATATTCAGTTAAGTCACTTCTGTCTGTATTTAAAATGTCTGTATTTTGCACCTAGGCAGAAATCAGTGGAGCTTGCTTTCTACCAGGGCATTTAAACATCTAACACAGACTATTACTAAGTGGCTTCTAAATCTGAGGCAGAATAATAAACCATTTCAGACAGGACAGTCTTCAGGGAAGTGCAGAACTGTCATAAGGGCAGAACTGACAAAAGGAGAAGGTAGCAGAAAAGTGATGAAGCTCTAGCTAGAAAAAGCACCAGAGTGAGGAGTCTTTATGGCCTTTAACTCTTTCAAGGTGCTCAAGAAATGTCTGGCAAATCAGGATAGGAAAAAAAGGTAGATTAGAAATTACAGAATCAGAGAATCATTGAGGTTGGAAAAGACCTCCAGGATCATCAAGTCCAACCTTTGCCCAACATCTCCCTGACCCCCAGACCATGTCCCAAAGCACCACATCTACTCGTTTGTTGAACCCCTCCAGGGATGGGGACTCCAGCACCTCCCTGGGCAGCCTGGGCCAGAGCCTGACCACTCTTGCAGCAAAGAACTTCCTACTGTCCAATCTAAACCTCCCCTGGAGCAACTTGAGGCCATCACCTCTTGACCTGTCACTAGTTACCAACCCCAGCCTCACCACAGCCTCCTTGTAGGTAGAGAGCAATGAGGTCTCCTCTAAGGAGGTGAAGGAAAGTACAGCAATAACAGAATGCTATACATGCTTAGGTTGCTTCCAAATACACCATTTTTATGTGAATCATGGGCAATCAGAGTCCTTCTGTTTGTCTAACAACTGCTCTGGGAAGGGGACAACAACAATACCATGGACAATGACTTCTCTGCTGTCTCATATCTACACCACCTGTATATCCCTGGCATTACAGTTACCACAGTCCTTCTCATGTCAACAGCCATGATGATGAAATCACAGTCTCAGTGGAAAAGCGACTGGAAACAAAATAATTAATACTGATGGGAAATGGGCTTGTCAGTGAAGTTCTATTCTCAGTACCACGAAACCCTTTCAAAGCACAGCTGTCGTGGCAAGACAGGATTTTTCCTTCATTTATTCATGAGATCTGCCATCCTGAATTAGACCATTGAGTCATTAAGTAGCCCCATCTCTGACAACCACAAATCAGTAGGCAACCACTGAGATTCTCTAAAGTTCTCAGTCTGTAGAGTTTAGTTGGTGAAACTGAAGAGGAAAACAGGAAAGCCTCTAAAAGTACCTAGAAAATACACTGAGCAGCACAAATTCATGCACACACAGAGAGGGATAAATCTGAGGGGGGGGGAAACTCATGTTGGAGTGAAGAAATCTCAAGGAATCAGGTTTCTTTGCATAGCACATCAGGAAGAAAACATCATTCTGTCAAGGAGAAAGTCTAGAAAACAGATTTATAATCACACTGTAGTTTTGTTAACTGCCTGTCATTCATGAAGGCTGGTCTTTATCAGCTGCCTGGTGCAGTATTTAACAGCCATATATAGAATTAATGTGCAGAAAAGTAGTGTAATTATGTAGGATATTGACAATTCCTATGAAAGCTTTCACTTTAATCCCACTTCCAAGGTTAAAAAAAAAAAAATACCTGAAGAGATTTGATATAATGCTGGTTCAGAAACAATATACTGTAATATACTATAATTAGCTTAAAATTAGACAGCTTAAGTTTCAAGTGTTCAGGTGTAGTGCATCAATACACACAAACATACTGCACTAAAACCACCCAAGGATTTTATATAAGCCTTTCTAGATGTTGAAGGCAGAATGAATGCTGGTGAGAATTGCTTAACAAGGAGATCTGTTCCCAAAGTGGAGAGCAGGAGTAGCAGGAAAGAAGGAAGCAAGGTGGGCACCTCCTGGGCTAAAGAGAAAAATGAACCAATTGGGTTGGGCAGCCATAGGAAGTCCTGGGATAAATGAAATTTTGAAAAATAATTCCTGGATTCCAGGGTTTGTCAAGAAGTAAAAGGGAAGCAGCAGTTAAAGTTAATGATGGCAGCTGCATAGTTTTTGGAAGAGGAGGGACATTCCTGGGGAAAGACACACAGGATATGGCACAGTTACTTAATTGTAGAAAAAAAAACATAAAGAAGGGAAAAAGAAATTCTATTTCATATGTAAGTTTAAAGAAATCTTTATAGGAATTGGAATTCAATTATATGCCTGGGATCCTAATGAGAGATTCTGTGCTTATCATTGACTCTTATTCCACCTGCAGTTTAAGGAATACAGAGTATAAAATATCCAATAAAATGTATAATATGCATCCAATAATAATGTCTTTAGATTAAGTTATATAGATAATGTGAGTTTTACAACTTGCTGCTGCACAAAACTAATCTTCACAATGCCTTTTAGAGCTTGCAAAAGACGCTGAGATTGACATGATCTTGGCTCCTTAATCCCCTCAGAGTGGGGATTTTCTACTCCTAATGCTTAAGTGCATGTCAATACCAAGACAGATTGCAATATGCATATCACTATGCCAAGAAAGCACTTTAAAATTATTCAATGTAATCTGTTAATAATTGAGTAACTTCTGGTAAAGAATTATTAAAAACAAGATGAATTCATCACTCTGGAAAAAGAATTAATAAACCCCAAAATGTGTAATGTCCCAAGATCTAAGCAAGCTCAGGCTGAGAAATAATTTATCATCTGTATTCTGAGATAACTATCTTAAAATGCTTCTCTTTTAATTGCTTTCTAAATCACATTCCTTTCATTCACAATGCTGATTTTGTTTTCCTTTGGAGAACCTCTGCTTTTAGTCCACCCAGTTGTAGGGTTCTCCTTTCCCAGCAAAAATGACATCCTAATATTTAATAAACACATTAAAACTGAGGTGCCTGGGTGTTCCCTAACTGGAGATATATTTGCTACAGAGGTAGGAAAAAGCAGGAGGAGGAGAGTGCAGAAATAAAAGAGTTGCTATGCCAACCTACAAATGCTAATGGCATGACAACTAAAAAAGGTCACAGGAAAAAAAAAGAAAAAAGAAAAAAAACCACAAAGAAAGAAAGAAGGAAAGAAAAGCCCATACCAAAATGTATTTGTATTTTACTTAATAATGCAGCCACTCTATTTAAATTCCTTCAAAATAATGCAGTTTAAAAAAAGAAAATCTGCAGTACTGAAAATCAGGTTGTCCTTATCCTTCTTTTGAGTTAGCTCTTAAATGCCTTATTCTTTATCAGCCGTACTATAAAGATGGGGTTTCAAGAAAAAAAGTTACATATACATGCTGAAGGAATTTGCCTGCAAGTAGATGACCTGGTGATTATGGCCAATATCTCAAAAGAGAGTAATAAAGAAATATAATAAAGAAAACAAGCACAAAGTGCAACAAAAGATATTTTTGAGATGCAATTCTGTAACAAACTCAAACTCCTGCATCTTCTACCTGAAATGGTGAAATAATACATGTGGATTTCTAAGAAATCTTTTAGGAGGACTCTGATTTTGAAATATTTGGGTCTGCTTGATTTAAAAAATAAAAAGATCCCAAGTGCTGTGAATGTTCTTTCTCTAGCCTTCCAAGTTTTGTTATGGCAGTACTAGCAATGACTACAGCCTTAAACACAAGAGGAGATGCAGGCACTACAGTCTTTGACATCAAACTCCTGCAGCAGAGATTGTTTATGACAGAACTCAACCCACCCAAAATGCAGAATGGCTTTTTCTTTCTCCCTGGAAATATGGTTCCAATCTGGTTGAAATATCAACCATTGTAAATTACCATTTTCTTTGTCTTTTGAGTACTCCAAAGGACAGCACTAACAGCATGGCAGTGACTTCTCCTGGGCCAAACCCTTCACCAGAGCAACAGCAACAGGACTGGGATGTACATGGACTACCTGTGGACTTCAGAGCATCCTCAGAAGGCCCATGGGAGAAGAAAGAAGAGAGGAGAGAAGAAGAGGGGAGAGAAGAGAGGGCTCTGCCACAGCATGCACTGCAAGCTCTGAATATCTAGTGTCCTGATCTATTTACCACCAATGTTTTGAGTGGGCAACAGGCAGAATACAGACAACACAAAAATTTTACAGTATAATCTGAGTTTTCTAGCACAGAATTGCAGATAGAAGATAAAGTTTTACATAAGCTTTGGATAAGCATTCAAAGAGTTGCTCAACCTTTTGAAGTTCACCCATTGCTAATTAAAGAACTGCCAAGGCTTTACTAACAATTAAAAACTTGTCTTTAAAATCCCCAAAGAGGAAAATGCAAACAGCTGTTTTAATTAGCAAAACAGCAGATACTAATTAGCTTCTGTAACAGAGTGTGCTGGTCCTTTAAGGACAGGACCAGTTTCAGCTCAAGTTTGTTACCCAGTTAAACTACAAGAGGAAGGACTCGAGTCAGATGCTGCAGAAAAAGCTTCTACTTCCTTGTGAAAACAATATTCCCCAAATTCAAGTGCACAAACCCAAGACTTTTATCACAAGTAAGTTTTACTCTTCTTTGTCTTCTACTTTCTGACCTTTCTGGAACCGAGGTGTGTTCAGGCATTTGAGCAGGGACTAAGGGTTATTTGACATGTCTCGTGATGATCCCATGGGGATGATAATTGTGATACCTTCATGTTCTGGGAAAATAGCCACTGTGTCTGCACAGAGGAACATGTGCAGATGTGCACAGCAAACCCAGGGAGTCCAGGCTGCAAGCCTGCTAAGGAAGCACTGGTCATTTGGGCAGCTGAGGTAGAGTTGCTCCAAGAGAAGACATCTTTTTGGGGGGCCAGTTCTGAAGAGCTAAGAAAAACTTAGATAAAAGGAGAAGGACAAGGAGAGAACAGAAGATGCTAAAAATACTGCTGAGTTCAGAGCACAGATCCCTGGAATCAGCAGATGTGATCTCATGAGATAATCAATATGAACACTGGCATTTCCATCAATTTTCAGGGTAAAAAATATAAGCCACATGCCCTAAGAGCTATCCTGCCTATAACCATGTTTACAGCCAGTCACTTGGTATGAGTGGGGTCAGCTGCCATGGACATTATATTGATAACAAACAGGGATTGCTGCAAGCAGGAGATACAACATAAATGCCAAAAGTGAAATGTAGTGCAAGAGTTTAAGTCAATTTCCTTGTACTATCTACACAGAGTGAAAGAACATCTGAAAATATAAGTATGAAATGACCCCATAAATAACTACAAAACTAGTATATATCCTTCAAAAATCAATCTGAGATTCTAATGAATGGAATTTTAAATAAAGTAAAAACCCATTTACTTGTAAATGTAAGGCCTATGATGGTAAAACATTTCCATAAAATATAGAAATATCTATCACTGTACTCTAATACAAGCAAGATTGTTCATCTTCTTTCTCTGCAATCTCAAGCAATATCACAGCATTTAGCTAACCAAGAACAAAGTTAGCTACCCAGAAATCTTATTTTATTATCTCAGATCTATTTATCTATATTTTAACATCTCAGATCTGCCTGCTAAATGGCTTCTGAATGATTTTTTGTCTTTATATAGTATTTCAGTATCTGTTTTTCCAAACTATATGAGAACATCATATTTTCTTTCCCTCTGAAATGATTACTTTGAAGTGCTAAAGGAAAAAAAAAAATCCACAAACACTGCTATATGAAGCTCCTTAGAGTAAAATACCAATTTCACAGAAGCTAAGTAAAATTAAATAAGATCAGGATATAACCTCAACTGCATGCACAGCCTGTTACTGATGTTTATGGCTTTCTCTTTAAATTAACAGAATAATAGAATCATTTAGGTTGGAAAGCACCTCTAGGATCACCAAGTCCAACCTTTGTCCATGTGGACATGTCTTGAAATATAACATTTCTTTGTCCAGTGATTAAACTACTAGAAATATTTTTTTTCAGCATGATGAGAGTATGTCAGAGCAGAACTAGAGCTCCTATAATTTAACTTGTTCTGGGTATTAAGGGATATAACGTGCATTCAGAGTCAGGATTTTCTAACTCTCTTTTTCTAGTGATAACATATACAAAGCTCAACTGTTTTCTCTGTTGCTGTGTTTTGTTTTTCCCAGCTTAAAATGCAAATGAGACATTTGGCTGAGCCCCTCCTGCTTTCCCAGTGAGCAGAAGACGTGGCACTGCTCGAGCATTGTTCCTTTGGGGCCCCACCCTGCTCACCCAGAGGCTTCAAATGGGTCCAGTGAAATAAAGACATTTCTAGAGGAGGATTCTATCTGAAAATGCTTTTTAATGGCATTTTACTTGCTGAGGTGACCAGGTTTAATTGGCCTCAGGACAGACTAAGATCATGTCCTTGACTAGAACATTTTAGTTCTCATATCACAGAAACAAGTCTGAGTTTTTACTTTTACATGAAATAATACTGATTAAAGCCATCCCTCTTTCATCCTCCAAGTAGAATACTACCTGTTAAAACTCCACAATAAAGTTGCTTAAATGGAGACATATTAAAAATCTTGTTATTAAGAACAAACTGATCATGACAAAACCAATCACTGCTGAGAAGTGCCTAAAAATTCCAAATCCACTTCAGTTCTTGGAGCTTGAACCTTAACTGCCAAAGAGGTTAAAATAAAGGAGGTACATCAAATTATATCCTTTTTAGATAGGTCAATATTTCAATTTGGGAAAAAGAAGGAACAGATAAATGAGATATAAAAATGTTGCACATAAAACATTATTATCACCAGTACAAGGTTTTAGTAGGATATCTAGAAGGTCTATTCAAAAGGGTTTGTAACAATAGGACAAGGAGTGATGGTTTTAAGCTAGAAAAGGGGAGATTTAGACTGGATATTAGAAAAAAGTTCTTTAATATGAGGATGATAGATCAGTGGAATGGGCTGCCCAGAGAGGTGGTGGAGGCCCCATCCCTGGAGTCATTCAAGGTCAGGCTTGATGGGGCGCTGAGCAGCCTGCCCTAGGTAGAGATGTCCCTGCTGGGGTAGGAAGGTTGGACCAGATGACCTCTGGAGGTCCCTTCCAGCCTCAAACATTCTATGATTCTATTCTATGATCAAGTCACACCTCATTAAATAAAAACATGAATAAAGACCTAAAGCTGAGGTCCCTCCAAGTCCTATTTTTGACTCTTCCAAGTCAGATATGTGTAAGCTCTTCCAAACTCAAAGTCAAGATCATTTTACTTATCTGAAGCCAACGTGTACTGCCTGTACACATACCTCCAGCAACTACTACTTCCATATGCCAGTAGCACACTTCACAGCTTCCAGAACTTGAGTTTGCAACTACTGTAAACTCTTCCTGCTGTGCACTGGTTTGCCTTCCTCTCAGAGAAAAACCAAACAATGAAAAGCAAAATCCAGTGTTAATACAAGAAATGTTACTTACGAGTACTTTGTGAGCAGCTCCAAGTCATTGTGCATGTTGATTGGGTATGTCTCACTGAGATGAAAAAGCTTCTCTAAGGCCTCATAAATGAAGATGATGCAGATAAGAGAAGCAAAAGCTTCTTCAGTAAAGCGAGTAATGTAGCAGACTAAGGAACTTGCATCGGTTGCAACGAGGATGATGCAGAGGATTGCAGTCCACAGGCCAATGCTAGCTCTCAGAGAAAGGTAGGACAGGCCATACTCTCTAAAAAAAACCACAAAAAATTCAACACCATTTAGCTTTTGTCCAGCTACAGTAAATAGAGAAGAGGCAGCTCCAAAATTTGCTTTACCTGGGGATATGTGATTCTAGGGACAGTCAAATTAGAAAATATTCATCTATTTTGAACTGGAGATACTGTCAAGTCACCTCTTGGCCTGAACTCTCCCTCGAGTTAACAGGACAGCAAGAGCTCTATCTCTAATGAAGTGAGGGAGCAGCTTTCAGAGTAGTCATGCATAGGCTGTGTATAAGATCCATGCACTTTTCATCCCATAGAATCATAGAATCATTTAGGTTGGAAAAGACCTCTAGGGTCATCAAGTCCCATCTTTGTCCAACATCTCCCTGACCCCCAGACCATGTCCAAAAGCACCACATCTAGTCCTTTTTTAAACCCCTCCAGGGATGGTGACTCCAGCACCTCCCTGGGCAGCCTGGGCCAGTGCCTGACCACTCCTGCATTCCCTTCAGAACAGTTGTGGGTTTTTTTAAAAACAAACAAAACTCAGCAATAAAAAAGGCCCTATCAACCCTTCTGCACTGCCACCAATTCACTTGTCTCAGTCACTTTGTAATTTTCAGACTCTGAAAGCCTCAGCAGAACACTCCAAACCAGCTGATCTTGTTCTGCAGATGTTGCGACTGTGGGATCAGTGTCTCTACTTTCTGTACCACCACCCGAGGGATGATGCTTATCATGACCTTCACTTACTTGCAAAATTTGAATAAGATCTTCTCAAACACTAGAACTGGTCCTGTGCTGCCAAGGATGGTGAGAGGCTGCCCACCAAAGAGGGAGTAGGCGATTCCAGTCATGGATGCTCCAAACAGCGACTCTATTGCACTCTGAATACGACACAGAAAAGTGTCCATTAATTTTCAAGCAGGTTGGTTTTGCAATCTCTTACTCTGTAACCTTCTAAACACTGAGACACCAATATTTAAAGGTGATTCATGCAACAGTAAGAAAATACCAACCACAAACCTAGGAATGCAAGTTTGGTTTAAAAGTTCAGATTTAACACATACTATACGACCTTCAGTTGCTTCTCCCAGGAGACCACCAAATGTGATGACAGGAGACATGCAAGCACAGTAGAGAAACAGAAATGATGCCAGACACTGCAGGCTGAGAGCATCTCTGAAGTCACTCCAGAAGAAGGGAGCTTTTCTTTTTATATCTAAAATCAATCCTCCAAAAAATCTAAAGAAAATAGAAGAGATCAAATTAATGAAAAAGGTGCAGTAAACTTTATTCCATGGTATTGCTTCAAATACCTTTCAGATTTATATACACTGACTGTTCCTTGATCAAATGATACATACATTCATAATTCATCCTTCCCAGAAAAAGTTTCTGGAATTTTGTCTTGATAACTTTTATCAGGAAATTGTGTTTTTAAAACCAAGTAATTTTCATGTTTCTTTTATAAAATCTTCAGATAAAAATAAAATCATCCAGATCGAAAACTTCTGAACAGTTGTTGGCTCCCATGCCTAAAACCCTGCTATTTATTATGTGAAATAATCGTTTGCATTTATTTAGCCAGAGAGCTACCACAGTGCCCATTTGCCCACACGTCCACATACAGAGCTGCACAGTCCTTATTTGAGAACCTGCTCCTGAATACACTTGATGATAGAATTGAACGCAGGCCACAATTTTCCAAGGATAAGAACTGTCATCTTTTGTCATTTACACTATGCTAAATATAATCAAATATTTAGGAACAGATGCTCCCTTACAATATATACCATGCAGTTAAATATCCTTACTATGCTCTTTTTCTCACAGGCACCTGATGTATGAGACATTGCTGAGGGAAGACAAAGTGCCACCATCTCCTAAAGATTAGAATGATCCTTCAAGATATTATTCATTAGCAGGTTCACTGGTGAGAGGATGGCTTAGAGCCAGACTGGCCATCACCTCCTCTGCCTCAGCTCAATCTTTAGCCTCGTGCAGGTAGGAATGACATTTAAATATAAGAGGCAGCAAGGTAAGAGTCTATCACACAAGAACACTGCACTAAGGCAACCAGCTGATGCACTTACACCACATCATATTATATGGGAGAACATAAATGTTCCTTGGGACAAATTCTTCCTTCCAATGTGTATATATTGGGGCTACTGTGGCACTCACAGCCTCATGTACTAGGATATATCATGGCTTACTGAGGTAAAAAAGCTGCACACCCCAGAAACTAACAGCAAAATAGTTGTAAGCATTCAGAAAATACAGCTCAAGACTATTCCCAACTTCTCCTTCATGCTGTATGAAAATAAGAAACATTAATCAAGTTTGATAGAGGTCTGACCTTTATAAATAATAGAAGAAGCAGCTTGCAACAAATACAATGTGAAAAATCAAATCTTGCCCTTTTCCCTCTCTGCAAATGAACATGTATTGTCCTTTTCAACTACGTGGCATGCAAAGCAGGAAAAATGCTTGGAATAAAACCCCCAACCACTGGCAAGCCAGTCATGTGAGAGAGAACCAGAGCATGATGATGATTTCCTGTGGAAATGCATCACCTAGTGAAAACACCAAATCTTAACTAACTTTCCAGTACGTTGCAGTTCTGGTCCCGAGTGTCCTCCAGGGTGTTCTGCTTCCCCATGGGCTGCAGTTCCATTTGGCACTCCTGGGATCTTCCGCTTCTCCTGTCAGGAGGGAAAGATACTTCTCATAGGTCTCAGCAACCAAGACATGATTTTAGCAGAGGAATCAGGCAAAAACTCATCACGTCATCTAAAAGTATCTGAATGTCCCAGTGTACGAACCTGAGAGGGAACATTTTTTGGTGGTTCTATTCGAATTGTTGGGTCCCACTCTCCAGGAGGGAGAACAGTAACTTGATCAAGGAACTCATCGATCCCAGACACCAGGTCATTGCGGTCCTTGGCTTTGTAGGCAACGTCATGGAACACCTGGGAGAAACAGAGAAGTGTATGGGGGAGGAAAAAGAGACGGGGAAAGGAACAGTCTCCTAACATCTTTCATGATGCCCCCTTTTCTCTGAATAGAACACATTTCCTGCAGTTCCCACCACACAGTCTCAGCTTCAACTCACTCCAGTTCCTGGTACATGGCTTTCATAGAAGCTCCAGCTGCTTTGAGAAAACATCCTTACAGGGGCTAAATTGTTCTAGAGAATTTTCATTTTAGAATACAGTTAATTCCACTGCAAAGTAACTGTGTAAAATGGAATCTTCTCAATTGAGATATTCCTGCATGTGAATATTGTTTCTCATTTTTTTATCTCCTTATGGCACCATAAGCTGGGCTGTTACAAGATCTACAACAGTATTTTGTGCATCATCAGAAGGATTAAGCCACATTTCACCTGGACAATTCCACTTTGGAGATTCCCTATTAGACCTCTTCAGTCAGTATAAAATGACTAAAACCAAACCATGAATGAAAATACCTCATCTGTCATTAGTGTTGCAATTGATCTTCCAATCTCATGGTATTGTTGCCCTTTACCCAGTGGTCCAAGAAGAATAAACAAAAATCTGCAAATAAAATATAATTCATTATTATTATTTTTATATTATTATTATTATTATGGTTTATTATTTATAAGTATCTATACATAAATAGCATTTATGTATAGATATGTATATATATACATAATATACTATACATCCTACAGCAATACTATTTCAAAATTGGAGCAGAAGAACCTCTAAGACAAATATATACAACCTCCTTAAAGATCCTCACAAACACTTTTAAACACGAAGCTCTGGTTAGAAAAAAATGTGCAAATAACTTCCAAAAATATATCATAAGCTTCACTATTAGACTTGACTGAGACTGTCAAAGCCTCCTTACATAACAAACCTCATCTTACATAATAAATCTATGCAGTTATACTCTATGTACAGAACACATCAACATTCAGTTAATTCTGTTAATTCAGCAGAATCAAGTATTGCAATATTGGGGAAGTTAAATTACCCCAACTAAAAATGGCTTTTAAATTATTCTTAGAATCATAGAATGCTTTAGGTTGGAAGGGACCTTCAGAGGTCATCTGGTCCAACCTCCCTACATAAGTAGGGACATCTCTACCTAGGGCAGGCTGCTCAGAGCCCCAGCAAGCCTGATCTTCAATGTCTCCAGGGATGGGGCCTCCACCACCTCTCTTTTACCTAATATCCGGCCTAAATCTATCCTTCCCTAGCTTATTCTATTAAGGCTCAAAAAAGCCTCTACTCTAGGCCTGAGGCTGCTAAGGTTCTAGAAAATGCAGAGGCTGGGTTCAAATGAAATAACTGAACTTCTCCATTTTGCTGAAATGCAAAAGACAATTTTGTGACTAACATTATTAACTTTTTTTTATATAAACATTTTTTTTATAAATTCTTGATTATCCCAATTTTTAATTATTTAAATTTTTTTTTGGCCCACAATGAAGAAATCTGTTGTTTTTCTTTTGGTGGAGTTTTTTTGTGGGAAGCTGATGGAGGTTATGAGGAAAGGCTTCAGGTGGTTTTTTTCAAAGCCCTCAGTGTTCCTTATACATGTATCCTGGTTTCAGCTGGGATAAAGTTAATTTTCCTCTTGACAAAGCTGAACGTTACATCACCCTGATTGCACAAGGTACTTGGAGAACCAGGAAGAGCAATAGCTGTACCTTGTTGGGATCGGGACTTCAGCCAGGCCCGTCAGCAGCACTGCAGGAGCCAACCTCACAAAAGCAACAACCGCCCGGTCCAGGAACTCCAGTTCCCCAACCAGGATGTTTGATGCTTCAGCTCCAGGTGGTATCTTCTTCATAAAGTGGAGGTCAACCTAGGAGAAGTATATTCAATTACAACCTAAAAGCTATTCACAGGGATATTTTTTTTCCCCCCATGATTTGTTGACAGAATTTCTGGTCACTGCACTATAATCTCCATTATTTCAATTATACAATTTTTACTAGTCTTGCCTGGTGAATAATTTTTTTTTTTAATAAAGTTTTTTCTCAAAGCCAAGGAACTGATCTTTCATTATTTGACTAATTTTTTCTTGGAAAAATAAAGCCAAAGAACTGATCTTTCATCATTTGACTAATTTTTTCCTGAAAAAATAGTTCAAGTACTGCAGAATTAATTTATAAAGACAACAAATCACATTCAAAATCTTATTAAGAATACAGTATTAATTTCCTAGTAATATTTTCATCAGTAATCATAGCAGCATCAATAATTCATAACAGAATCAGGAAGCTGTAACAATAAGAGAAATGAAGACACCTTATTTTTCCATCATTAACAATTCTGGAAATCATTCATTCATAGTTCACAGCTGCCATATTATGATCTCAATGAGAAAAAGAATAGGTTCCACTACACCTGATTTTCCTTCTACTACTCCTCTAAGTGAGATGTATTTTTGGTTTCAGGGAGTTTCAGCCCTTCTGCTGAAAATATCAGAAAATAAGCTACAAACTTGACTGTCTCAAGAGTAAATTGAAAGAACAAAGGAGAATAAAAACTTTGGAGTTTTAATGAAGTGAGACTGGAAAAATCAGAGAAACAGCCTCACCATGACATTGCTGTATAAGCTCAAGTTTTTTGCCTAGGAATTTGTTCAGTTGAATTTATTTCTCCAGTAAATAGAGGATATAGTAATAGAATATATAATGTATGTTTGATTTCATATGCACCAGTATTGTCTATATTTCGAAATGCATGAATTTTGTCATTTGCTTTCCTTTTATTAATCTAAACACAACAACAGCAACCAAATCCAATATAAACTGTTAAAGTGGACCATTTTAATGTCTATCTTACAGCCATCTGTCAGTACTAGTTTGCATAGTTTTTGGTAATATTTAGAAAATTGTTTTCTTGCAAATGGCTCTGGCACTAAATCAGAATTCAGCTAGAACACAGTTGCCTGTGTAATGAAATCTTACTTTGCTGAGATCACAAAGAGATGCCTAATGGTACCCTAAGCTCATCTGGAACCATGACCAAACACCTCACAAAGTTAAACAGGAATTAAATCAACCTGGAAGGTTGGACACAAGCACTTTTTCAACCTAAAGTGTCAGAGAGGTAAATTCTATTCCCCACTCAAATCACAAAATAACTCTTCAAAGTGAAGTACAAAACCCAAACAGATTCACTTTGCAATTAATTTTGGTGTCATAGGTCACTTATAATCTCTAATCCCAAAATGTCTTTTGCTGGAGGGACCTTCTGTGCATCTTAATCTGCAGCCTAACCTGAGCTACATCCATCATCTGGCACTAGTCTGTTGAACTCCTCCAGGGATAGTGACTCCACTTTTTCAGTGAAGAACTTCTTCTTAATATCCAATCTAATCAATCCAATCCTTCTTAGGAAAGCCATGACACATGACTCAAATTTATGTACAAGCAAGGCCAATCAATAGTCAAAAATATGTCAGTTATTTCAGATGGTATTTGAAAGACAGAACTCTGTCAGCATGGGGCTGGGATTTGATTCAAAAACACTGGTTCCCTGTGGAGCACAGGAACGTTGCCATGAGAAGGGATACTGGTGTAGTCTCTTTATTCATCTCATAGCTCAGGACAACCAGGGTTCCCTCCAGCTCTGGGCATAAGCAGCAGGGACCATCCAGACACAGTTATTAAACCAGCCTCCCCATCCTGCTCAGACATAGGAGAACGTGGTGCTGTGACACCCTCATAACCCCTGGAGTCCAAAGTCCTCATGGTGTCCCCAGAGGAAGAGGAGAGACATATTTACAAGTACAAACACCAAAAAACTATGTCTCACTCTCTGAAGCAGCTTTTGGTGCCATGTCTCACGTTATTCATAAACAGACACCAATACAAACACGGTCTCGTGCTGTATTCAGATTAAGTCAGCTTTTTGAATCAACTCCAAAGTTCAGAATATTAGAAGTAGCCCCGGGGAAACAGAATAATAAGAAGAGAATATGTGAGGTAGTCAAAGGTGCTTTTTTGTAGAAGACAAATGAAATTAATATGTGGAACAAAATTAGAGCAAGAAATCACAACACTCGAGAGAAAATTAGTGTAGTGCTCCACTTTCCTCTCAATCTGTGCATATAATTCCAATTATAACTGCTGGGAGTTACTGCAACAGCACATTTCAAGGGGAAATTGTACTGTACTTAGGCTTCTTCAGAGAGATCAATGGAGCCAGTTAAAGGCAGTGAAAAAAGGTATGTAGATGACAATCCTTCACTGCTATTTCATTCCTGCAAACAAAAGTTGTTCCCTTCATATTCCTGACATCCTTGTGGGGATCTAACAGTGCTGAGTTGACCAGAAGATGACATGGTGAGCTCTTCTCAAGCCAGTTGGAAATAGGAAGAGCTCCTTTGATCAGCAAAGGTGCAATACCACAAAAATAGTGAGGGAAAGGCTCAAATGATGCAGCCTCTGTTATTGTTTAATGCAAACATCATGTACCTGGACAATGCACTGGGACTTGGATTCTACAACACTGAAAGCAACTGGGGATGTGTGCAAGGAAAGTGCTACTGGAAGTCCTGTCATTCCCTTTGGGTTGTTATGAGCTTCACCTTTGCACAGCTTAATTGTGACTAGACAGCTTTATTTATATCCTATAACCCTTTACAAAATTTTACATCTTGATATTAGATATAAAGATATATTAGATTTATATCTAGATATTAGAACAGTTGCCAAACCAATTAGTTTTAGTTAAGTTTTAATGTAAGTATCAGGAAACCAAAACCATACTTGATTTTTTTAAAGCATTATTGTTTTAGTTTGAAATATTTTTAAAGTATTAGCATTAAATCATTAACAACTTGTCACTGTTTATAGATCTGCTTGCTACCTCTGTGGCAATGTGGTCCATAATACATCCCCAGCCAGTCTTCTTTCTTCTCACTGTCTTTGACAAAAAAGATCTGTTTTCCATCTTTATTTCAGCCATGTACCATTCCTAGTCTGGCATGTTCAGTCAAGAGCCCAAGTGGTGCAAATAGCTACTGCTGCTAGGAAATAAGTCTGGCACCAGATGGAGCAATCACATAACTCTACTTTTAGCTCAGTTACACTAACATTAAGATTCAACAAACTCAAAGGGCTGTTCTGCAGAATTTTGGTTTAAAATCACCTTTCTTCACTTCCTCAACCTTTGTTGTACTCGTGTGGCAGCTGAAGGCATCTAATCCCTGTCAGGTCTGTCATCTCCATCCAATGTGACAGTTTGTTTTAGGTACTTAGAGGCTTCAGAAACAAATTGGGATTCTCCTCTACGTTAAAGCTGAGAAGCTGTTTGCTTTGCTCTGCTATCTAACATTGAACTGTCATTGCAATCCCCACTCCTGAGCACTTAACATCTTTTGTGAAGCGTACTGAAACATCTTGGCTTGCCAGAAGAATTAAGTTATAGGTTTACAGAAACACATTCTGTTTGAGACATCTGGAATCCACGAGCTCAGGTTATAAAAAGCATAGTTTGCATTCCTGCATTACTTCTACAAAGAGTAAAAGTCTGAGAGGTAAATCTGAATTGTCAGAATTCTCAATTACTTGCCTGCTCTAGAGAGTTTTTTTGTTAATTTCTAAAAATTCCCCCTATGATACTGTCATGCAATAAATTTATCTATGTTCCTGAACTGTGATTTCCTGTTACCAATAATTTAACAAGAAAATTAATAACTTTTTTTTCTTATAGACAAACTATGTCACAGCAAACTTTAATGCTGAAGTAAAATTTGCACTTCACAGCTTTTTGTGATTCACACAGATTTTATTCAATTTAAAAGATCTATTTGTAGTCAGGAAACTTTTCACCATCAATAAAACTCACCTTGCTGAAGTCAACAGTGCTGTTCTCTCTGCTCACATCGTTTTTGTTTTCAATACAGGCTGGAGCAGACTGTGGGGAAACAATCTGACCTGCTAAAAAAAGCACCGTTATTACAAAATACTAACAATTACTTCTATAAATAAAGCAAAGTCTAATGAAATCATTGTTAAAGAGCTATATACATTGCAGATCTTATGTATATGAAGCATCTAAACATGGCATTTTAATTAAAGGCTTATTTAGAATAACATTCTCAAAAGACAGAACATTCATCACGTGCAGTTGGGAACAGGAGAACATAATTTAGAAAATGTAAAAGATACTCTTGAATATTGGAAGACAAACTTTGTGTGCCAATTAAAGCTTAAGATTTTTAAGATATTACATCTGAGGAAAGTCCTGCATTCATATAGTTTTTGGAAGTGATTTGAGGAGCTGCCAGTTTTGGGCAATATCTGTCTACAAGACAACTCCTCACTGAATAAAACAGGATTACTAATTTTCATACATTTACTCATGTGTATAAGAATGTCCTGATTATAACTACAAAACACAGTAAAAGTGAGCTGCTATAAAAACACATGTTGGAAATTAAGAGGATTTAAAAGCTCAGTATTGCACAAGGTGATTATTGACACATGCAAAACAAACGTTTCCGCAAACACATTTTTCACTAAATTCCAGGGAAGATTTAAGTTTTTGCTCTTCCTTCCTCCCTGGCAGGGCAGGAGCCACGGACACCTCTGAGCACCACAACAAAGAAGAGGAAAAAGTACCAAATCCCCCAGCCAACTGTCTCGTACTGCCCTGCCACATCCCCAGGAATAACTACAGAGTCCAACTGGCCCAGAGTCAGCATCTCGTGCCCAGCATATATTTGTTTCCATAGCAAATAAAGTCTCTCATATGACTGAGAAATGGTGATGTGAAAACATTGGTTCTGGTGAAAAATCAACCTCAACTTGCACAGTAACAAAGACCATATGTTCCCCATACTTGAAGATGAAGGCAGCCACAAAGTCCTGAGCTAGGCACGGTGTCTGGGAGATTCCAAAGCCACGGGGGGTCCTCTCACCCTGCTCCTACACATCCCTGGAGGCCAACATCTCCTCAGCCACAGCCAGGACACAGAGAACCTCACAGGAGCCTGTCCCAGCAGGACAGAAGTAGCTCAACCATTGCCAAAATCCTCAGTCACCCAGCTCCTCTCACAGCTGAGCACCACAGTGTCCCTGTCTGAGCCTGGCCAGGAATCCCCAGTTCAAACACTTCCTGAAGGACAAGGTTGGTTTTCATGAAAATCAACATCTCATTTTCCACCAGGCAGATCTCCTGGGACACAAACCAGCTTTTAGACTTGTGCTGCATCTTGGTAGCACAGCCAGAGACACCTCACTTGGATTAGGAAGTACAGGAACAGAATGTTTTCAAATGTATCCCTAGAAATCTTATTATTAAATGTATCAGCCTTAAAAATGTAAATATTTCCATTTTCTGTCTGATTCGGGACAAGGACAGGTCAAAACAGGAATAGAAATTAGGGCTTTTGCTCAGCACTGCAGTGAAATAAACAGAGAATGGCAAAAAAACAGCCATGATGAGCATGTCAGCATCACCCAGTGGATAAAAGCAAGTCAGGTTACAATTTACATATGGCAAGAATAAAGGATTGATTTCAGAAAGCAACAGATGAATGTAGCTTAAAGGGATGCACATTAAAAAGACTATTAATTCCTAAATGATGCAAGAGACAACTTTTGCAAATCAGAAGCCTGAAATTATTAAATACACAGGATGATAAATGGTCAATTCATCAATTATTAAAAGTCAAAATGAAAAATAAAAATTAAAACCATCATTGGTTCCATCATTGTTACACCATCCCCTTTACACTATGTGTCCCCAGACACTACTTCACACTGGTTTTTTTCTGTATTATTTAGCAGTCTTATAATTACTTTTACAGAAATCATTCCTTAGTATTATTACTATTTAATAAATAAATTTGATTTCTGTACTGCTTTGGAGACCTTAATGATTTAACAAAAAAAAGCCTTCCACTAATTCTAACAGAGAAGCCATAAAATGCTTAGGGAAAATTTCTGCCCTAACTTACTCCCAGAAAACTTTAAATCTAGTAATATTATACCTTCTTAAGGCTTAATTTCTTTCTTAATTTCTTCCTTTTAGACACTCCTCTATATTCTAGGATACATATAAATGGAAATACTTGTAGTAACTACCCATAGTAATATACACACCATGTGATAAAGATGATATAGGAAAGCACCAGAAGAAGTTTATTATCTTTCTGCTGCTAATTAGGGATTTACATTTATACCTTTTTTTTCTGGACACAAAAATTCCAGAAAATGAGAGCAGGGATATCTGCCAGGGAGATAAAAATACTGACCAACAAAGGAGTCCCACCATGGACCACCTGTTAGAAATATAAGTTTTAACATCATCTTTGGAGGTGTCAAAAGCCTCTAAGAAATTAGCGTAACAGTCCAAAGACCAACCCTTAAACATTGTGTCCACTTTCCTTTGAGGAGAAAAATATGTAAAAATATACAGAGTAGGAAATAAAAGCCACAACCAGTAAGTATGAAGTTTATAAGAATAGCATATGTTCTTTCCCTGTGCCAACACAAGACCTCCAACTTTGATTTACCCATATGCTGGAGTAATCTGAGAGAACACAAGTTTTACCTTGAGGCAGCAAGAGATGTTTAAATAGCTCTGCAACTTAAGACAGTTTTCTGGAGCTTGCAACAAGAATTTGGGTTTTAACTGCACTGAATAACAATCAGAGATACAAGGTAGAAAAGACAGGTAATTCCATTTTTCACATGATAGCCATGGGGAAAGGTTTTTAAAGAGCATCTTAAACGTGCTGCAGGACAGTGTGTTTCTCATGCAATAATGCTATGAAGCCACAAAAAAATCATAAATTAATTTAAATTTTGTGTATAATTTCATCTTGACTTAAAGGACATGTCTTTAGGGGTTTTATTGTTAAGCATGCAATTCACAGAGTCATAGAATCATTTAGGTTGGAAAAGACCTCCAGGATCATCAAGTCCAACATCTCCCTGACCCCCAGACCATGTCCCAAAGCTCCACATCTACTCATTTGTTGAACCCCTCCAGGGATGGGGACTCCACCACCTCCTGGGCCAGTGCCTGACCACTCTTGCAGCAAAGAACTTCTTCCTAATGTCCAATTTAAACCTCCACCAGTGCAACTTGAGGCCATCACCTCTTGTCCTGTCATTAGCTACTTGGGAGAAGAGCCCAACCCCAGCCTCACCACAACCTCCTTTCAGGTAGTTGTAGAAGGCAATGAGGTCTCCTCTCAGCCTCCTCTTCTCCAAGCTAAAAACCCCTGTTGCCTCAGGCACTAATAGGGTAGGACCACAAGCACATGAAGGCAACCTAGTGAACACGGGCATCATCATCCTACACTGGTTTTTCAACCAGTGATTATTGTTTGCTAATTCTTGGTTTGCTAAAGCATGTTGGCAACTCTCTATGTGCTTTATTCTCAAGCTGCTTTTAATTTCAGCAGTGGATTGTTCTCTCTGAAGGAAGGACAAAGTTATTGGCACCATGATGGTGCCATGAAGCAACAGCAACCAAATCAAGAGCTGTGTGAATGAAGAGGGGAGCTGTCACATCCTACCTAGAGTAAAACAACAACAAAAAATAGCCTTTCCTCTCTGATTTCCACCAAAATATAAGCAGTCAAACTGTCTCTGGAATACAGCTACACTAGATCCAAGTTTTCTCCAAATTTTATCTTTAGAATATGGGAGCCTTCAAAGCACTATGTGCAAAAAAACCCCCCAAACTCCAACAAAAATCCCCACCAAACCAAAAAATCCCACCAAACTAACACCAAATCCTAGCCAGGTTTTTAAAGTCTGCTCTGAGAACAACATTTGGTGATGGTTTATTACTACTTTGAGCTCCCATTATGGAGTTTAGGCTGGTGAGAAGGGTGAGGACACAAACCATCAATGTCCTATAAGAGGGAATAAGAGCAGCAAGAGCCATGCCATTTGTTCAGCTCTTCCATGCTCTGTCCTCGGTTTATTTACACACCGGATGGGGTAAATACAGTACTGTACTTTTTAAGAGTGCAGTGCAGTAATCTGAGTCCTTATAAACCTAATTAAAAGCCTTGATTTATCCTGCCAGCCATCTACACAAAGCATGTGAAGAGCTGCATTCTTTGAGATTTCATCAGAGCCATTCAGAGTTTTTAAAGTACCAGTCTAACAAATGCACAATGTGAAATATCCAGCCTACACACAGAGGAACTTAATACTTAACAGATAAAACCACACTAAAGTGGATGTCAAGGCTTAGCTATGTATTATCAGCACAGTTTTTAAATTTATATTTTTAATTGGTTTACAAAAAAATGAGTGGTTTTTTCAGGTAATGTGAAATTGTCAGAGCTTTGAATAGAGCAAGAATTCACACAAAAAAAATTAGTCGCACAAAGCCAAGCCACATAAAAATCAAAATCTATCAAAATAGGGTCCACATTTGTTACACTAATAGAAGCTTGCATTTGCAGATACAGCTCAGCATTTGGAGACTATTAGTCCTGCCAAATTTTAGAAAAAGATTAACCCCAGGAAATTAATATCACATGCAACACACTCTTAACCCCTAAAATTTAAAGATCAAGACATTTCATTGTATGTCTGGCATTTATTAATCAAAATCCAAGAGGCCTCTAGAATGCCAATGACACAAATCAAGAACAAGTATCCAGATACAAATCACAGTTAATGGAAACAAACTGGATGCAAGTGACACATCAAAGGAAATTGAATCAGAAAAGAAGCTGCTTATGTTTCTAGACCATATAGATTTCTTCCCACTCAGAAAAAAATCTTATTTGCAAGGCAGCTCTAACAATCTTCAGGCTTTTCACTGCAACGAGTCACCAATTTCCAAATTTAAATGGACCCACCGTCCAGATTAAAAAAACCCAACAGTTTTCCCAAGTATAGGTCTGTAAACTTTGAATAAAAGAGCAGTGACAGCATCTCTGCAGATGTATATGTGCCTTTAGACCTCCTGAGGACATTTTAAACCAGTGCAGACCCATCTCACTCCGTTGTACCTGAGTCACTGCTGGCAAACTTGGTGCTCACTAATGATACATCATTTAAGAGGATGATGGAGAACCCACTTTGCCTCTTTTCTAATGCTAGGCCTGAACCTCAAGCATAATTCCCATGAAGCCATGCAGGTTTAACTACAACACTATCATTTGCAGGTTTACAAGGTGAAAAAGGAATTTATCAAGAAATGGCACATTTTTGCCTCCCAAATTAACAACGTTCCACACAAGCTTCTCTTACGTGTGTCACGGCTGCTGACAAAGGCCTGAGGTAAGTTTTTAATCACTAGAACAAGTCGCATGCTGCCAAGAGACTGAGATGAAGACATGGGTGTACATTCGAAATGATGTGAAGCCCAAGCAAGAATAGGTGTTTATACTACCTCTGAACCTTCAGGGAGTTTACAGAACCCAAAGGGGAGGAGATGAGGAAGATACAGAGATGAGATGAGCCTGTTAGAGACAGACACAACAAAGACAGAGCAAAATAAAGAAATACAAAGATGAATGATACAGTTTTATACACATCGATTACACATTTTTATCACGGGTACAAGGGATTGTGGAGAAAGAAAGAATAAATATCAGATGAAAATACAAGTTATAGTTCAGTAATTAAAAAATCTGTGGATAATACAAGTTTATTCAAATATATACTTTTGAGAATAATATAAACCCAGAAATAGAGCATTAGCTATTTAATCTTTGGGTTTGCCTTCTCTTAGAGGAAAGCAGGAAAAAACCATCTGATCCAGATGCAATACAGCCAGAAAACTTGCTCTTATATATATATATATTTATATGGCATTCATTGTGACTTATTCCCAAAACAAAGGAACACTTCACATACCCAGGAATCTAAACCCTTCTCATCTGGCTCCAAGTAATGTCTGTCTCTCTCCACATTGCCATGAGTTTCACATGCAGTAAACTAGCTCTGAATTATGGCATAAATACTTGAACTGATGTTTAGGAGAGATTAGGAAAGTGAGGAAAGTAACAAACACCACCACATCACTGGTAATTTAGATTACTGGGATGCTAAAGCATTCTGTCCTAAATTAGACATCCAAGCATCATCTTAAAGACCTCTATGTGTGCTCAGACTGCCAGAAAGCAGTGAAGAACTCCAGCCCATCGTGCTGGAAGAACTGGCAAAAGGCTTAAAAAAGACCACGTCAAAAGGAACTGCTCCAGCAGCTCTTGCTGTTAACTCTGAGGATCCCCAATTTTATTGTGTCATTGCTTTCTTTGAGCTCCTTGGTGCATCAATAAACCTCTCCTTGGAATCTCAGAATTTCTCAAAATCAGACATGATGTGTGGCATAAGATCATTTTTACACTAATAATGTGTCTGCTTTGGCATCAAGGGAGAAGAAGTGGTTATCAATGGCACACGTATGGAAGAGAAAACAGGCACAAGAGCATGGTATTAGAGAACACTTCAGCAAGGGGCAGGGAAATACAATTTCCAAGTCACTATCCTGCCATGCTCCTCTCCCCTGGTTCCTTCCTCTCTGACTTATAAAGGGTCTGTTAGATCTCATTATACACACACCTACTTTGAAGTCTCAACTAAAAGTGAAATAGGCAGTCAAAAAAAACCCCAAAATGTTTACATGATGAAAATTTTTCCTAACTACATTTGCATCAAATCAGCTACTTTTCCATACCATGCACACTAAAATCCTGAATTGCAGAACCCTTTATAAAGAGGAGAGGCTAATGAAATTATATGAGCATTCCTCTAACAGTACAAAGTTGGTGTATATTTGCAATTGTCTTTTTAAACCATGCGATAGGAATTTACAGACCCAGCTCTTGGGTATCAGAATGAAAACCATGTTGATCTCAATAAAAACAAGTTAAATTGCTTTACGAACCAAACTTTCTGGAGATTATTTACTAATGACAGAGATTCATATTTTTACCTGCCTTTTACAGTACTGATGCTAAAATTACTTGCTGCTCTCTATTTTGGGTATTTGGTGTCAAATTGGGCTTTAAAAAAAAAAACCAAAATCATTTTTCCTGCTCTTATGCCAAATTTGAGTGTCGGGTTTTATTGGAACATCAAAAGCAGGCTTTTAATTCTCACAGTTTTGATGCTTAATGAAAAGTGAAAGTTAAACACAGCATGGCAGCATTAAAAATGCATGGTAAATCCATAGCACCCTGACATCTTAGCCCTGCAGAGGATGTGAAGAAAAGCCATTGTAAACAAAAGATAATACTACTAAATACAAAGCAAATTAATTAGATGGTCTGACAGACTCTTAAACAAAGCAAAAATGGAGGGAGAACATATGTACAACTGTCTTCCAGCAAAGGCATCACAGTGGTCTGTCAGCAGCACAGACATATATTCAATTTATGTTTATGTCTTCATTTCCAGGCATTGCTCCTGACTATCTGGAAGCTGAGACACTGAGGATCTGGCAGAGTAAAGAACTTGGGCCAAGAAGGGGTTTTGCTTCCTCAGCTCGACCGTGGAACCCAGGTGGGAAGGGCATGGCTCTGAACCACCTATTTTACACATTTTACAGTTAAACTGTCTACACTAAACCCACATTTAACCAAACTGAGAATGTCCTTTTGTGCAGAAAGTGTCCAAGTTCCCCTGCCTCATTTCAACAGGGATAAATAAGTGGCTCTTCTAAAGCTCCTGGGACCCGCTCTTCCTTAAAACTCTCATTTCTGACAGGGGTGAACTGAGCTGTTAACTCCTCAGTAGCACCTGAGATGATCTGGTTTTCTCCTTGCAGTCTTCTAGGAATTAAGCTTCTCATCGTAAAAGCAATTATAAAAATATTTTATTATTTTAATGTATTTTTTTGTATTAGAAAGAGAGAAAAATACTCCTGCCGTTGGCAATACACGGGGTATTTTACGTTCATAAATTCTACACAATGTTTGTGCACAAATGGGAATAACCAGAATAAAATGATGCCTTGATTGCATTTTACATTTGTCCTCAGGAAACAAAAATACATCTCACAGCACATGCCTGACAATAATATCAAGTGTTCATATCCCTTCATATTGCTTTCTTTTAGCTGATTTTTCTTTTGTTTTCACCTGATCCAAAGTTATAGTTTAACAACTTTGTATTGTTATGAGAAGCTTGTACAGACACTCCAGGGCAATCTAAAAAATAAATCAATAGCTGCAGTGAGCATAATACTGTAACTCACCTCTAGAGTTTGGGTCATGAGGCAAGAGCAGAATAAAATGATCACAAACCTCACTGCTACCCCTGGTCAAGCTTCTAAGGAGATGCTGCCTGAAATGAGGCAGCTTTCCAGAATTACCTCTTCCCCTCTCCTTTCATCCTGGAGTCTTGGGGCAGTAACTGCCACTCAAGCCCAGGAGCTGCCTATTTGCTGTGGTTTGAAAAGGGAAAATATTGAGAGTCCTTTTGAGGCTGAAAACTTAGATTGAATTTTCCTCTTCCAAATTTAATACAATTCAGGCACTAAGATTCACACTTTTTAATGTTAAAGGGTAATGGATGTAAGAGAGAAATGTAAAATAAATGAACCCTTTGCTTTATCACAAGGGTTATCAACTACTTTGAAAAGGTTAATACAGGAGACTGCCAAGTGTGCATTAGCACTTGAGCAATGCTTCAAACATTAAAAGATATTTGTGTCCAAAACACTGGATTTGGAACTCTTCACTGTAATTTAGATTAAAAGCTGATTTACTTTCATATAAATGGTCCTAAATTATGTATATTTGTATTGTTGAGTTGGTGCATTTAACTTGCTTAGTCTCTTATCTCACTTAGTCTCTTTCACTATGGTAATTTAAATTAAGTGATGTTTTTAACCAGGGGTTAGAGCACTCTGAGACATCTCCACCTAAGCACGTGAACTGGAATTTGGTAGTTTTTCATCTTGCAAAATACACAGAGAAAAATGAAAACCCATAGAAATGTGTCTGTCTAAATACAGAATCATTTAACCACTGAGTATATAAAATTAATATTTAATTTAATATGGACTTAGAAGCTGTCTTGATCAGAATCTATTGGGGAGGGGGTAGGAATTAAGATAGCTATATGAAGGTCTTTTTAAGGAGACCTACTGTTTATTTGCTCTATAGGATCTAGTGCAAAAAGCTGGTGAAATGCGGCTGTCACCCTGCATCCTGGGGAAATTAAGGAACAGAAACATTACAGTATTACCTTTATTAAGTATCTCCTGAATATGTGTTTACAGTCAACAGCAAGAGTTGCACAAATCAACAGAAAGTTGTCTTAAAAAGAATGGAAAATCACCCTACTCACATTCACTCTTGTGCATCCATATGGATAATCATACACATCTTAATAAATATTTTTTCCCTTACTCTTAAAATGGCATTTTGGCATAATTAATATGTTTTTATTTAATATCCTCTTCAGATGAAATTATATGTTGTCTCCTAGGTCTGAGAGTCTTCTCCAGGGAAGTGGCTGGATTTAGAAGTTGCTATTAAAACTTTTTATGGCAGTGATTGAAACAAAAGGTCCTTCCTTGAAAGCAAAGTTAATCTTTCTACCAACTGCCCCATCTTTCTAGCTCAGCCACACCACTACTCCTTCCCTGTGCTCAGCAGGACCCTGAACCAGAGAGACTGCAAAAGGGACTGAGATTTCACAAAAGCTAAGGTGGCTTCTGGAATAAAACTCACTAGAGTCCAATGGTGTTCAGACAAAAATATGTTGTGGGTATTGTGATTATACTGGATACAGAGTCTCAGTAATTCTGCCATGTAGAACTCTGGTGAATTAATTGTAAATATTTGCAAAATTTGGCTGCAAGTCTCATAACACAGGCCTGTGTTTATGTAAATAAAGAAGGGGCAATAAGAAATTATCTTTCATTATGATTCATCTATAACACCAGTACAATTTACAAAGGCTTCTGTAAAAGCAAGAAAGAAAAAAAGTTAAGCCAGTATTTTACTGCAGGACCACTCTGCAAATACGCTCTCTCATTTTCATCAACATGATTTTCCAAAACTTGATCTTCTCAAAGGACAAGGCACAATTTTTGCAGCATGTCTCCAACAGAGTCATCATTTTCCAACCCCTACAAACTCAGCTATGAAATCTGAAGCACCAGTTGAACACACTCTAACGCATACACTGCTATAGACTTAGAAACCATTCCAACAATCCATTACATTTTAACTAAATAGGCCCTGGGCAGTCAACAGAAGCCAAAAATAGTCATCTCCCATTGCTGGCACTAACGAAGCTGGTCCAAATTCAGATGCTCAGTTTGATGGACCACACAGATGCCTAAAACACCACAAGTCTACCTGAGCTGTGCTGCATGGGGGTAACGTGCCATGGCAGTGACCCAGCAGAGAGTGGCACAGCCAGCCTGCTTCCAGCACCTGAGCTGGGCCCCTTCAACATCTCTGCACAGCCCTGAATTGGGCAGGACACCCAAATTTCAAATTTCAACAAGTGTGGTAGTGAAAGCATAAAAAGAACCCCCCTCATGTAGCTTCTCAGGGCAGGACCATGCTGAGTGCAAGCTCTGGGTACAAAGCATGTGTGACACTGAAAGCTCAAAATGCAATTAAAGCAATATTTTACCATTCTTATCCATGGAATGGGGCTCAGACTGCTTCTTGCCAATGTCAGCAAAGGATCTCACAATGGGGATCCTGTTGCTCAGCTTCTTCTGGTTCTGGTGGTGATGCTGCTTCAGCAAAGCCTCGTGCACTCTGTGCCGAACGTCCTCGCTGAGCTGCCCAGAGCCCACCTGCTGGTCCAGGATCATATCTGAAAATACAGAAATAAACATCATAAAAGAGGGGAAAGAGGAAATATTTTCTTTTTTAAATTGCAATAATAAGAATTAGTACCCTACAGGATTGAAAACAAAATGTATCAGTTCCCTTAATGCAACAGAACTAAATGGTAAGTTTTGGATAGAAGTGTTTCACTCTCAGGAAAAAAAAAAAAAGAATGCTATTAATGTAACAAATCAATCCCTCCAAAGATACGTAGATGACCTTAATTTGGGGACTGTGTAACTTTGAAGTCAGTCCCTAAGCACTCTCATACATAATGCATTTAAATCCAGGACTATGATGTGTATAAAGTGTCTTTTTTATTGTTTGCCAAATAACCCCTACCCTATTTCCACCAAGGACTGACATGTTGTGAAAAAACTTTTTAATTCCACTTATACTTGCCACAGGAGATTACAGTCTAGCTCTTTATTTTTCATAATTACAACACTTTCAGTACAATATAAAGACATTTCAGATAAGAAAATAAAGGAAAATTTGCTGCACTATTTGAAAATACTGAGGATCTCATTCTACTGCTGGATGTCCATGTTTCTGCAAGAGAATCATTCCATGGAGCTGTGATTGAAACTAATTGTCCTGTTAAGAAATTACAACCATTTGCAGTCCACTGGCAGAAAATACTCTTACAAATTCATATCCAGACTTACTTGTAAATATGTACATTATGTATTGCAAATGGGAAAGAATTGTTGAGAATTTTGTGGGATTTTATAAAATTCTTACTTTGGGAAGCCCTGCTAGCAACAGTAATAACATTTAACAGAAAAAGAAAGGAAAAAAAAATTCTGTATCCAAGCAAGTCTAACAGTATTTAAGTACACACTGTCCTTGTATACCCATTGGAAGAAACTGTACTGCACAGAAATAGGGATATAATAAGCTGACTCAAAAACTCCTTGTACTGAAAATTCAGACAGCTTTTGATCCTGTGCTGCAGTCAGATTCACATCTATCAGTAAATTCAGTGGAAAAGGAAGCAGAGCAGAAAAAATAAAAAGCAGCTGCATTATCCATGGAGCCATAATTTGTCAGGTCTTTGATAACTGCCAAGAGCAAGAAAAAGAAGAGAGATAATAAAAGGCATTAAATAACTATGCTGGTTACAAGCAGAGTTTCATTGCTAACTCAACTATACACTGTATATATCATTTAAAACACAAAGGATTTTCTGAAGTTCTCAATATCCATATAACAAGTCAATGTATCATATACTTAAGCTGCTTTAAGAGCTGACCAACAAACGACCTCCATGTTTCACTTACTATGAAGAGGCCACCACCACGTCTACATCCCTATGAAGACACACATGTACAAGAAGCCCAGGCTGGGTCCACAGATAAATGCAGCTGCCAGCAGATGCAAACATGAGATGTGCATCCACATCTCACTATGCAGAGTGATGCCAACATTGCTTTGACCCTCTCCAGCAAGGACATTCTGCTTGGTATCAACGTTGGTGGTGACGAACAGCTCATACCAAAGAGTTTTACTGCCTGGTGCTGTGCCTGAACTAATAAAACCTGTCCTCAAGGTGCCTCCCCTGACTCTGAAGGAAAGCACTGCTGTCAAAAAGACAATTTTTAGAAATGCAAAACCAAATATTACCTTCTTTGAGCTCCTCTAAGAAATCAAAAGGGAGGGCTGAAAAAAAGGACTTCTCTAGAATAGCCCAATTTAGGCTGGTGGTCATCACCTTGCTTAGAGATCAGTGGAACTCCACTTGTATGGTGGCAGTCCTGGAATTACAGTATTTTCCATATTAAGGATTAAAATATATTAATTTCTGAGGATGATGTCAATATTTAAGAAGATCCATTTAAGGAGAGGAAATGCCAGGAAAAAGGAAATCATATCCCTATCTTCTTCCGTGCCTAAATGGGCTGTTAACCAGCCACACAAGCCATGGAGTCAGCCTCAGGGTGGTGACCAGTCATTCTTGTATTCACTTGCCAGTATTTACAATTCTCCAGCTTCCCAATTTCATAACTGCAATTACAGGATAAAATGAGAGATTAATGACAAAAATTAGAACACTTGGGCTTTTGTGTGCGTCACGACTGCAGCGACAGCTGCCCAAAAAACCCCATTTAAAAGCCCAGGGCTGTTTAGTTTGTGGTGGTTTTCTTTCCCTTAACACAGGGGAGAAGAAAAGCCCAGCAACCCTAAAGCAGTGATTTATGGAAGACATTCAGTGAAACATTGTCCTTTATCTCAACCTGGCTCCAACAGGGGCCTGAACATACACTTCCCCAGTGAGTCAGGCACTAGAAGCAATAGAAAATGAACAATTGGGATTCTTGGGCTGCATTTGTGAATCACAGCACTTACAATGGTGATTACAAACAACCTCTCCAAGCCAGTGGATTTAGCCCACTCAGCCAAAGAGGCACTGTCAGATTCTATATCCAGCTCTACCTGAAATCACTTTGTTCAGCTTCTCTGCTGAATTACTCGACAAGGAAATGTAGAGAGTGAAAAATGTCTGCTTTTAAGAGTACCAGTGTGCCATTTTACTGAAGAACCAGCATTTCACAGATCTGTAAAGAGTAGAGACGAGGCTAAAATTCCCAACTTGCAGCTCAGGGAGCAAGCACAGTTTTAAGTCAGAGCTATGCCAACATGCCAGAAGAATGGAGACCTCATAAAACACTCTATTTTGCATCTCCTATGAGAACAAGAGCCACGAGTGACATTGGTTCTGTCTCTACACACAAAATGAAAGCTGAGGCTGACCTGTCCAATTTAAAGAAATTCCCAGATTTGTGGTTAACATGGGAACAAAACAGAACAAAAATGCCAAGCTACTTACAAGTTGCTGCAAGATTTACAATTTACCCACAGGTATAGGAACAAAACCTAATGGAGTTTTCTCCAGCAGTAATCACTGCATGGTAAGCTGTAAATAAAGCAAACTAAGGCAAAAACCTGGGGAAGTGAAGAGGTGAAAGCTGAACAAAAAGCAGGTGCAGGGTCACACAGAAGCTGACTGCTCACAGGCAATCCCACGCCAGCATTTGTCATAAAAGTTAAATTCACCATAAAAACACTGGTAGAAACCCAACACGAGTGTTCCAGCTGAAACAAAAGCTGCAGTGAAATAAAACCTAACCTGAAGCCTGCTTAAATACATAATTATTGTGAAATAATATAGCTTAGAGCAAACAAAGGCAAAAGCAGACTTGTCCGGATTGAAAGCTTACCGTGATGTTACCCAAATCAATAAAATGGCACACTTGGGATGTAATGCCCCGAGTTGCTGGGCACAGAGTCCAGTGACCTCAATCACAAGATTAAGCTGTTACACAGATTGAAAATTCGATCGTGAGGAGCACAGCAAAGACTGCTGGGGAAAAAAACAGCCAGGTCTCTGGGAATATTTACAATTTAATTGAAAAAAGAAACCATTGCTGCACTTAAGCTATTTAAAAGAAACGGGACTATCTAATATCTGCAAAGTGCAAGTCACCAAAGCAGCAGGGGCAAGGCTGAGGCCACAGTTTGCATTTAACAGGGTTTGACATTTGTTCCCAGCACACTCTGCACAACGACAAGCAAATGTGAGAGCTGTGATTCATCCCGTAAAGAAAGTGTTGCCATTAAAGGCTGGACCCAGCAGTGTTTGAACCAAACAACAGAAAATGGCATCATATGGTAAGGAGAAGAACCTTTTGGGTTCAGTCAGTGGTTACAATCAAAAAAAGCAGATGGTAATCTGAGACTCTACACGGTTTCAAAAGGAACTAAATGAAAATATCAAAAGAGAACATTTTCATCTGCCAACTTGAACAACACAGTGAAGCTGCTCCCTAATGGTGCAGCCACATTCTGGCAAATACCTCCTCAAGAGACAAGTTCCAAAATAAATTGCTTTGATTACATAGATTTGTTCAGACTTCCTTGTAGCATATGTTCTATACAGAAGTGATCGATAAAATATTACCACATCAAATGTTCAAAGGGATTCCTTGTGTATGGAGTTCTAGCTCACTGATATAGGAGCCACTGCAAAGGCATGTGAAAAAAGTATGTCCCATATTAAAAACAGTAAACCTATTTTAGAGGGGTTTTTATTAATAAAAAAGGCATTCTGCAACAGGTTAAAGTTCAGGAGAAGAACTGAGCTCTTTTCAAGGGAAAAGGAAAATTCACCTTACAAAATTTAAGAACAGTTTGAGAAACTTCAGGAATGCTGCTGCTTTGCTGCATGATGACAATGTTGGAAATTCATGTCAGGAGCCTCTGTTATAAGAAGATATTGCTTTAGAGCATCATCGGTACAAATAAGCTCTTTATCAACAAAGAAAATTGTGTGCCTGTCCAAAGAAATTTACACTCTTGTAGATCAAGTCATTTTTTAATAAACAGAATGAAAAAGAATCTAATAACGAGTGGACATGCTGGAAGACAGGATGATTTAAAAATTCTCACCACATCACTAGTGCCAAAATATTTTTACAGAGAGCTATCAGAGTTTCCAGGGATGAAATACAAAATGTTTTGAAAGCCATGGAAACAGTATAAAAGATGGTCTTCATATGTAGATTTTACCACAAGCCCATTAAGGTCTTAAAACACAGCCTTTAATAAAAGACATTTTCAAGGGCTAAGCGCCGAGAGTTTCATGTCTTAGTGAATAAGTGTTTATAGATTAAAAGCCTTGGCTAAAACAAATAGGAATTGTCTCAATTTAGCACTGAAGATTAAGTCTACCTCTTTCAAGGATACCAAGACTGTATTTACAGAAATAAAACCTGATATTGGAAAATAGCCCAGGTATCAGGACACGAGCAACAAATACAGAGCACACATTTCTCCCCAACAAAGTGCTAAGGAAAGTAAAATAAACTCCATGTGCACAATGACTATGATGCACTATAGTGAGGCAGTAAAATTATCAGCAGATAGCAAGTGAATAGAGGAGACAAGAAAGGATTTCCTCAGAGATACAAGTTCTGTCTAATCTTTAGGTCCAGCAGCCATTTATCTATAAAGAGCAGCCTGTCATATTATTTGGAATTATCCAATTTCTAACAGAACTACCACAGATATCTTGGTGTCATGCTTGTCACCACTACTATTAGTCTTTCCTCCTCCCAGCTTGTAACATGCTGTAAGCACTGGAGAAGAGGAACTACATCTGTAGTGCTGGTGGAGTCCCCACCCCTGGATGTATTTAAAATAGAGATATGGTTTAGTGGAGGACTTAGTGTCAGGTTAATGACTGGGCTTGATGATCTTAAAGGTCTTTTCCAATCTACACAATTCTGTGAGTAGAGTTACAAATTACAAAGAAACTTGAGGAAGAGGGAAACAACATTACTTCAACAAAAATAATAACAAGTAAAGCAAATGGAATAGCTATTTTATTTCTAGGCGAAAGAAAAAAAAAAACCCTCTTCAAAGAAACCTGACACAGAATGCAGGAAATTTACAGAATTATTCACTTGCCAGAAAAACCTGCTGCAAAGTTGTTTAAAAAAAAATTACCTCGTTGCTTATTGAATCTGCAGAGGGGAAAAAAATTCTCTCTCAAACACAAAGCAAGACCCATGGAAATCTTATCATGTGTCAGAAAGGGATCAGTTCAAACAAATAAAACAATGAAGGAAAATATACCCAAATCTGCCAAAACAACGGGTACTTTTAAGGTGAAAATGGTAAATGCAAATTCACAGGTCATACTAAAGCCTCTTCTCAGAAGAAACAAGTTTTGCTAATCAAGATATCCCAGAAGTAGGACTGACTCAAAATAGAATTACAGTAACTCATCAAATTCTCTATGAAAGACAATTTACATCTGTGGCGAGTTTCAAAATTATGATTGTGAATGCTGGAATACCTGGACATATTAAACAAACAAATAAATAAAAATAACTACAACTAATCAGAGATTAAGAGATTATAAACATTAATTCAGTGTGATTTCACTACACAATATCTTCTAAAAAAAGGGAAAAAATGAAGTTTAAGTTATTTTTGTTGTGTTAACTGTTACATTTATATCTACTTCAAAAATACCCAAACAATTCTGGAAGGGATCTCTTAGCAGAAGTTGTGTGATTTCTGGACTAAAGATGCAAAGCTCAAACTTGAAAATCCTAGTGGACTATTTAAGCAAGAAAGCAATAAAAACATCAAGCAGCTGATTTAAGTACTTCTTGATTAAAAAAAAATAATAATAAAGCAGCATGCTGATAAACACTTCTGTTCTTTCAAATCAGCTGCTTTTTCTTCTTCATATTTATCTCTTCTCATTATCAAGACATTTTTGAAGCTCTGATTCAGACCATGATTCATGGGAGAATGAGCTCTCAGCACAGAGCAGAACCCACACAAGTTTCTGCAGATTTGGATTAATAATACCTTGTGTCAGCTTGACACAAACAATCTGGGGAAGGTAAATGCAAGAGCAGCTACCACATTCTGAGCCAATTTTAATTCCACTCTTAAATACAGCCCACTGAACAATCTCCCTTATTGGGGCCTTCCAGGGTCTGAAGGGGGCTACAAGGCTGGGGAGGGACTTTTCACAAAGGCCTGGAATGACAGGACAATGGATAGTGGGTTCAAACTGGAAGAGGGGAGATTGGGATTGGAAAATAGAAGGAAATTCTTTACTCAGAGGGTGGTGAGACACTGGAACAGGCTGCCCAGGGAAGTTGTGGATGCTCCATCCCTGGAGGTGTTCGAGGCCAGGTTGGATGAGGTCCTGGGCAGCCTGGTCCAGTGGGAGGTGTCCCTGCCGTGGTGTGGGGGTTGGAACTGGATGATCTTGGAAGGTCCCTTCCAACATAAACCATTCTATGATTCTGCGATAATGTTATTAACTAAAATAAAATTTAGCTGGCCTTTACATAGACTTATATATCACCCATCAAGCAGTTTTCTTGACCATCTTGAGTGTCAGAAAATTTTCTTGCTCTGTCTTTTAAACCTTTATTTACACAAAAGTTTTCTATTTTTGTGTTTTACATTTTCTGTTAACAAGTGATAAGGCAACAAAAAGACCCCAACAACCACTCATGCACCATTTCTCTGTGTCTTTGCTCTTCTCCCAGATTTACGTGTTGCATCATGTTTGATCTTCAAGCCCAGTTTGCATCAATCTAATACAATATTTGGACAAAACAACGTCTGTATCACTTGTATAAAATACCAAATGAACAATTTGTAGATACAGCACCATTTGCAGAAATGCTGGAAGGTAGAAGCAAGGTAAAACTTTTAAGTAGATGCAAAATATGCAGGGATACCAGCCCAGTAACCAGCATGAGACCAGCTCTTACTAAGGGGAGATAAACATAAAATAGAGAACCCAGATTACCAAAATAGCACAGCTCTTTGCTCTGTGTCTTCTCTGCTGAAAAGGACTCTTAATCTCTTAAAAAAGAGATTTTTAAACAACAGGAGCAAGGACACAGCACTAGAAACTCCCTAAGGCACACGAGCCCTTGGATAGGGTGTTAACATCTTAATGACGAGCTTCAAAGCACAATATAAATATAATAGATATGTTATCCCTGTCTTGATAGTAGGAAAGTAAGTTTCTCTGGTCTAACAAATTTATTTATCAATGATCTAATTCAAATTAGCTGCTGGATTTAAGGAGGGAAATAAACATAGCAGAGTGTAGTGCATGATTCCAGCATGGCCATACAACCTTTGGGATTTTACAGCTCCTTGAGTCGTGCTGTACAGCCCCTAACAACCTGCTTTACAACACTAACCAAAAACCCAAAATAAAAAATCCCTTGCAATACCTAGTTATAGGTATGGGAACCCCAGGAATGTAGGAAATGGCATTCAGTCTCAATCCCTTATATTTCTCAGAGAAAAGACTCATCCATTACATTCCCTCTTGCTTTCTGCTTCTGCTGTTCTCAAAAGCTCTAGAACTGCCAAATACACCTTTACTGGAAAAAATGCACTCAATTTTAGTTAAACAAGTTAATGTGCCTTAGAATTTTTGAAAAATTTACACTTAATATTGCTCTCAACCCAGAGATGTGTTTTTTTAACCCAGTCTGTTTTGATGTTACATAATTATGATGAATCCTTCCCTGTAATTTTTTTTTTTCAGCTAGATTGTCTGCAATTAGCACAGCAGTAGGTTCAGTTTGGGGAAGTCAGCACACACATCATGCCCAATGTGAGGTGGCACAGAAGGAGCAGAGAACATGCCAGTTCTAATGAAATATATCCAAACTGTCCTCTCTGCTCCATTTCAATTCTCCTCGTTACAGAAAAACTGCTTCTGAAAATAACAAAGTCTACACAAAAAATACAAATAACATATTTCCCAGTTGTGTCAGACATTTGATTCTTTCCCAATATATCAACTGAAATATTTTCTAGCAGTTTCTAAACTGAACAGATTATTATGCAATAGTTTTCTTGTAAGAAATCTTGTGAGCACCTGGGTTTTATTATTAACTTTCATGCCTAACAAATACAACATCAACCCATACCTGCAATTTCTTCTATGGAGTTAGCCCTCATGTCCAAAAGAACTGTGCCATTCAGGATACAGCTCCTCAGCTCAAACAAGCTGTGAAGTGACAGGGTGGCAACATAGGGTTTGCTCCACCTCTCTCCACCATCCTCCACATCTTCCTCAAACTTCAGCCACCTGTACAAAGAAGCAATTTTATTACTCCAGTGAGAAATGAAAAAAAACCAAAAAAAATCCATTGATATTTAAAGAACTGTTAAACACTTTCACTTTATTCTTTCTTCCCTTGCCTGCACCTTCCCATATAGTGCTGTATTATACCATTTTTGAAGATAAATTCTGACCACAGAGGTGGAAATAGAAGTGTATTAAGTAACTATTATTATGCTTTACAAAAATGTTGTATTTGGTATACAATGGTATTTCTATGATAGAACAAGTAGTATGAAAAGGATAGAGAACTTGTAGAAAAAAAGAAAAGCTATACATAATAAGGGCATACAAGAATTTTCTCAGTTTAGTCTTCACTTTGGGCTGAGCACAACAGAACAATATATAAACAGCATAACAAGGCAGTATATAAAAATATACTGACACATTCACACTTCACCAAATCTGCATCTATTAACACCACCATCACCTCTTCACAAAAGACACTCTTGTGAACTTCTTAAAAGTTGTTAGTTACTGAAATACACTAATGAAGACACTAAAACACCATGCAAAATTTAGGCTAGTTTTCATTTCAAAGCTCAGTCAACAATTACAAACCTCTCTGGCACATACATGCACACACAAACACTTGTCAACAGTCTTTCAAGCTCCAAAATCTGAGCCTTACTGGGCCAAAGCAGCCACGTGAATGACATGAAATAGCACTTTAGAATCCAGTGACCACATCACACCTCACTATTCTAAGTGTCATTTGCCTGTTCTCAGATTCAGCGTAAATCTGGAAAAAAAAAAATCCTGTGCTAACCCTCTCCTTCTCTTTGTAGTTAAACATTTTTACCTCCATTCCTCTATGTGGGATGGTTTGTGTATCTCGTGTTTGTCCATGAGACCTCATTCCTCTCAGACTTCTGCTCTCCACTCCCTTCACTGCAACCTCTCCTCTCTTCCCAGCCCAGCCAGGCTCTCTCCTGCACCTTTCCAGTCTTCCATGGAAGCACCAAGAAGGACCTGGCTAACACCAAGAATTGCTTCCACAGAGCTGAGCCAGGAGATGGCATTTGCATATGCAAATGAGGTCCAAATGGCCATCAAGCACAAACTAACACACTCCAACTTCACCACATTCAAGGCTATGGTTTGAAAGGACTGAGCTGCAACTCAGGAAAGTTTCCAAGAAGCATGTGAGAAGAAAAAAACAACTTCATTATTTTTTCATTCTGCAGTTGCACTTGAACTCCCTAAGAGGCTGCTCCTACCCTACTCATGGTGCTCCTGGTTTCAAGGTAAAAATACACTAGACCTGTGGCCAGAACTTCACAAACATGATGCTTAAACTACTGCCCCAGAAGACTGCAAAATATCAACGTTTTCCAATCTTCTCCTACCTCTGCTTTTGTGCATGTTTCTAATCTCTTTAGGAGTTTTATGAGATTATGATCTTTGCACTTGGGTATTTCTAATTATTTCCAATGTATCATCATCTTGTTTCATGCTGAATGAATAAAAGAAATCATGCTACATATATCCTAAAGACAATGCTCCAAGTGTAGATTCTTCTGGTCATATTCATAGTCTTTCCATGGCAATCTGTCCTTGATATTACCTGTTCTGAATATCTAAAAAGGTAATATCTAAATTAATAATATCTATATTAATTCTAAACAGATATTTAAGTAAAAAATAATAATAAACAAACCTGTTATTAGAAGTTTCATCACGACAGGTGACTGGACAGAGGCAGGCTCATAACTACAGCTCATAATTTACTAGGGACACGTGGACAAGAGAAGTCTAAGTCTAAATCCAAGCTTTGCTTAGAGTTCATGGTGTCAATCAGACACCAAAGCTTACACACAACAACAATCCACAGGAAACTATTGCTGCTGCTCAAATAATCACATTTGCCATCACGATCATCTCAATTTGAATAGTGTAATTCTATGGGCTGCAGCAAAACACATTATTATACATTGTTATTTAATGAACCAACAGGCTAGTACATTAATGTAAATCATGCCCAGCTGAGAGAATTCTACATTTGGAATAAATTTCTATTTTGATTTTAATAAGCATTACATGTGTTTACTCCTCTCAACAAGGGAAAATCATGTTTAGCACCTTTTATCTTTCCAGAAATACTCCTCTGTTATGTCAGATAATCCCTAATTAACATACCCAACGAGAAACAGCAGGAGAAAACACAAAACAAGGAGACCTCCAATCTTACACACAGTCATTCCATCCTAAGGGTTCAAGTGATTTTAAAATTCATAAGGCCATTTTAACAACTGAATTCATGTTCAATATTCAAGGATAGAAGTGGCTTTGAAATCCAAGTTCAGGCATGGATTCCAAGCTTGCCAATTTTCTACTCTTTTTAGTTTCTCAGCAGAAAAAGACAAATCTGATGAAGACAAATCTGTATAAATTTCCTATGAGCTTTTACCTGCCTGTGCTGAGTAGAAAATGAACTAAAGGAAACAAGCATGGCAGAAACAAAGCAGAAGTGACAAACTTTTTGGTGACCTAGTTCCTTTGGAAGGAAGTTTTGATCCAGAGGAGATGCATTTTCACTTCATAGCTCTTCTCTGGTACATCCATTTTCTAATCACTATTAACAATTTACTTTCTAAACTACAGACAGAGGTTTATTTTTCTAACTGTGCTGACCCATTACAAGCCCAAACACCTTCCTATTGGTTCCAAAGTGTCTTTCCATTTTTCTCCTTACTAAATATTCTTTTCTGTTCCAGAAATACAGCTATTTTCTTCGGAAATTTCATTTATCTGCTAATTTCAAATGAAATCCTAACAGTTTGGGTAAAACTTGCTACAAATCAGGCACTACTTTCCAGCCATGACCACAAGAGACTCTTAGGGTAATTCTGAACATGAATTACTTCCCTAATAGCTACAATTTGCAACTATAGCATTGTATGTATAAAATGAGCCTAACTGTTATTTCTCCACTAATTTAATGGAAATATTTTTTTCAGAATAGAAACCACACTTCATGAATTCTCTATCCAATTGTACAGCTGGGCCACATACAAAAATTATTATAATTTTTTTAAAATGTATTTAAAAAGGTACGAGTTTCTTCTGGCTTGGAATCAATTAATGAGGAAAAAACCCATAATTTTCTCACTCTATTAATGTAACTAAGTTATTCCATTCTGCTCACTAACTAATTTCATGGGTGGGCCAGCCTGAATCAGATTGAGGGATGGACCAGACTCTAATAACAGTGCACTTTCTTGCTCCTACTAATTAATCTGCAGAGGAATGTTTCTGCTCATGAGAAATGTTAAGGAAACTGGAGAATGGCAAATCCTGGAGTCTCCTAATTGCTGAGAATTTAAGAAAAAAAAAAAGACTAGAAAAGGACTTAACTCTTCCAAACAAATGAAATAGGAATAGAGGAGATTTACCTAAAGAACACAAAGTTTTTCTTGAACGAGAACAAAAGGTCTCCAATAATTTCATTTTTAAAATGTTCAGGCTGAACTGTGTATGCACTTTCAATCAAATTGAAAATATCAAGACACAGATTTATTGCAGAGTCAACCCAACCCTCCAGCCCATGCAGGGCTTGGTGAGACAACCAGAGAACCACTTAGTGCCATCAATTAACAATCAACAATTAATGACCAAGTCTTCCTCTATATTACTTGCATTTAAATGCAGCTACCTGGATCTATGTCCCAAGCCAGACAGTGGGATTGACAAATGCTTCCAGTGGCATTTTCCACACAGACAGAATACACACAATAAGGCTAGAAAGGCAACAAACTCAGGGAGTATCCTTTCAATACCACACTTTTAATATTCCTGAAGCCCTGAATCAACCACCAGTATTGAAAGTGACCCATTGTGTCAGTTTTTAAGGATATAATCTTGCATATTAAATCCATTTCTATTACTCTACCCAAAATCACCTTGTTCTTTGTGGGTGATATCCTTTTATCCATTTCTAGGTAACAATACCTCCTAATTTCTACCATCAGCCAGTTTCATTAACTATAATCCTGTGTTTTGTCATTCAAGACTAATTCTTCAGAAGTTATTTATCACCACCTTCCACACTAATACTTTAATATTTCAGCACGACCTGCTGCAGCTCTTTAATTAGTTCCTTACCCACTAATACAATTTTTACACTAGAAGAGAGTTTAAGTAAATAAATTCCCACTGCTGTATCGTACCAAATGCTTTACTAAGCAAATTAGCTCCATTGTTTTTTCTTTGTCAGAAAGACAAAAATCAATTATCTGATAAAAAGCATTATTAGGTCAGGCTGACATGATACACTATTGTATTTCATTTCAGGCAATTTTCCACTTGGGTCCAAGTCTACAGTTATTCTTCCCTTCAAATATTGTTCTAAGTCTTGCACAGCTTTGAAATTTGAGAATCAGGCTCGGTTCATTCCAACCATTTTTATCCTTTATTGAAGAATGTTGCTCTGTTTGCTATGGTAAAACAACCCCCCTGATAAATTTACAGAAAGATGGGATTTGCCATTCCAAGAAATACACATTCCTTCAGCTTTCTAGGGTGGAAATTATTGCCCCCTCTTATTTGCACAGATGAAGCACTTGGACTCTTGCCTTCATTTTGCACTTGGTCGTTTCACTGCCAGACACCCCGTGTCAAATGCTGCTTCAAATTTCTGGATCCAAACTCAAAAAGATAATTTACCTTGACCAGTCCTTTCTGCATGGCAGCCCCATTCTTTCTTTGTTTTCATCTTATTCCCAAACCTAAAGAAATTTTTACTACTTGTATTTTCTAAGCCCCAAACTCACAGTTTTCTTGGCCATTTTTTCCTGTCCTTTTTCACAATTTCACCTTGTTTCTCTTAAACATTTTTGTTTCATTCACAGATTCCCAAATGAGAACTAAAAAGGCTGTACATAGAGACAGAAAGACATACAGACAATCTAAAGAGAAATTTATTTCACCTATTCCTTTCAAATTCTTAAATATTTATGTTAACAAAATTTGTTATAATTTTTCAGAAACAATTCTTCCATGATTTCAAATGGGATTTTTTTTTGAACTAAAGAATCTGCTATTTCCCTGCTTAAAAACAACAAGCCACAGTGATTTTCATTTTTCATCACAATAGAAGCAAATAGCCTTCCTAGAAGAGCTTCTATATATTCCTAATGAGTATGAGAACACTGCAGATGATTAACTTGATTAGATCTTCTCTCTCACTGAATATTAATAAGATTATTTAGGAACACTACTACATTCATTTTGCAGCACAATCCCCATATGAGAATTTTCTACATGTAAAGATCTATATTTAGCATCTGTCGACGCCTCCTATGGACACATAAGGGAAGGGAAGGTCATAGAAAATTCTGTGGTCCTCTGGGAAAGCAGGAATTTGAGTAAAATTAAAGGGGAAGCTGTCCTGGTTTTACTGAAAGAGAATCACACCTGCCCTCAGCAACTTTCAGTCAACCAGGAGCTTAAGCTGGGAGGAGCAAAAGCCCAGAATGTTCCCACTCATGATAAAGGAGGAAGTTTGCTGAGGACAGCAGCTCCTCCCGCTCCTCCTCTTCCTTCTCCTCCTCCTCTCCATCCCTGGGGAAGATTGTCCAAGTCTGAATGGAACTAAGTAAATCATCTCCCATTTAGGTGTCCAAGGAATCAAACATAAAACAAAAGTTCTGTTTCAATAATAATTTTTTCAGCAGAAATGCAAACACTCTTTTCACACTCATTTTGCAGAAACAAAATAATCCAGCATTGAATACTCTAAGTCTCCAAACAAACTGTTCATTGCTAGTCAGAATATGTAAAAGTTTTATTGCTCCAAAAGTCATCTCATTCCTTGCTTTAATCTTTTTAGAATGGTAGTTTTAACAGTTTCTTGAGGATTCAAAGAGAATATAAAGTCTGAAAGTTTCTTATGAGCTAAAACAGAAATAAAGCTAAAATAGAATATAAAGTCTGAAAGTTTCTTATGAGCTAAACCAGAAATAAAAGCAGTAATTTTTAATTCACATACACAATAAGTTTAATTGATTTTTTTTTCCCTTGATACTCATTCTGACCTATATTTCACAAATCCAGATGAAAACATTTGGCTCTGGGAAACAACAAATGCTGTTGTAATACTAGCAGTGTAAGGATTAAAATTAGGGTTTTATTTAAGCTTTCTATCCAAAATCTGTTTCTGAGCTTGCCACAGCTTTGAAGTCACTCCTCAGCACACTACCCACGATTTTTAAAAGCTCTTGGAAAGACTCACCTTGCTGTCTCCCTCCACTCCGCGTCCTCTCCTTCGCGCCAACAGATTTCATCGAGCTCAGTGAAGAGATCATGGGGAATGTGCTCCTCATCATCATCCTCTGTTCCAAGAATGAACTGCACCCTTTGTGATGGGGTATCTGGGAAAAAAATTAAAATATCAAGTCCAGAACACTGATTTTTTTTGCCTTGAATAAGCAAATACCCAAAATTTCATGAGTTTATTCAGACTCTTTCATCCATATGCTTAGTGCCACACAGCAAACATGATTAGAGTTGTGCTGTGAGAACATTTATACACAAACACCTTCAGATTGAGACCTCTATTTACTGTGGTTTTCTAGGCTGCTAATTAAAATCATCTAAAGGTAGAATATGACATACAGAAGCTGGAAGGGTATCTCACAGAAAGAAGGCAGCACAGATAGCAGCATAGATAGAGCTGATAAAAGTCTTTTACTGCAGTGTTATAAAAACTGCTTTGCCACATCATATTTCTAAATCTACAGACCTAGCTCAGCTCATAAAGCTGGGACATTAAATGTGCATTCTTTGCTCTACCAGGCAGGAGAAAGAAACCAAAAGAAACCCCTCTAATGTCAACATACAACTGGGAACTTCAAAAATAATTCATCACTATCTACATCTACCAGCCCCTGCTCCTTTGTAAACTGTTTCTACATGGTTAGGCTGTTCTAGATGAAGTTATCTGCCCCAAATTCCCCATTTTAGCCTTTCTCTGCCTTCCCTTTACATTCCTACCAGTTATTTTTCTTCACACCCTTTCAATGCAGACCACTAAATATATGTTGGAGACACACTGCTCTTTTTTCATATCAGAAAATAATGTATGTGTATATTGAGTGTTCATAGCTCAAATGACGTAAGTACAAAAAAAAAATTATTTGCCTACATAAATGAAAGGCTCAAATGAACAAACTCTGGATGAAATCCAGTTTCCCTAGAAAAATCTAGTTATTTTTTCCTGCTAATGTAGTTTGGGTTTTCTACCTTTCTGGTAGTAGTAGACTTGTATGAAACACAAACAATCCATGTCAGTTCTCACCTGAGGTCTGTTTGCTTAAACAGAATCTCAAGGTATAGTATGGGCAGTCCTATTTACTCCTTCCCAAAGCAAGGAAATGGAACTCCAGAAGAAATACGGGACAGGAGGGAGAGCGAGATGGGCTCAAGTTCTACTAAGGTGTAGAGAATGGAACTGCAGGTGGACAGCCAAGGGGACAGACACGACTTTGGTGAGTCGTTAATGAACAGCAACAACCTCCTCCCCTATTCTCTCTTTTATTACTCTACTCTCTCCCTGTTCAGTTCTCTTTTTTCTTTAAGACCATTTCATCCTCTATTCTAGAGGCCCTTCCAGCCTCTCTCTACCTGTGTGGTTTTAAATTCTTTGTTCCTCATCTCCATATGTTGGTATGTTCTGGAGAAGGATAAAGCAAATACATCAAGATTTAATCTTGAGACTAGAAAGTACATTCTGGGTAAAAAGTGTGCAACTTGTTAAGACTATTTGCCAGAAGGGAAAAAAAAACAACAAGACATGAACCTGCAAAGGACAAGTGCATCTGACTAGTGACAGAACATGGCAAACGAGCTGCTTTGGTAGGGAGCTGGCCTGCAGTGAGAATCCCAGAGTGAGATCTGCCAGGGACATCCTGTACTCTTGATAAAATCAGCACTAGGACTGATTTCCAGCAACAGCTCCTGGGAAGTACTAACCGAGTGGTGGTGTACAGCAGAGCTGCAGTTTTCTGACACTTCTCATACTCATGCAAATACACTTTTTCAGCGTGGGAAGGAAAGCAGAGGATCAGAAATCTCCTGAAGTCAGCTGAGTAGTAACAAGGAAACACCTTCTACTGCTGGGATTTGCTCCTGCTGGGTCTTCTGTGTAACATACAGTTACTTAACTGACAACATGAATCTACATAAATGACAAAATAGGCACTAAATTCTCTCCTTTCCTGTTAATACACCAGTTAACTAGCTGCTAAATCCTGGCCATCAATCTTTGCTGTATTTTGTATTGGTGTCTGAAACCTGCAAGCCACAGCTTGACTTCCAGACACTAAGATGGAAACTGAACAAAAAGTTATTGTTTGCTTCATAGTACAGGAATTTTGCTTCAAAGACAAAACCCTAAGAGAATTAAACAATAGGAATACAATAATTTTTTATTTTTTTAAAAATCAGATCTGTTGGTTGTACTTATAAAATTGAGTTAACATAATTACTCATGTGAGCAATGCCAGATGGATTTGGCTCTTATTCATAGGAGAAAAATACCAAATATGTCATTAATGCGTTATATGGAAAATGAATAATATGTGATTCAAAAACAGTATGAAAGAATACTTCAATTGCTGACTGTCAAACTGTGATAACTTAATCCTTAGTGTAGAAGCATAATATTTGCAAACTAGGACACTCAATGTTTTTTGAAGTCTAGGAAAACAGAAATTGGCTTGAATATTAGCTGTGTCTATCTCTACTTCAAGTACAGTCAGTGTAAAAACCAAAAATCCTTCATATTATTGTTGCTACTTCCAAAAATTAATGAAAGTAGTCTAGATTAAGCTAATTATAAAAAAAGAAATACTGGTATTACAAATTATCCCCATTCATATCACTGTAGTTGTTTTCTATCAAAGCACAGGGATATCAGAAGCAACATGAATTCAAAGGTCCACAATAGCAGCTTATGATTCTCCCAAGCAAATGGCTCAGCACCAGTTCAGGAAATCATAAAATCATAGAGTGTATTGGGTTGGAGGGACCTCCAAAGGTCATCTAGTCCAACCCCCTACAAGCAGCAGGGACATCTCTACCTAGGGCAGGTTGCTCAGAGCCCTTGAATGTCTCCAGGGACGGGGCCTCTCTGGGCAACCTGTTCCAGTGATCCACCACCCTCATATTAAAGAACTTTTTCCTAATGTCCAATCTAGATTTACCCTTTTCTAGCTTAAAACCATTACCCCCCGTCCTCCAGGACTAGCTGGGACAAGGCAGAAAGTCTGATACACAACAGGAGCAGGTGTACCCTCAACAACCACCCATGCTTGGCTAACGAGCCATCTCACTCAGGAGAAGCTGAAGCAGCTTTTGGTTTGCTGGGGCTCCACCAGCACGTGGGAACCTCCTGCCAGACTTTGTATTGTTCCTACCTGGGTTTCTCTGGGCTTGTCCTCACATCATCTATGCAGTGCTCACACAGACACCCAAACTGCCCGATACCTCAAATTCATTGCACGCATGAAAAACTCTGAGTATTCCACACTTAAAAATCTGTATAAAACTGCACTGAATTGTTCCAAAGGATAAAAATTAAGACCCAGTTGGTACACAGTCAGGACAAGCACAAATTCACACTGGGATTCAAGAAAGGACCCTGCAGCAACGTGACCTACTGCTCACCACTCTGACTCTTCCTAAAGACATTAACATCCCTAAACCCAAAGCAAGATCTGGGCATATATACACACACCAAAGCAGCAAAACTGAAAGCCACAACTGCCAATAACCTAATTCCCAGAGAGCAACAGGCAGAGCTGCTCCCTGGAACCATGCAGTTGGGAATGGTGCCCTGCAGCAGGTCAGGACTACTCCCTCTCACCCAAGGGAACAAGGTGAAATCAAGCCCTGGGCTGGAGCAGTAAAGCAGGATCATCCTCAGTCCCCTCACATAAATCCAGCCCAGCAAAAGCCCTGCTCCACTGCACCACAGTGACCCACATCTCTTCCTCAGCATGTGCCAGGATTTCTCTTGAGACACACCACCCTGCCTGCAATCTGCCCAAGCCATACCACAAGCAGGAACACAGCCCGGGGTACACAGAAAATGCATCCAAATTTTGTGATAAACTCTAGAACAGGTGCAAAAATGTATTTCTGGTAATACTCTGTTGGCTCAATTGTCAGAACAGGTTTCTGTATTTCTAAGCCTGTTGTGAATCTGCATTTCAGGGTAGTATTAGAAGGCTAATACTTCTTATTGGGGTCAGCAGATGTGAAAAATCACTTTCTCTACATTAGAAAATATGCTAAGCCTTAAAATAAAATTTACATTACAGAAGTTCACACAAGATAGTAACCATCATAGACAAGACTGAATCCATGCCTCACACTCTTGTACATTCACATTAAAGTAATATTAAATATACAAACTTGATTGCTCACTGCCCAGGACAGGCTGCAGACAGGGAGTGAACTGGTGTAACAGTGTTGACACCCACAACTCCTTTCAAATGAAGGGGAAAGGGTGTGAAAAATTCACAGGAAAAGGGAAGGATCATTTCACACAGACATTCATGATCCTCCTGCTTGTGCTCACCAAGAAAAAGGTGGATGGGGGATCTGTTCCCACCTCCTTCCTATGCAGGTTGGACTGTCCTTCAGCTCAGCAATTAGTAAAGGCAGGGATCAGAAATTACTTTTTTTTTTTTAATTAGGAAACATGGTAAAAATTCAGACCAAAGTTACATTACTAGAGACCACATAAAATAGTAAACAGCCACACAGAACACTTCTGAAAAGCTCTTCACAGACCTTTGAAAGCCTTGGTTAGGTTAGGTTAGGAGAAAGTATTCCCTTGCTTGCTCCCCTGGCACTTTATCCCTACATATATAATCTCATTTTCAGGAAGCTCTCTGCATTTTCTTCACATGAATTGCTTCCATTACCTCAGGGCTACAACAAATAATCCTATCTTTTGGATCTCACAATATGGACAATTCCCAAGCTTCAATTCTCTTCTTTTTGCTTGATTCTTAAAACTGCAATTATGATACATTATTCTAATCCAGATTTGCTGCAATCTGTTCCACAGCTCCCCAGAGATTCACATTTCCAAGCTCATCCTTCAGCAGGCAAAGCCTACAGTTAAGGGTAGGAGAATTCTCTTAATAGCCGCCCCATTAATGCTCCTTCAAGGGTTGAGGTTAGCTACCAAATACAGTCAGCTGAGTCCTTTCATTATACTTTCAAGCCCCTCTAATAAAGATAAATCCCCCTTTGCAATTCTCTTGTTTAGCAAACAAGAATTACCTTCAGAAAGCCCTTCCTGACCCGTAGTCCAGCCCTCTGCTCAGCTCACCTCCAGAGCTGCTCAGCTTCCCTTGCCACATCCAGTACCTTGAATTACAAATTTAAGCCTCTTTGAAAACTACAGATTAACAAAACCAGAGTTCTTAAAAGAGCAAAGCAAACCTTGTAAAGGTCCAAACAATGTCCAGTCCCAGAAGACATCCCAGGAGGTTGAAATCAAGCCTCAGTGCTCACAGCTGTGTTCACTTCACCTCACAAAACCTTAACGACACCTGCTGAGAGCTGAAGCCTTCCCCTTCCACTCCATTTTAAATCACAAACATAAATATCTTTAACTCCTAAGTGCAAGTGCAAGAAAGCCAAATTCATGGGTTACTAGCAAAAAAACAGACACCAAAACCCACTGACAACTGCCATTAAATCCATGTGCACACCAAGCACGTGCAACTCTACACTGCACCAGACCTTCAGCACCACCACAGCAGTGATGGAGCAGTCCCAGCTTGTGGCCCTGCAGCCCATGGGGTTGGCACCTATCACCCCCCCAGTAAACAGCACCAAGGAGCTGCTCTAAGCTAGAAACTATTTTGCCAAGCTAGTTTTCATCTGCATCAAATCCCTCCTTTCATGCACAGAGCAGCCACAATACCTGCCCCACAAGGGAAGCTGTGGAGGAGAGGAGCTCCAAGCAGGGCTGTAACTACAACAGCACATTTCAGCTGGGAATGGCAAACCTCTTCAAAGCAAACAGCACTACAGCATTTTTAACCAGAATGGATCATTTCCATGGATTTCTCCTTTGCTTTCAAAAAATTATGAGGCACAATGGTGGGAATCTGGATCTTGAAATCACTTGGCTTCCAATTTTTACTACCCAAAAAAGCCTCTCTGTGAGCAAACCATGTAATCTGCAAATTATGTAATTCAAAAGCACATCATCAGGGCAAAATGGAAACACCTTGTACAACCTCATCAAGAGGCAACAGAGGGACAGCAGGAATCACAGGGGTGAGGAAAACAAAAATAAAACCAGGAACTCCTTTGTGCCCCTAAACAACAGGGCTCCCTTTTATTCCACTAGCCACACATCCTACATATTATTTGTCTACAAGCTCTGAATTTTCATACTGAGAACACTCAGGTTATTTTGGAAAAGTGACAGTAAGAGATTNGGCTCTGAGCAACCTGCCCGAGGTAGAGATGTCCCTGCTTCTTGTGGGGGTGTTGGACTAGATGACCTTTGGAGGTCCCTTCCAACCCAAACCGTTCTGTGATTCTTATGAGCTGCCATAAGCTCAGCTTTCCCAGCCAGGATTCCAAGGGATTACCAGGAATTCCAGCCAAGGGCATTACACTGAGCACAGGTGTTTTCTAGCCATGTTGACACAAAGAAAACTGAATAAGAAATTGTTTATCACTGGATAGGAACCAGGTGGCAATTGTCCACTCTGAATGGGACCTGCTCAGTCCCACATCACTGTGTGCACCACACAACTCCCTGAAGCAATGAGAGCAGAGCAAGGGCTGCACCTAATAGTACTTCACAGATGTAGTTATAAGTTATACAGTTATTTAATTACTATAAAAAAATAACACTTCACCCCATGCTTGGTTAACTGAGAAGTCTGGAGTACTGAATATTTCAGGCCTTTACTTGTTCCAGCATCTCTATTATTCAGTTGTTGCATCTTTGGCTTTTATTATCCCTCCTTTTCAGAAGAGATGCTTCAAAACACTGCTAATTTATTCTCTTGTATCATACAAATCCTACTGTATTTTTCTGACTGACTTCAAAGCACTGTTTTCTATCAGCTGATCTCAGAGTGCTGCTTTTCTCTATCTTTCTTCTTCCACCTGCTCATTGGAATGTTTTTTTAATTTCCCCTCCTCCCTCCCAGTTCCCAAGAATACAGCCTCCCACTATTCAGCAGAAACGTGTTAAAAGGTGTCTGTAGAGAGAGGGAGCCAAGCAATTCCTGCGTGCTCAATTAAAGCAGAATGAATCACAAATTAAGGGACTCTTCTGGATCTGCTCTCTTAGGTAGCACAGTCCCTCAGGTTGAGTTGTGCATCAGAGTAGGAAATGCCTTTGTTTTGCTTGCAGCTCCCTTCAGCCTCTGGGTACTGTTGTAACCTTGTGGCCATGGGGACTGAGAGCCAAGAAGCATTGCTGAGGTTCAGCGGATTCAGGTTTAGTGCAGGAAGTGTCTGCTGCTCCCTCTGTGTAAATGAAACACAGAAAAATTATGATTTTATTCTCTCTAAAGGCAATGCTTCTCCCCAGGCAGCACAACAACCTGGCTGAAACCCCTGTGAAGAAAATCCATAAGAAAAGTGAGGATTTGGATATAGACTACGATTAATCCCCGTAGAATTTTGTCTGCCTGCTCTGGCTGTGATTAACTCCTTCACCACTGTGTAATTTTCAGAATTGTCTTCATAAAGCAAATCCCTTTCATGTACTTCTGTGGGGATGAACTGATGTCAAGGCTCAAAGTCTGGTTCTCTGGCCAACCTCCCAGCAGTCAGGTAGCCAAGGGGAAAAATTCTCAAATGTTAAGGGTGGAAATATTGGATATTTCTAGATTTTTCTGAATGTTTAGTAATTCTGTCTTTGGCTCCTTTGAGTTGTTATCATCCAAGCATTTTGAAGAGTATCTTTCAGAGAAGACTTGCATGTTTCTGGTCTAAATCTGTCTGTCCTGGCCTTTATGAAAGTAGTCATTTACATGTCATGACCCACAGACACTTTAACTGGTAGTTATAATACATTTACAAGTGAAAATGCCATTTACAAAGTGCAGTCCTGCACTTATTTCAAACAAATAAACCTCTAGACAAGGATGCTGTGAATACCAACCTACAAATTCACTTCAAAACTGTATTTGTTGGAATTTATTCTCTTGTATCTTAAAATTCTAACGTATTTTTCTGACTGACTTCAAAGCACTGTTTTCTCTCAGCTACTCTCAGATGCTTATTGAACATAGACTGATTAACACAGAATTGTGTTGGATAGTGCATTTTATTGCATGTACACCTGTGAGAGACTATTAAGGACAGATTTAGCCAGTTAATTTCTTTTTTTTCTTTTAGTAAGGACATGAGTCCAGGTCTCAAGAAGCTGAAAGAACAGAGCTAAGTTCTCAGCCAAAATATGTCACATATACTGGCACTCAAATAAAATGAGATGACTCAACACAAGACATTGCTTCATAGTTGAAGATATCTCACTTCTTGGCTAGAATAACTTTCAGTTGTTTCTTTTGAATCTGACACTATATGTATATGTGCCTATTCTTTCTGAAAACTGTTAATAATTTATGAACTTTGCTGTTCTCCAAGAAAGCAGCCTCAATATGGTATTGGGGCTTTGTACATCTGAAACTCATTCCAGGTAGAACCACCACAGCCAATTTTTAATTCACTCTTCAGGCTTCAAAACTGAACTCTCATCTACTAAGTTTGAAAAAGTCTTGACTTTGTTTCATTCTCAGTATAATTCATTGTGGAAGATTTTTCAAGCTCTTTACAATATACTCAACTATCAGCATTTATAATCTACTTGCTCCAAAGCTTTCTACATACATCATATAAACTTTGGATGAAAAGAAAGTCTTGCAATTACTATTCTGTAACCTGAGATTACATTGTTACATTTTCCTAATGATTTTTTTTAAACATTCTTCTGTTGCACATTGACAAACTGGTTTCTATACATGCTTCCATTCTATTTTCAACATTTACTAGAGCCTTGGACATTTCAGTACATATGGTTTTTATTTTTGAACAACAAATAATCTTCTCATGTGTTTTGAGACATAGCTTGACTAATTTGGCTATAAATACCTTTTTCTGTTTCTTGTAATGTTTTTAATTTCAAAGCTTAAGAATTTTAGGAGTTTTGTACAAGGTTCTTTTATTGAAAGGTATTTTTTCCTCTTTGTTCTCAAGTCCTCAGCAGACTCATCTCAAAATGGCACATTATTGTGTCCCATGGGGAAAAGGGCAAACACACTCTGGATTGCAGTTCACACCTGATAAAACACTGCAGCTTGATATCATCAACATTATTAGAAAACTAATTGCAGAGAACCACAACTCCTCTACATTACATTTTAGGGGCAATACAACAAACTCACATCCAAGCCCTAAGAGGACATCAGCATAATCATCCTGATGTTTATTATTAAAAGATCTATGCAAAACTAAAACGGATCTTACCAAAAGGAGGAGACTCTCTCCCATCTTCCAGTCCTGAGTCTCTCTCTCTGTCCCTCTTCCTGTGCTTGTGCCCACGGTGCCTGTGGCGTCGGTGACTTTTTCTTCCACCCAGTGGCACGTGAACTCCAATGAACAAGGTTCGATGGCCTAGAGAGTAAAATAAAGTTACCTTTTCAAAAGGGGTTGTGGCACCATAATAACAATATTGCTAAAATAATAATTATTATAATTAATAGCATTGTTTAAAATAATTATTATAATTGTGTGACGATATAATGTTGATTATTCTAATTTTAATAGTCATAACATTATTGATTACAGTAATGATGCTGCAGCATCACAGACATACAACCCCTTGATGCAGTATGAAACCTCACTGCTCAAGTCCTTCTGATGCAGTGCCAGATGTTAGGGGGTTTTTTTCTCCCTACTTTGCACCTCTGTGTGTGAACTTTCATTAAAGCCAGACAAGTATTGTGTAAAATGTCTTCCAAAGCAGCAATGTGAAGAGACACATGGATCTCTCTGCATTGAACATTTGGTAAAGTTGCTGTTTACTTCGTGCGTACAAGAACATTACAAAACCCGTTGCTATTTATGAGCCAAACCTTGACAGAATTCTTGGGGGAAATTCAATGAAGGGAAAAAAATGAAAAAAAAACAACCCCAAAACAACAAACAACCAAACACTATGGAAACTAGACTGCTAAATCCTTATACGAATTTATATATGCTCATGTCATAAATACGTTGCTGGAAGCCTAAGGTGCTTTCATTTCTTCTATGTTGTTCTTAAAATACCTAAGACAATTCACATTGCCATGCCTACCACCATCTTTTGAGTCTCTGAGCCTGAGAAATTTTATGTAGCTGATCAAGCCCAAGAGATTTAGCTCCCTTAGTTACCAGAGAATCACAGAAAGGTTTGGGTTGGAAGGGACCTTCAAAGGTCATCTAGTCCAACCCTCCTACAAGAAGCAGGGACATCTCAAACTCATACTCAGAGCCCCATCAAGCCTCACCTTGAATGTCTCCAGGGATGGAGCCTCCACCACCTCTCTGGCCAACCTGTTCTGGTGATCTATCACTCTCATATTAAACAACATTTTTCTAATATCCAACCTAAGTCTCCCCTTTTCTAGCTTATGTAGGCAAACAGGACCAGAGCACACCACAGCTTTTAGAAGGGGGAGAGCACAGGGAAAGTGTGCAGAAAGTACCACAAAACAGAACCAAGGGCAAAGGCATCACTCCTCACTCCAGGCAGGTCTCTGCAGTTCCTCAGCACAAAGACATGGTCCAGATTACTCAGCTCAAGGAACATTCATTTCCTATTGGAAAGGAGCACAACACGACTAGTGGGTAATTGCTGCTTTGCTGCAGTCACGCAGCAGTGCCAATCATCTGAAGAAGGTCAAGAACATTAAGCTACGGCAGCACGTGATCACTAATCCATGGAGCCTTCAGCAGGGGCAGAGACCAGCAAGGCAGCATTTCTCCCAGGACATCAGAGGAGTTCAAGGCTGACAGGAATTCTCTGCAGAGGCAGAGCTAAAGAAGCTGGAGGAAAGGCTCAGGACACCACACTAGTTCCTTCCTCAACTTTGATTCATGTAGAGGAGACTAAAAAGCAGAGGTATCAATTTTTTTGGCAACTGTTTTTTTAGAGTTAGGGGATTTTTCTGAAGCAAAGGCCACAGGGCTGAAAATGTATTTATTTTCTAATACCTCTTTTTCTTGCTTATTACATTTAACCCAAGAAATGATTTAAAGGGAAGTGTATTTCAAATGTATTGCAATCAGTGGTGCATGAAACAAGGAAAAATGTCTTCCATAAAGAGAATTCATTAAAAAGATAGTGAAGGACAGCAGTAATGTAGTACTCAACACTTCCTTGTCCCCTTCTTGGGCTCAAAACAAACAAAAAAATTGAAAGCAATGTGGTTTCCCTTCATGAGACTTTAATAATTTCCAGAGCTGGAAATAGATTGCTTTTTTCATTTAGTAATTTAATACATTCCTGCTGCTTTGTGATAGAAGGGGACATGCTTATCCTGGTTCTGTGCCACTTCAGTGCTCAGGTTGTTCCTGTATTGGGAAATGCAGATTCAGGTTCACATTTCAATTAATTTCCAGGGCTGAATCCAGGACTTGAGTTCAGACTGTTCTTTACTTACTAAACTAAAATGCCAGAACATTGATTTATGTTTGAATACCACAACAATTCTCCCTATACAGACAGAATCAGTGCAGACAGAAAAGAAAACAGACCCCTGGAAATGGATAGCCATGAAAAAGCAAAATGGATTTTATTCCTTCTGTGTGAACCTACTGAGGCCAACAGAGCTCAACCAACGCATAATGTCAATAAAGACAGAGAAGAATCTAGGTCCTTGTAACAAGGTTCAGGGAAATAAGAGGGAAAAAAAGAAACCGATAGGGCAAAAGTGACAGTTTTCTATAGAAAAATGGCAGAGCAAAAAGCAAAAGTAATACACCCAAAAGAGTTCAGAAGTTCTGGTTTATTTAAAGAGCGTAACCATGGAGCAAAAATGACCAGCTAGGAACAAAAGAAAAATCAATGGATTCCAAATTGCTGGCAAATTGACAGTGAATGACAGAAACAGGAAAAAGAAAGACAAAAGATAAAAGAAATCCAACTAGTACAATCACCTTACTTCAAGTGACCTTTTGATGGTCAGAAAGCCATCAGCACCTATATCCTGTTCATTTTATCTGATATTCAAACAGATGGAAGTACATATAAGCACATGTAAAAAGAAGGATTTCCCCTAAACATCTGAAGAAAAAGTGTATTGTGCTGTAAATATCTCCATTTTGTGGAGGTATGAATTATTTGCCCTAGAAAAGACAGATATGAAATATACATCATTAATATGAATAATCATATCTTGCAGATAGTACATCTTGAATAATTAACCTTGAAGAGACATTTCTTAGAATAAAATCTAAATAGAAGGGTTTGCTGGGGTTACTGTGTTCCAAAGTAGAAATTTTAACTTACACCTAAATTGTATTTCAAGAACCCAACAGCAAATTAACGATCTAAAAAGGCAACCTCAGAAAATCAAGTATTTTCTGCCCAGCCCTTGAAAATGACAGATGTGACATTTAAAAATGGTTTTCAGAAACTTCCATTCTGTGTCTTTAGAACAGAAGCTTGTCACAGCTACCTGTCTTATTCATTAAGTAAATGGAAAGGAAAAGAAACGTGGTGGGATTTCTAAAGTCTTGAAAACACATATCCCATTATGATTTATGGAGCTTGATGACTTAATTTAGGAACTTCTGGAAATCCCATTACAATTGTCTGAATGGATGGGACATGGTGAGGGAAAATGGAGATGGAGAGAAAGGAACTGTAAATGTTCCCCTTAATTGAGGGGAATTAAGCCCTTTGTAACGGAATGCTCACAAACAGGTATTTTTGTTCCAGTGCATCCCGTTTCTCATTCCAAACACAATTTTAACACAGAAAACATATTTTTTAGGAAGAACAGGCACCTGAAACATGTTCATCTTCCCACCTCCCCATCAGCAGAGGCTCCACAGGCCTCCATGTCACACCAGGCACATGGGACCCAGGTGGGTACTTGGAGAGTTCCTTTAGTGAACCAGCCAAGTTGGTGCCTATTGCATAAACTGTGACTGTCCTGGATCTGACCATCCATAAGCACCAGGTGCTCATGGTACATCTGCCTGTGCTGCTTTCCACCTAGAATGATCTGAATCTGCCTGAGGCACCTGCTGAGACCAAGGTGTTCAGGTCCCTGCTCACAGGCATGACAGACAGGAGCAGATAAGGCAACAGATGGGTCTTGGAACATCTCCAGAAGGAGCAAAGGCAGGCTCAGTGACCTACTGAGGAAACGTGGCAAAGGCAAGATGCCTTCAGAGATAGTATTTTGCCAGTAGTTGGAGCCAAGTCTCAAATGACTGCTGACCTCAGCAGGACTAGAGGGGTCTCTCCCTCCTCTGGAGACACTGCCTTGAAGCCTCTTTTATGTATTGCCAGCTAGGGCTGAACCCAACACAATTTTCCATCTTCTCAAAAATGAACAGTGAGGTACAGACAGAAAAACTGCAGTCCACATAGAGTTAAAAAAAAAAAGCCTTTTTCTTTATAGGAGATAAAGTGATTCTGGTGAATTGTGCAGAAGCAGAGAGGACATGAGTCATGATTCACTGTTGTGCAGCAGGGAGGCAGAGTTAAGGAGGAAGCAGAAAGGACACAAGCAGTGCTTGCTAAACCAACACTTGACATGGCTGTTTGGGGTTCTGGTTTGCTGGAGGGACATTTTTCATGCTGTACTTTGAAAGTACTGACAAGAAAGCCTTCACACATTTTTTAGATCATACATGTAACTTATGTGCCAGGTTAAAGTACAACAGAAATAACATTTAAAAAACCCCAGAAATAACATATCCAACAGATAAAGCATTTTCCCATGTTGTGGCTGGGCTAAGACACCTTTTTAACTGCACTTACATTCATCCCTGACCTCCCTACATTGCTCCAGAGGAGTCCCCAGGTGGTGTGTGCATGGTCCTGTCACCAGATCGTGCCTCAGACCTTGCCAGATGATAGAAAAAACAAGGTCAGCAGACACGGAAGGTAGAAGGACCCCCTCAGACACACACACTTTCCCCTGATGGGAAGTGAAGCTGTGGTTATTGGAGAGGAGAATTTGACCTACATTATTAAATTAGCAACAAGCAAAAAAAAAAGCCAACTCAGTACTAGCACAACTGTACATGAAAACCAGAATGTTTCTGTCTTCTGATGCTGCAATTTTGCAGCTCTCACCAATAATGGCAAGTTGGTTTATTCTAATTTCCTTTACCAGAATTTCACAAGGTGAAATACTTGGAAATATTGGGCCCCACAAATATTGAAAAGGTTTCCTGTCAGGGAAGCTCAGAGACAAGTCAAACTTTAAAATGCAAAGTTTCTGATCAACAAAAGACTGTGGCATTCAGGCAACACTATGTGATAACTTCTTCACTTTTATTATTTCATTTCATGTGAACTTTCAAAGAGATGTTGTGAAAATGTCCTGCAATTATTCATTGAACCACCTGCCACGAACATGGGGACACCTGAGAAGGGGCAAGAGACCCATGTGAAGGGACCAAGCCAGACGACTGCCAAGGCAAGAGTGCAAGCACAGCTCAGGAGAAAGGTGAGATCTCAAGGGATATTGGGAGAACAGGGAAAAGGAGACAAAACTAGAAGAGATCCTTCAGTATCTGGAGCCACTCAGATTTTTACTAAATAATATATGGAGATTAGAGTTCAAACACAGTAAGTTTTTCATATATTAACCCTAAGTGTATATAATCAAAATTTCATGAAAGCAATTTTTAGATTACTGTCACAAGCTAGAACAAATCTAAAAAGAAAGAGTAACTAAAATAACCATTTGTAAAAGCGAATAATTAAATACTCTAGGATTCCTCTTTTTTTGGTCAGCAGAACAGCTACTCTCAAAATTAATCTTCATACAAATTGTTAAATACAAAACACCTCTACAAGCACACTAACATGTCAAATTAATTCATGGTTTATTAACCTTAAATCCTCCTTTTGCATCATATTCAGTGTTGTCCTAGTGATGTTTATTTCCTAATTTAGCTTGAAGTCTTTTGTGACTTTCACTGCTAATCTAAATTTTGTCCAAGTGTCAGAATGCATAATCTGATGTACAGGGATTTATATCCTGGACACAGTGGTTTATGTGTTCTGAGAGACATGAAAAACAACAAACTTGATTTCCCATGAGACAAATTCTTCCCACACCACTTAGGCGGATAAAATATATGAAACAAAGAGCACAAGCACAATCTTGACTCCTCTGAATCAAGGAGCATTTTGTGGTTTCCTCCAACAGAGCCAGAATTCATCCCTGAATCATGCCCGGACCTCCACTTAACAATCCTATCTCTGGCCATCTCCCTGCAGAACCTGCTTCTCAACCCAGGCCACCAATACCCACAGCAGTCCTGAAATCACCACAAAAATTAAGGATTTGTAGCTGACCACCTCCAGCAAGGACAGCCAGGGAACTGTCATCTTCAGGCTCAGCTGCTATGGTGGCCATAAGCAGAAGACCTTAGAGTGCACTTGGTGCCAATCCTATAGAACATCTCCATAGTCCAAAAGTCTTACTACATGATCTGAGAGAATCTGCAATTTCCAGACACGTACAGTTCAATCCCAACATTTTTAATCCATGAGAGAAAAAACACATATATGCATTTTGTCAGAAAACTGTTACTACTGAATGTGGATTGAAGCCATGGCAGAAAGCCAGAGACAACCCAGAGTAACCTTCTGGAGTGCAAGTGTTGATGTGCAAATCTCTTTAGGAAAACCTCCCTACCTGCTCCCACTACAGGTACATGGACAACTTCTCCTTCCGCAATTAAGTACTTTAGTACCCAGAATCAGTGATTCTGATATCCAGAATTTCACCACTAATAAAAATAAGAGCGTATTTCTTTCAATGGGAATTTTGTCTCTACACACATTGAAAGATAACATGAAAAAAAAATATGTGATTATAACCAGGCTTCTTGTTTTGCTTTTAGACACGTTTCCTCTACCCCTCCATTGTTGGACAAAGGTTGGACTTGATGATCCCAGAGGTCTTTTCCAACTTAAATGATTCTATGATTCTATTAATACAACAGTCAAACAAACGACCTGTTTGGTATTAGTGACTGACCTTGACCTCACAGCTCAGGAAAAATGAATTACACTGAAAAATCATTCATGCTGAAAATCCAAATGCCAAAGCTCTGCAAACAATCCAGCTCTGAAGCACCACATAGCTTAAATAATAAAAAAACCCCACTATTTGAAGTACACATTGCAAGTATCTTTACTTGCAATGAGCACCACAGCTCTTTTGTTCCACTAAGTAGTGCAAGTCCTGTCCTATCTCTCTGGATTTTTATTGTTCTGCTCAGGGAAAAGAAAACACTGATCTAGAGAGATGGAGGCAAAATTCTAGTCTTGTGGCAGCATTAATCACCACGATATTTTCAGCAAGGTGTGTAATTGCAATCAATGGCTGCCCCAGAATATGCCAAGAATATTTGCTGGGCCAAGAAATTTCTGATGGAAATTTTTGTACACGTTGAAATCAATATTTCTGACATTGGAATGCTGACAGTCTAAAAGTTAAAAATAGCAAAATATTTACAATTTTAAGATTTAATCAGAAGAAACTGAACTGATTTGCAGATTTAAATAACCTTTAGTATTTCATTTGAATTGCATTTTTCTGAAGTTGCTGATATGGTGCTATTGAAACTTAAACCCTGTCAAAACTTGTCTTTGCTGGAATATTCAGTAAGTAGCTATTTACATTTTTAAAACACAAACCCAATTAAATGCCTGTCAAAGAGCTAATTACATAATGCATATTAATTATCTAATTATATGATTTTTACCAAGTTATGCAATTAGCACCTGACTATATCATTTCATATTTTATAATGGTTATGTCATAGGAAAAAGTTCTGTTTTCAGCAAAAGCCCAACACCTTGTACACTGGGTAAGAATAAGACAGTGACATTTGTGAGTCACATCCACTGTTTCCAGGTGGAAAAGTGCCTGGATGTGCTGCAAAACGAATGGACATGCTGTTAACAGCAACTGGATATTGAAATTTACAATCTCTCCAAATCTTTCTGTCACTTGGTATTTCTGGATGCAGTGATTATGTAGCACTCCTCAGGAGCAGTCCCGAGGAGAAAGATTTGGGGGTGCTGGTTGATGAATAACTTGAGTCAACAACCTGCAAGTTCAGCCCAGAAAACCCCAACCCTTTCTCACTTTCTTCTACACAGTGCTTAGGTTTCTGCAGTGTATGCTACCAACTATCTGTCCAATCTGTGACACTGCAGAATGTTTTCCTTCAGCTGAAAATGTGGCTGGGCAACTACATGAGGATTGTAAGGCAAGTGTAGAAACCATTTTAAGTGCTAAATCATCAGCTTTGCTTGAATTTGCATATTGGGAAACTTAAAGGTAGACAGACTTCTCTAAAGTCATATATGCACGTTTACAGGACTTGACTAGAGATCACTGAAACCAAGAGACTCCTTCCACCATCACCTGTATCTGAGCACTGCTATGAGAAAACAGCAACATTGTTCTTTTTAAAATAAATCATGGGATTCTACTTTCTTGTTCATCCCCTTTGCATCCCTGCTCAAATCAGTAAGTCTGCACACTGGAATGGCATTTCAGTACTGTCAAAAGAAAGAGACAATGTCATGCACAGAAAAATCATCTCTCACCTTCTAGATCTTCCTTTTCAAAATGTGTTTTCAGAATGGAGCGAGTTCCACCTCGATCCACAACAGCCTCTTCATCATTTCTCTGCAAAACAGGGAAAAGGGCAGGTAAGCTGCTGCTTATTTGGAAACTACTGGCAATATTGTACAGTACTATGAAACAAAGATACTTTCAATATTTATTTAGTCTTCCTTCTCAGGAACAAAAAAATTTATTAATTCATTTTTTCTTATTAAAATCTACCCCTTATGCATCTTTTTTTATTGTGGTATGATTACAACTAACTCTCCTGTTAAAATCTGTAAGATGATGAGCAAACACTGGTTACTGGGAGCTAAGAAAAACATGAGGATAATGAAGGAGATGAAAGAAGAAATATCTGGTTGAGGCACCTTTATTCTTGAAGAAAGGGGTTGCACATGTAATTCTGCCTTTAGACCAGGATCCCGAGCTACATGTAGCTACATGTAACACTTTGGCAAAGGTAGAGAATGATACTCAGTGAAATTATGTTAAGAAAGAAAACTTTAATAGTATGAAAACAACTGGCTTCACTTACTGGGGAATTGCAAAGCTTTTGCTTTTCTTTCCAAACACCAAACTGTAACTATAATAAAGGCAGATAGCACACAATAATAGAAAAAAAAACCCAGAAAAGCTATTTTTCCTCAGGAAGAATAATATTTCATGTTTAATTTTATACTGTAGTCATACAAGCATTTTAACTATATTCTCTACTGCACTATCAATCATAGGATCACGGACTGGTTTGGTTGGAAGGGATCTCAAAGATCATCTAGTTCCAACCTAGTGGGACACCTCCCACTAGACCAGGTTGCTCAAGGCTCCATCCAACCTGGGATGGAGCATCCACAGCTTCTCTGGGCAAGCTGGGCCAGGGCTCACCACCCTCACACTAAAGAATTTCCTCTTAATATCTAACCTAAATGTACCTTCTTTCAGTTTAAAACCATGACCCCTCATCCCATCACTAAGAGCCCTCCCCACCTTTCCTACAGGCTCCATTTCAGTACTGGAAGGCCACTGGAAGGATGTACCATGTGAGGAATTAGTGTGTGGTGCTCAGGCTAAAAAGGCCACATAAATTAGTGATTTGGGTAACTTCTGACATGAAAAAAAAACTAATCACATTTCCCTAAGTAGAGAAATCCTTTGGGAGTTCAGCAACAGGGCACTGGATGCTGTGCTTAAAACAAATACTGGCTGCACTAGGAGTGTGACACCACCAATTACTAAAAAAAGCAGTTATTAAATACAGCCTGTATTTTACAACACGATTTAGAGTGGTTTCCAGTAAATGATGATGTAGAAAAAAAGGATGAATTATACAAAAGCATCAATTAATATATCATGGATATATATTTACTTGTCATTAGTGCAAGGGTTTTAGGAAGTGCTATTGGAACCAGAAGTGCTTGATTTCAACATATAAAATGGTATCTTAATGGAAGTCTGAAGCAAGGGGATCTGAATACCAATGTTACATGCTAAATATATATCTATATATAGAATGCAATAGAATATAACAAGAAATTAAACTACATGAGCCAGTCTCCTTAAAGAGCAGATGCTCCAGGCAAAAATATTCAAATCTAGAGCTGGATGTCGTGCATTCTGGATAGAAGTTTTTGTTTCAGGCTCCTCTCTTTTTTAAATAGCTGTCATGCTGGAGCTATCTTATATAGAAAAATCCCAGGAATGTGTCAGCAGCAAGCATCTGGGCTGTTAAAGAGAGACTAAGAGTGTTACAGTGTCTTTATTAGAGCTCTCCCACAGCTAACAGCATAAAACCTGACAATGAGAAAAAAGCCTTTATTGAAACTGGTCTGTCTTTTAATAATTTGGAATTAGCTAATTAAGACGTACCAGGGCAGGACAATTTTGCACAAACCATTTGATCATCTGAGGTAAAATGACTCCATTCTTTGAAGCAGTCAGACATAGCTGGGTGTGTTTGCCACACTGGCACGATGCCATGGCCCTGGGTGAGCGGAGAGGCAGGATGCCAAGGGCCATGGCCTAAAGCCACAGCACTAGGAGAAGCATAAGACAGAACCATCCGTATTTTACTGATCCTGACAAAGCCCTTCTGGAAGCAATATTAGGGGAAATTTCCAATGGGGAAAATATTAAATTGCTGGGCAGTTGAAAGCCTGTACAGATCATCTTAAGGAAACGAAATACAAATTAATTCATTAATATTTATCAAAATATGCTCATACACTTTGACTTCTCCTTCCCCATGTGTTCAATTTTCAGCTTCTGGCAATGTTTTCTTTCCCTGCCTTCTCTTCCTGTAATGTCACAGCAAGTCTCAGCCTTGCCTTATTCTCACAAGTGGGTTTATCCCATTAATATTACAGGGAAAACCAGCTTAATTGGGAGGATTGTGCTGTTGCCAATTCATTTGTCAAACTCTGAGCAAAGTCCAATTAAACAGGCCTTGTTCTGTACCCTCTCACTTCCCAGGGAGCAGTACAGAAGCCACCTCACATTTACAAGAGTCACACTGCAGATAGTCTAGAAGCAATTTCTGTGATTCCCGTGCAGCATCCTTGGAGGAGGGGAGAAGGGAGGGAAGGGCTCACTACTAGTTTAGTGTAATTAGGTCTTTATTTCATTTGGAGATAGGTACTATTGCAATACAAGTAAAAATAATGGCAGATCCACTCCCTTTCCTCATGATGACTACATGCTAGAAATTTAATTTCAGTTAGTAACGTTCTGCTTTTTAGTAGCCTGTCAGGAAAACTATGAAATTATTATTTTTAAGTGTTGCAACAAATGAGAGAGTTTGGAACTGAATGTATAGACAAGACTAACCACAGGGATTCATGGAAGGAACCACAGCCATAGATAACAGGAAAAACCAACCACAGGAAGTCATGGAGGAACCACAGCCATAGAAAATAGGAAAGACTAACCACAGGGATTCATGGAAGGAACCACAGCCATAGATAATAGGCAAGACTAACCACAGGGATTCAGGGAAGGCACCACAGCCATAGAAAATAGGCAAGACTAACCACAGGAAGTCATGGGAGGAACCACAGCCATGGAAGACAGAATTCATGCTCTGGATTATTTAAACACATGAAGCATCCACCAACCTCCACACTAACACCTGCAGAGCCATGAATCCACTGCAGCTTTGCCCATCAGTTTCAGCAGGATCAGAATACGGAAAACTAAGTGTTTTTCAGAGCCATGCCATGTCTATGTCAGAATTCTACTGCTTTTTCCTTTCACCCCATTTGAAGATGGTCAGAAATTTTATATAGTGCACAACTCTGGTAGGACTGAGGCACTCAAACCACATGGACACGCTGCAGCAGGCTGCAAACAAACGTGTGGGCACACTGACCAGGTACGAGTCCTTGGAACTGTCCATTATTGCAAGGAGTTGCTTGTTGGGTCCAGGGAACACTGTGGTCTACAGCTTAAAGCATGGGAGAGGGATCCAGGCAGTCCCCGAGCGCTAATCCTGGATCTGCAACTGGCAAAGTCACTTAATCTCTGTGCCTCAGCTTCCCCATCTGTAAAATAGGGATAATAAGACTTACTTCTCTACCTTCCTCAGCAGGCTGCTCTAATATTCATACACCACTCCAGAACTACAGCACTACAGAAGTGCCAAGTCATCCAAGTTAGGAAAGTGCATGTTTTACCCATCTGAAGAGATGATGATAGGAATCAATAGATTGAGAAAAATCAACATTTAGGCATAAAACAAATTTTGCTATCAATCTGACATATATTAATACCTTGTAACAGTTTTACACTGCACAGCTTTGACAGCTTAAAGTTTACATTAACTTGTGGACAAATGGACAACATTTACATAAAAATGAATATATTGGGCTTGCTTTCTGCTGGTCTAGTTCAAGAGCAATGCTACAGAAGACAGTGGAATTCTATTTCTGTGAAGATGTAATCAAAGCACAAGAAACTGGCCATTTGTTTATAAACCTAACATTTCTCTCTCTTTTTAATTATATGTATTAGTATTTTATGGTTTTATATAGTTATACTATGGATTACCTAAAATGTAAGCACAAGATTATTTCCTAAAGCAATAAGATATCAGCAAACACACAATAAAATAATGAATCCGGGATAAAAGGGTAGAAAAAAGGAGAGGCTTTCACATGGAAGCAACAAGCTCATCAGAGACCAGGGCTCAGCAACTCAGTCCATGATTTCATCTCTTATTTTCCAAATGAACACAGACTTCCCCACACAGCAGCATCTGCTGCACACATTTCACAGGAAAAACCTATTTTGATGAAAGTCTTATAAATACAGTTACTGCTACTTTTGTCTCTTCACACCAGAAGTTTAAACTCAGTGGTGAAAAAGTAGAGTCCTCCTCTGCCCCCTTTCCAATGCAGCCACATGTCATAACAATGAAACATATATTTGAAGTTGAACAAAATAAAAGGAAATAAACTGCCTTCAAAGACATTTGCCTTCTGCTCTTTGGTATTCAGCCATGAAGGAAGAAGGTCACTGTGAGCACTACAAGTACTGATTTTCAACCACTAGATCAACAACCTGCTTATCAGAGGATCAAGTGAGGCTGCAGCTCTTGCCAGGAGCTCTGCAAGTATTGGTTAGAAGGAATAAAAATGCCCATGATTAAGAAACTGAAGACAAATGCCTGAAGTGACATTTGCACTGATGTGCTGATAAAGCTCACTACCAAAAAGCTACAAAAACAACCACCTGGAAAGCTTCCAGACTGACTCTCTCTGGCTATGATACAGCCCTAACTGCAACTCAGAGTGTCCTGCAAAGTGGCTGGTCCTCAAACCTGCCTCCTCCTAGAACCCTGCGCTGTGTTTCCACACCTCACATCAGTGTCAGGAATGGAGAAACATTTTCTGATAGGTACTTTTGGGTAGTTACAGCTCTTATAAACTGTCCGTGCTTTCACCATGGGGTAGATGGTTAAGTGGCAAGAAGAGGAAAGTCACTTCTTTCAAAGGTGGATCCATACAAAAGTGTATGACATACAGAATCATAGAATGGTTTGGGTTGGAAGAGACCTTATCTAGTTCCAACCCCCTTCATTTTACATGGAAAACTAGAAGTCATTTCTTAATTCTTTCTATCTAATTTCCTTCATACTTGGCTACTTCTGTCTCTGATATTCGGTCAGTGTTTTCAATAAACTGGATGATTGCTTTTTTTTTAAATACACCACAAAAATCACCTACAGACAATATTAATATTCCAGAATTTTTTTCAGGATTTTTAAAACTTCAGGTAAAATCCTTTCCCTTTTTAATTAGATTCTTAATACACCCACAGCACAAATCACAACATAACCAAAACTAATCCATTTTCAGCATCTTTCTTTCTTTAAAATACATAACGGAGCAGAAGCTACTTTGATTATTTTCTGCACTAGACATTATGCCTATGACACACCTGCTGACTCATAAGGAAAATAAACATAATATTAATTACTTCTCCATATAAGTCAGTTACTGATGATTAGACAACCTACAAAACTCTCAAATGCCATCTGGAACTCAGGAACGCCTCTCAGCACAAAACATTCAATACTGCACTCCTAGCAACAATAGAGAGCTGTAATATTAAATTATTTCAGTTATTTTATATTATTAATAACTATATACTTAAAAGGCAGAGCTCTGTAATACATTAATTTCTTTTTATATATTTTATCATAAAGTTAGTGCTATAAACCTTGTGTATTCACCTTTCAAATGGTCTGTAATCAAATTCTAAACATTTAACCAGCCATCACATAAACACCACAATTGCTTTCTCAGTCTGAAGATATTGCAGCATTATCACTTTGTGTTGTGTTTATCTCACAGACCCGTTCCCCGATATTGGTATTTTTAAGCCCATTTTGGTTAAGTTCAGCTTGACATTTCACAACGATGGCATTATTAAAGACACAGAAAAGTGCATTATTTGAACTCGGGAGCTGTCAAGAGCATATTGGAAATATCTTGAAAAGACAATGAATGTAAATGGCTAAAAAGCTGTTCCAAAGAGATGGATGCATCCCTGTAGTGGGAGGCAAGTCACTGGTGACTGCCACATTCAGCCTTGTCCTTTAAAGTGTCCTTGAGCAGCCACAGTCACACACAACTCATTTAATGCACAACGTGTATGCACACAATTTAGATGTTACTATTCTTTTTCTGAAGACAGGCACAGGGAAAAAAACCACCTTTTTTAATATTATTGTGTTTAATTTTAATCATATTTAGCAATCTTTTGAGGGGGAAAGTACAGGGAATTTCTAATGAAATACAATTGCTTTTCCACTATATCATCCTTTTCCCCTCTACCAACCTATCAAGGAAGATCCATCAAAACACATTTACAATGCACAAGGTCTATTCTGTAAGGTCTGAAGAATTATTTTTAAAAGTGTCTCTTTAACTGTAGTGGTTTTGTGGCAGCTTTCTGCAGTAATCACCACTGGTTAACATACAGCATATATTCCTTTTGGTCAGCTCTACTCCACATAGCTCAGGCTATGCAATAAAGTAGAAAGCAATTAGTTTTCATTCCAGATTTGCATCTTGCCCAGGGCTGCATGTCACATGCATAAAGCAGCCTTCTCTCTCTCCTTTTCCCTCTTTTCTCTTTTTATAGCAAAAGCCAAGATACTGTTTAGCGTGACTCAATAGATAGCATCTTCTGCAACGCTGATAAAAATTGCACTGATCAGCAGTGGCTCCCAGGAACTGATCTGCTACTGACCTGGGCCTGAGCACACAGTTAATGTAAGAATGGAATTCCTCTAACATATAAACATAGATTTAGTATCTGCAATCGTAGTCTAAGCACATACCATTGTTATAAATTTCATGAGATGAAACCCAAGCAGAAAATGCACATGAAGGAAACAAAACAGCTTTACAGACAAGGAAATGCCCACTAATACACGGAATTCCTGTGCTCACCTCCACTGAAGCACCCTGTGCTGGTTA
>VYZX01020726.1:0-35450 GCA_013401335.1 Brachypteracias leptosomus | reverse complement strand
CACAGGGCAGTCTGGAATTCTCCCGACTCACCTCTCCAGTTCAGCTTAACCAGCACTGTGTCTGTGCCCATTCATCACTCCTCTGCTAAAAAAATAATAATAAGAGAGGGGGCAGGAGCAAGTGACATATTTAATTACTAGGTAAAAGATAAGAAGTATCTCCTTCTCAATAGAATGAAGTTCAAGTCAATAAATCCTGTGCATAGTTCCATTAATAGATACTACCATTATTCTCTTGACAATTTTATTCACGGTTATTCTTCTTGTTCATTTTTCATCACTCTGAATCTCAAAAGTAGTGCTTACATCAAAAAATGATAAAGGATTAGCAAAGGTGTGATCACTTTTTTAATCTGTCTATGAAAAACCAGAAGCTCTATGTGACTTCATTATATTTGTCTGTCTTGTGTTCTAAACACTGTCTGAATATCCCTGCTTCCTCAGGTTTTTTTTGTGTTACATTTCTAGGGAGATCCAGCCAGCCTAGAAGTAAAGAGACATTAAATTTTCATATCCATCCAACAAATACTCTTGAGAGAGTCAACAAAACCCAGTTTTAATAATCTTAAATTCTACTGGTGAGACACTGAATGTGCTGTGTGACATCTTTACCTCACATCACCTCTGGTACCTCTGAACTGCATTACTTGAACTCCTTTGAACTTGAAGGCCACATACACCATGTCAGCTTTTAAAAGGATTGCCAAACAGTGTTTGTAAACAATTAACCACTAAGCTTCTTGCTGGCAGTGGGCAGATTTAGAGAAATTCTTACAAGGAGTAAAATTACAGAGCACATGAGTAAGCATGGTGTACTGGAAAACAACTGATCCCCTAGCATGTCCAGAGAAAGACAAGGCAACTGATGTATCTGGAGATCTGCAGTCCCATGCTGAGACTGATCCTCTGATAAGAAACTAGGAAGTTATAAACACAGGACAAGAGGTGATGGCCTCAAGTTGCACCAGGGGAGGTTTAGATTGAACATTAAGAAGTTCTTTACTGAAAGAGTGGGCAGGCACTGGACAAGGCTGCCCAGGAAGGCGGTGACCTCTAGGATCATCTAGTCCAACCTTCATCCAACATCTCCCTGACCCCTAGATCATGTCCCAAAGCACCGCATCTACTCATTTGTTGAACATAGACATGAACCTAGATCCTCCACTTCACCTGAGGAAATTTTATGCCATGCAGAGCCAAAGATAAATGTGCTATTCTTTATGTTCCTATATTAAATTAAGAGATCTACAGGTGTGGACAGGGTAACCAAGCAAAGATAGGAAAATTAAAAGGAATTAAACTAAAAATTGATAATGACATTTTTAGGGACATAAAAAGAGGCTCATGAGGGAAATAAAGTGTAAGTGATTATCAGGGAAATTTGTTTATGGCTGATGATACAGACTGCTAAAAATGTAAATTTAATTCCTGCTCCAGCAATTGCAAAGTATACTAAAAAGGGAACAATTTAACACTTATTAAGTGTTGAAGCAGGCAAGAAAAGGACCCAGAGCATGTCTCAGATCCGTGCTGAGCTTGCTGCTGCTGTAGATGTTCAGGACACAAGGCAGAGCTAAGTAACTACTTGTGACAGCACAGATTACATCTTTCACTGACATCCACAGCAAATATGCATCTTCGCATTAGGAGTTAGATGGCTGAGAAATTTCAGCACATCTGCCCTCTAGAAAATAGAAAAGCAGTCAGGAAAGAGGAGGAGGAGGAGAGCAGAAGGCAGACTGGGCAATAAGCAAGCCCAGTGAGTCATGACTACACACAGAAGAACTGGTGACAGTACACTGAGATCTAGCAGAGGGACAAGGCTGATGAAGGCAATGAGACAACCAATTTCATGGAGGAAGAGGTCACCCCTTCCTTCTGGAACAAAAGAAGGGTGCCAAGACAGCTCTTCCTTCTCTAAGTTTCCCATTTCCTATGTTAGGTAAACTTTACTGGCAGTATTCAGCCCCTTCCATTAAACTCTGTGCTCTGGTGATCTAGGAAGTCCTATTTTTGGCATGTATTGGCACAACTACTACAACTGATATTCCAAAGGTAAGATGCAATCACAGTTACCAGCCATTGACCTTCACCCTTAGTAGCACTCACAGAACCAGGCCCACACTTTCCACGTGGAATCTAAGCACCCAGAAATAACCTTCAGCAGAATATACAACACCATAAGCAATTACTGTATAACCATCACTGTCACAAAACTATCATTTTGTATTTTCCACACACATCAGATTTTTCTCAGCATCAGTGTACTCCATTAAATGCTACGTGGCACTCACCTTGAGGCAACAGCAATCAACCCCCACTTTCTTATATACTAAGAGCTGCCCAAATTTGAAAGTGTGATATGGACAGCTGTTGTTTAAGACACATACATGCACGAAGCCTAAAGTTTTATATTCACAGGACTAGAAGATTAGACAAACAATGGGGAGAAGAAAAGGGGAAAGAGAAGTCCTGTGGGTTTTTTTCTCAAGTTTAAATTATTTCACATAACCTTAGCATGAAAATAGAAAACAAACACTGAAATATCTTTAAAAATTGAACTAAAAAGTGACATCAGCTGGTATAACTGACCTGCCTGGCTAACTCTCTGACAGAAACCCCCCATAATAAGCTTGGCCTTAGTTCTCTACCAAATTCTTATCTCCAAAAAGACTCCACACCTGAACAAATTCCCCAACTCCAGCTCCCCTTGCTAATGCAAGGACAAGGTATTTCTCTGCTCTTCCACTTGCAGGATTCAAGCATCGAAGTAATACTGCTTTTCCTGGAACATTTTAATGGCAGATAAAACTGATACTGCTTTTATTAGAATAGTTTTAATTGCATTAAATGTGGAAGCAAGCCATATGGGTATGATTTCTTGCACGTATTTTAATGACTCTGTGTGCCTGCAGAAAATCTTTAATAAGGAGAATTTAAACAAGTGAACTCATTATGTTATCAGGAGAGAAGCAGATGAATCTTGAGTCACTGAAGGCTCCTATATACATTTTTGTTTTATTTAAGTAGCCTGGGGAATAAGGAGGAAGCTATTACAAAAATGAGCAAATTTTTACAATACCTCAGTGCTCCCTCATGTCACTTAATGCCTGGTTTACATCTGAATTCAATGCACCAAGCTGAATATTTTTTATTAGCTGATAGTTGCTGCATCACTTGAGAAGACCCAAGAGCTCTGTGCATGCTCTGAGTTTCCACCAGAAATTAGCAAATAATTTTTGGCAAGTTGAGTAAAAGCACAATTTATGAATCCCTGGAGTTCATGTTTACTACTGTTATTGATGTCATACTAGATTATATATTTTTATTCAGTTACTCAAAATATTAAAGCTTAACCTTTCCCTTTAGGAGTTATTCCCTACTTATCTCAATTGGCATTGGGGGGCACAGATTCCACAGAACACACACCAAAACAACAGGAAGTTTCATCACTAAAACAACTGCTATGATTTTAAGCAAAGCTATTTTCAAAGCTTTTCTTCTCCATAATATTACCAGCAAACATCAGTACTTGTGATTTCCAGTGCCATTTTCATTCTGCTCCTCTACTCAGCCCTGTCGAGGCATAACTGGAGTGCTCTGTCCAGTTCTTGGCTCCCTTCTCACAAGAGAGACATGGACATACTGGAGTAAGCCCAGTAAAGGGCCACAGAGGTCACAGAAAGAGATGCTGAGTGCTGGGATGGAGAAAAGGCGGCTCAGAAGAGTCCTATCAGAGCATAAAAATACCTGACTGGGGGAAGTACTGAAGGCTTAACCAGGCTCTTCTCAGTGGTGCCCAGGGACAGGGCAAGAGGAAATGGGTAAAAGTTAAAATATGAGAAGAATCACTTAAACATAAGAAAAAACTTGGTCCACTTCATAAAAGGGGAAGAGCAGCATTTCCCCACCTTCACATCAGTCACATCTTGTGATCTCTTACTGGGATAGACTTTTTAAATGATCCAGGAAAGTGCTGCCCTCCCATTTAGGGTCACAATGAAATCATTATGGTACACTGGAAAGCTTATGTAGCTTACTCTGCAGTTTATATTGATTTAATAATTAAGCAATCTATTGGAATTTACCAGAACTATGGATCAGCTCCTACTTATCCTGAGCTTCTACTAAAAGAAAGTATCCTGAGACCAAAGGCCCTGATCACAGCAGTGTAACAGCACTCACCTAAATGGGTTTTTATTAACAAACTTTATTGAAAAGTTAAGTAAGGCAAAATAAATATGGTCTTGCAGGGAAACAAGAAACAATATGAACAAGTCATATTATTTATGAGGCTCGTTACAAGAGAGAAAGGAGGCAAAGGGGAGAGAACGAACCATAGCTGGGATTGTGTCCTCTCTCAAAATGCCACTCTAAGTAATGCATAACCATTCTCTTGCTGCAATATGGTCACCTTCCCTTCTACTTCCTCTTGGGTGCTCCCACTTCTACAGGAATTGGTTGGGACTAATTATGACTGTCTTTTCAATTTTTCTAAAAGATTACTGTGGCATTATTGTTGTGATTCACTCATTTTCATACTGCATCCCAGTAAAACTCCTTCAAACAGTCTTTATTCAGAATGATCACAGGGTGAGATTCTTGGAACTCTAAAGGGAATAGAGCATTCTTGGAACACTAGTCATTTAGCTGTAGATTTTGTGACCCTGCAGTCAGTTATTACATATTTATGAGATGTTACTTTATGTTTTAGACCTTTCTGATGTGCTTATACTAAGCCTTCCCTAATTTCGTTCATTGGGCCCAATGATTTGGTACATGAATTAAAGGACTAAACAAGGAAAATTTGACCAGAGGATAGGATCATCTCTTGGGAAGGAGACTAATGTAGGACAAGAAGACTTGAATTCCTCCAACTCACTCTGAAAGTGCTTTTTGCTTCTAGTGTTGTTTTGCCATTTGTGAATGTTTGGCCACAATCTCCTGTCGTCCCAGTGTTGCCGTTTCCCTAAAAACTGGCTCTATAATGTATTAAAAAAATCAGCAGTGTGGAATCAGAATGGCAATCAGCTAAAGTAAAAGTACTAGACAACTAGCTTGGAGAAGAGAAGACTCAGAGGAGACCTCATTGTTCCCTGCAACTACCTCAAAGGAGGTTGTGGTGAGGCTGGGGTTGGGCTCTTCTCCCAAGGAACTAATGACAGGACAAGAGGTGATGGCCTCAAGTTGCGCCAGGGGAGGTTTAGATTGGACATTAGGAAGAAGTTCTTTCCTGCAAGAGTGGTCAGGCACTGGACCAGGCTGCCCAGGGAGGTGCTGGAGTCACCATCCCTGGAGGGGTTCAACAAATGAGTGAAAAAAACATATTCAAACTCACTTGCAATAGTCAGCAATATCACTGCTTCAAGATGGAATGTCCTAAACACACATTTCCTCAAGAAAACACTCTTACCAACTTATTTTCCTCTGTAGATACAGTTTCTATCCCAAACAGGCCTCAACAGACATCTAGTGCACTATTTAGAGATTATTATCAATTTCAAAAACATCCACAGAACACAGTTTGCAGAATTAATCTAAATGATGCACAGGATAAGCACATGACATAATGCTACAGCTTCCAGATACACAAAATTCCATGGAGACCTCATTATTTTAAATGAGCAAAAGAGACTTCAGGAACAACTTCAAAATACAGGTAAGTCAAGAGTTCAAATTATACTCAAATAAGGAAAACAAAGAAACTGAGGGGAGGGTTAGTCCTATTAAAAAGTCCATAAATACCCTGCAGAGCACCAAAATACCATGAAACCAATACTTTGAGGAATTTCATTCCAATGCCAAGAAACAGAATGTACTCACTGTGACTAATACATTAAAATACTGAAAATAAATTCTAACAGATTAAAAAGATCTTGTTGCAAGTGAAAGGTATAGTTAAATCATTCCAAACCTAATCAAGCTTAAGAGCAGGGCAGTCTTTCCTCATTATTAATAAGAACGTAAGCTGGATAAGTAGACTGGGAAACTATAAATTATGGCCAGTAAGAGTAATACAGCATTTTTCACAAAGATGTTTTTAATTAAAAATGAAAGGACAGACATTTTTACTGAAGCAATTTGCTGCACGTTCTCAAATTTGGTCTTCTGTGGTCTCCCACACATGTATGCCTCCAGCAAAATGTTATTAAATGGGGATGAAACCCTAGAATACAGTTCTAAATGCAAAATCAAATCCAGGTTTTACATGTTTACATTTCTAGGTGGAAACAGGAAAATATTTTTAAATCTTGATCACTTAATCCTGTGCTCTGGGGTCAGGAAATAACTCTCACCCCTGTTAATCTGCAGCCCAGCTACATGTGAAAACTGTTATTTCACAAGGGTAAAGCAAGTGACAGAAAAATTGCACGTTACTTTGAGGCCTCAGCTGAGCTTTTAAAACACATGGCCAAACACGTTGCCATGGAAATGTTCTGCAAATACATCTAGACTTTAAGATGGAGCTGAATATCCTTTTTCAAAATAAACTTCTCCTACGATTTTAAATATAATTGCTCCGTGATGTAATCAAGGGAAACAATGGCTATTACCTAACACCTAAAGTGATAACAATATCTCCAATTCCATTTTGTGCTCCATACATGAAATCAGGCCACTATCTTCCTCTGGAAAATACCCACATATGTATTTTATTTTATGCACACTGATGTCCCTATTCATCACCACAATGCATTAGCAGATCCAAAAGTATCAGCCTTGAATAAAGTTAGCAACAGTTAAAAACAAAAACTATGAGATATGCTTCAGTAAACTGAATTCTAAATACTTAAGTTATTAATCTTCTCTTTTACAACCCGTTAGTATTAGTCTGTGTCACTGAGTGTAATAATTAAAAAGGGGAGAGTTTTCTTGCCAGACTGCCACTGTTACGTTCAGGGAGCTATTTTTAAAACTGATTTGAAATGAAGCAAAAAAAAAAATCTACTACTGCAAAATGAAGCAAGATCTGTGTCTGCAGAATAAGCTCGGTCCTGTTACACAATGTGATACGTTGTTTTAAATGACCTCTGCTGCAGGTAATACTTACACTGCATTTCATAAAACAAACGCACATGTTCACAATAGCTTTGTGTGCCATGGGAAGATAAAAGCAAAATAAAAATGCTATACAATCTTGTCATTTTGCTTTAGAGGAAAGTATAACCTTTTACCATGAATTACTTAAAATAAATCATAGTCACAATAAAAACAGGTTGAAAATATATACGAAATAACCTTAGACTGCTCAAATAGCAATTAACAACACGGTTGATTTCCAAGATATACATTGCTCTGCTTATGTAAACAGTCTACCCTGGAAATCCTGTAGCAAATCCAACATGAAGCAATTGCACAGACAAAGAGACTGTAAATGACCTGAAACCATCAAACAAACCCTTGTGTCAGAAATATCAGTATAAACCAGGAGGTCGTACCTGATGACTTAGAGACTGTAACGTCTCACCGGCTCCGAGCTGCATGACCTTCCTATTTCCAGAGACCCCTAGAAATTGCATTTCCTCTCTTACAAAAGTACATCACCGACCCATCTCTCTCTCCCAAAATCTTCTGGGCTAGTGAAGAAAGCATCAGCAGCCATTCTGCCCGACAGCAAGTGCTGGAGTCATGACAGCAGAGCTTAAATCAAGTGTGATTTCAGACATCCAGCAGCCGAGGAGGCTGCCACAGCTACACCAGTGATGCTGCTAATGCCATCTGAAAACAGGGAGCTCGCTGCTTAAAGCAAGCCTGCATCATCCAAACAGAACAAGCCACATCCTTCAACTCCTCACTCGCCTTTTTTTTTATAAGCCCCGGCGCTGCCATTCTAGATTTGGTTCCCATCTGTGGTCAGCTAAAGGAGAAATTAGATATTATGCAACGGGCTTTGCGCTGCCCGCAGGAGAACGGCAGCCGAGGAGACATTGGGGGCCAGCACATTCTGCTCGCGTGGCCACTCCTCGACAAGCACTAGCACAATCCAGAGGGCACATCACCACCCGACCCCAAGGAAAATTACCAGGAAGGAATCAGAAACAATTCCCAGGCAGCCCAGCATTTAAATACCTCTGCTGGTACTGAACCAGCTATTTAATGCAGCTTTCTGAATCCCAGTCCCTATTGAATTAACAACAGTGCTCGCCTAAGGATTTTTAGCATTTATTTTCAATAAATTGCAGGATCACTGCGTTGCTTCCATTACTCCCTGCAACATATCTTGAAAATGTGCCAGTATTATGACAGCAAAAATGTGTTTTGATGTCAAACAAAACAATCATGCATGGGGCTTTTCTCATAGGAGAGACCTTTCAAACTAACAAATGTACAGTATCCTCCGTAGCAATTTTTAAATTATTAGGGCTACAAAGGAATAACTGGACTTTTTATTAAAACACGTACTTGGTGCTAGTGAAATTCATCGTGATAAATCATTATTTATATTTATTCTTGCTATCATTATGGCAATAAACTTATGCAGATTTCAAAAATCCCTTCACAGAACTAAGATGAAACAGTGTTACAAAAAAAAAAAGAAAAAAAGTTATCATTTAATAATTCCTCTGAATTCTAGACGCACAGAAAAATTACTCATGTTGTGAGTAGGTGAGAAAGTCCTATTAAGGCACTTAGTCCATATCCTTAAACATACACTGAAATATTCAAATACTGAGTACCAGTCGATTTTTACAGACAAATAAAACTTGGAGGAAAAATTCCTCCCTAATTTAACTACAGATTGCATGTTATTCAAATGAATTTGGATGTCCTTCTTTCCTTTCCAATACAAGCAGAAGCTGAAACTAGAAGCAAACAGTTCTAAATTAATTCCCCCAGATCTATTCTGTTAGTTTAACATTATTATTATACAGTTGTAGTAATTGCGCTTTTGAGGAACTTAATCAAATTTGGCTTCGAGTCCTTCCCATTATTGCACTGATAAAAGCAAACTGGTCTCATCCATGAATACCACAGCTCCCTTTAGAGAGAGAAACTGCCTGCTATCAATTTTTAATTGACTCACTTTATCCAGTGTGCAACTGCCTCAACACAGGCTCAGAGAATCATTTAGGTTGGAAAAGACCTCCAAGGTCATCAAGTCCAACCTTCATCCCAACATCTCCCTGACCCCCAGACCACGTCCCCAAGTGCCATATCTCCTCATTTGTTGAACCCGTCCAGGGATGGGGACTCCACCATCTCCCTGGACAGCCTGGGCCAGTGCCTGACCACTCTGTCAGGAAAGAAATTCTTAATGGCCAATCTAAACCTCCCCTGGTGCAACCTGAGGCGAACATCTCTTGTCCTGAAAAGAATTTTCCCTGTATCAGTACGACATGGGCATATCTCCCAAGGTAATATTTCCATTTTAAAAGGTAATTTAAAAATAACAATACACCAGTACTAACATCAAGTTACTCCTATGCAAACACCCTGTTCTGCAATACCAGATACTGGTAGAGATAGATAATGGTTGGACTCAATGATCTTAAAGGTCCTTTCCAACCATAGCCATTCTGTGGTTCTGCATTCCAATCAGCAGGTACCTACAACTACCTAAGGGAGCACCACCTTGCATCTGTCAGTGACTGGCAACCACTTCCAACTCCTCACAAGCCACTCAGCTGGAAAAGAAAGGCCAGCAAGATGGTAAGAAGTGACCAAGTTAAAAAAAAAAAAATATGGTTTCTCCTGTACTGAGGACATTGAGCTTTAGTCTCAATATGTAGAATGCTATTAACATTTTCTCAGCAATTTCTCTTAACCAAAATAATTCATCAATTCTTAAGTGTCAGCTGATTGCTCAGATGAACACAGATTAAAAAGTATCTCTGTACTTGAGTGGAATAAACTCAAAAGTAATCAATGACAGCCCTTTCCCCTTTAATCCTAATGACAGGATTGCTTTTATTACCTTTCTCTGGTCTACACATCTCTCTCTCATTTAACTGGACTGCCATTGTTATGAAGTGTAAATACCCTTCCTCTAGACAAGGAAAAATATTTAGAAAACAGAAGTTTAAGTGTATGAACTCAGTAAAAACTTGCCATGTTTTACAGCCACACTTGCTGTGTTCTCTCCAATGAGGTACTGCCCCAAGACTCCCCTTTTGTGAGTGTTTCAACAAGCGTTACATAAGTCTAATCAGTTCAGCTGTGGATAATCATGACCACGGTTAAAGGAAACTCAAAACATTTCTAAACCAAAATAGGAAAGAGGCAGAGGCAGACCTGAGCCATGGTTGCATGGTCAGGCTCTGCAAATGAGCTGCATGGTCAGGCTCTGCCAATGAGCTGCTTGCTCCCAATTCTGCCCAACAGTTAATGCAGCAAAACCTGCCTGTTTCTATCCAATATTTCACCTTCAAAAAAATCTTCTAAATGTCTGACACCCCATTTCCCAGAAGAGAATGGATACACATCTTCGGTCAGACTTCTGAGGAGCAATCCTACACCTAGAGTATATATAAGTGATGGTTGCTTATATTTGTTCTTGGGAAAATACAGAAAATAAGGTACAAAATCTCCTTGAAGTTTGCAATCATACATTTATTTTCTTAGCAAAATTATATTTACCTAAATCATGTATTCTAGGAAATTATCTGTAAATGATAAATTTTAACCATGTGTCTGGAAGGTGAAGAGGTATATTTAAAATGGCCACGCCATAATTTTCTGACTTTAAAGAAAGCAAAGATTTCCACCTTTTTAAGCTTCTCAACAGCACTGCAACTTGTGCCATGGCCTGGGAAAACCCTTCTCCTTTTATTAACTGACTAAGGACATGACTAAGGGCTTAATTTGCAACCACTGGGAATGCTAAAAATGATTATAGGAAAACACTTTCCCCACCTTAAAAAGGTGATGATGGAATTTGGACTCCATGTTGTACAGCACAATGCAAATTTATTTTTTGATAAACAAAGAAATAACAATTTAATCAAAAATGCTGGAAGCCCCTGGCAAGGCCTTTCCACAGAAGGAACAGCAGGATAGGTGACGCCACTCTGGGTATCTCCCAAATATTACCCAATATTGAAGTTGCAGCCTAGTAAGTGCACACCTCATACCTTCCTTCCTTTTGATCCTTTTCCTTTCTCTCTCCCTTGTCACTAAAGAAGAAAAAAAACTCATTTTTCTTAAGAAAAATTTGTCAGCTCACTAATCTCAGCTTCTTCTCTGCCTGAGAATAGATCTGACTTTTCTAAATATTTTGCATTAAAAAGTTCTCTTTCAAAGAAGAGAAATGTTAAATTTTGACATATAATTACCATTATCCTCTCTGCTAGCAAAAAAAAAAAAAAATGATGGCAAAATGCCAACTCGCTTGTCTGCTACAGATAAGACATTTCCAAGCTTCCATCCTTCCCTTTAAAGAAAACAGAAGGGGAAGACCAGCCAGGAGGAAGCCTACCCTGTCAGCTGATCCTCTAAGAAATAAAATTAATATTCTCCTAGCAGAAACCATTTTCCTCTGAGCCTGAGGTAAATGATATGCCTTACCATATGTTATGATGGTCCTTTCAAGAATGACAAATTTGATGAATTTTTCCTGGATGGTCTTTCTCTCATCCAATCTCTTCTCATCACCTCCAGCTTCTGCTGCAGGCAAACTCTCAAGAGGCATAAATCAGCATAGTAGCACCCAATTATATAACTTCTACCCACTGGGGATTTAGTCCTTTCTATTTCAGACTTAGCACAAAAAAATGTGTCTGTGCATTCTTCGATAATCTTGTCGATCTGTGCAGGGCTTTAGAGAATTACCCTGACACACCACTGAGCTTCACCACCAGTACACCCATTGTGAGCACAGAACTCTGACTTTTTTCTTAAAGGAAGAACTCTCAAAATATTATGTCCAATTGCAACATATTCAGAACTAGCTCTTAATCAGATGAAACTGCTTCACCTCAAACAAGGGGCAAAAGATGTTTAGGCAAGTTTCTTCACTGTATATAAAAATATTGGCATACTGTCACTTTGAGTATAAACTCAAATTTTTTACCCAGGCTTCTAAACAATCAGAATATCTGAATATCTTTGCAAATCCCAGAAACCAGCTTATTTTCACATCATCTGTGCATCACGGCCTTTGAAAGTTTTATCAATAAAATATACACAGGCGAGATACATAGATATAAATACAGATATTTTAAAAATCCATCTGCCCACACATCCACTCATTTGCTATAAAATACACTTATTCTAAATGAAAATGACAACAAATAAAGATCAATTTTAGCCAACAGTACTCAGTCAAAGCTCATCCAAAAAGACACATCAGTTACTCCAAAATTTTCCAGGCTGTTTTAAATGCTTATTTCAGTCGTGTAAAGTAAGTGGGTTTGTATGCTTAAGTATCAGAGCACAAATGAAAAATACTCATTGGATTTTTACAAGATTGGAATGTGAGATGAGAATTTCAAAGACTGTGAGGGAAGGTCACTCCTCTGAAGGGAAAAGAGCTGTTAAAGGAGTATAAATTAGGATTAGTTTAGTAGTCTAGACAAAAACTATATGATTGGAAGAAAGCAAGATAGCAGAAAGTGCTTTATAAATGCAATTTATCCCATAAATATCTACTATATCAGACAGATTACTACCTAATTTTATCACCCCTACAGCTACAAAAATAAATAAATAAAATTATCAACTACTTTATTACAAAGTCTGAAATGTGAGCTCTGAAACAAGCATTTATATTCTTGCAAAGTTAACAAAATGGTGCACACGAGGAGCAATTAGTTGGCAATTAACTGCACCAGCTCTGTCTTGCCATCCTTTTTTCTGGAGGAGAACAGAGAAAAGCTATTCAAGCAGCACACCCTTCATTAAAAGCTAAAAATCTTATTTATGCCTGTACAAGGCCATGCAGCCACAGCCTACACAGGCACTGGGTTGGGGGCAGGCAGCCCCCCTCTGGCTGATGTAGGAAGAACACAGAAAGGGGAGAAGAAAGAAACAGTCCCTCCAAAACTGATGTTGGGATGCTCTGCGCTACATTCTAAAATGAGATACAAACTACATAAACTAGACAAATTCATAGATATTTATGGATAAAAATGAGGAAGAAGGTAACACTTCCTAGAACAATTCAAAATGCTTTAAAAATTTAATTACCTGTGTACTTTTTTTTAATTTAAACACAATTTTACACCAAATAATGCAAGGACACATGTAAAAATATTAAGACCTCAAGGAGAAAAAAATAGCCAACGATTGTTTCAAAGATAGAAAACTGGGACAAAATGCCTATTGGAACATAGAGAGTCTCCCACAGGAGCTTCAAAAGTCAGACGCTGCCTGCATTTATATTTAAACTGCCTTTCAGTAACTACTTCAGTGCAAGACACTATAAAGAGTAGAAGTGTAAAGGACACAGAAAGATAAAAGAACACTAAAATGAAGCACGTGTAATACTTAAGACATATTCCAGTCATGGTGACTTTTTGGAGTTTGAAGGGGTTTGGTGATTTTCTATATGCTTGTCTTACAGTGATAAACAACAGTAAAAAAAATAAATAAATTAAAAATTGTCAATCCTTGCAAATACTAATTCTATTAAACACTGTTTCCTGCTTAAGTAAAGAGAACACCAGAGTGAAAGGCAATACCTGGAGTGCAAAGCAAGTCTTCTGGAATAGCCTCATTGTAAGACTTTTCACCCTTAGGTTATTAACTGTGGTGCTGGGTAACTATTAATTTATTCTTTTTCCCCCAAAGGTGCAAAGTCTTTTATTTCCATAATTCTTCTTAGTCATTCTCTCTTAGGTGTATATATATACACCATATACACACAAGGAAAGTGTATCATTTCTCATCCTAAAATACTGCACAAACTTGGACTGCCTGTCAGATTTTTGTGTGTTACACCTTTCATGAATATGGGACCACATCACTGCAACTTCACTAACACATACAACTCTAAATTATTCTGGTTCTTGGATTGGCTTAAGGTACAAAATCTTTCAGGTAAAAATGTATACATGTAGTTTACCATGAAAAAAACTTGCAGGAAACTAATGTAAATGGTAATTGCCTGCTGTCTGCAATTTTGGAGAGACAACACCATGAAGACATTGGCCACAGCAGCACTGAATATTGTAATTACTGTTTTATACAAATTATTGAATTCTAACAGATGATCTTCACATTTTGGATTTCCTTCTACTTTTATTATGTAAAAACAAAAGGTAATGAAATGTTAAAGGACACATTCATTAATCTGAAGAGCTTTCAGATAGATTACTAAAAGTTAGGGGTTTTCAGAATTCAACTGGAAGACAATGTAAATCTCAATTGCAGCCTCCTCCCTGCCATACAAAGAAAACAAACTTATTTTGAAAACAAATACATGCCAGCCAGCACCCACTTAGTAGAGAGATGATGAGAGACCTCTATTATTTCATAAATGCTTCCTCATTATTAAAGCTCTTACACAGCTTATGCAAAAGCCTGTTTACCATAAATCATTTGAAATACCACAGCTATAACACGGACCCCTATAAATAACTCATTCAGAAAAGTAAATTAGCAACAAAATATTACAAAAACTCACCCGATAGAAGTATTTAGAATAAACTCAATAGGAACAACCCATGCTAATGCAAAAGACAGTACTTGACATTATGAGCCAAGAAAAGCAGATCATATAATGAAAGGAAAAGTCTGATAAATGTTTCATTTTTCTAAACTTCTTTTCCTACCTCACTTAACCACCAGCAGTCGATAGACCATAGGCTTAGACAGAGAATATTCTAATTCAGCAGAAACCACTCGTTCACCTGACAAGGAAGAGAGAAAGGTGGCCAAGGAAACCACTGGAATTAAAGGTAGTATTTTATCTGGGCCTGTTGCCTCTTTCTCACCTTGAAAACCAAATAATGCCTTGCAGGAGAAACAGAATTAGTCTACCTAGAAGGAGTTCTCTGTTCAAACAGATGCTCCACGTGCTCACCTCGCCCCTTCTCCCAAGAATACAATGCCTAGAAATGCATTGTAAGTAAAAAACCAGCAATCTCTCACTCCTAGCACCGTCACAACTGCTCTCTGTCGGATATACTCCCAAGCTCCTCTACCAACTTGACATTCCTAAGTCTAAGCCTATTTTCCAGGTCATCAGTATGACCTTTGTGCAAAGCCTCACAGCCACTGGTGTTTATAGCTAGATGGCATTATGCCCACATGGAAACTTACACTGTCCAGTCTTTGGGTCTTCTAAAAAACTCTAGAAAATTTCTATTTTTGTAGAGACATCTTCACGGGTCTTCATCCTAAGGGATATTTTGGAGCACTGGGCACTCCCCCCAGAGGGTGCACAAGGCAATGCTGAAGGTTGACCATCTGCCTCTTGGATGCTCAGGAAGACAAAAATTCCCATATGCTACCAAGTACAACAGGTCATTCTGGTCAGAGAAAACAGAAAACACATTGATGTGACAAGAGAAAGGCCTACTTCCACTCAGCTCAACCTTTTTTTGCAGTTTCATAGCTTTTCTTCTAGATAATTTTTTTTCTCGTAACATAAGACATACTGAAGTTCAGGCAGCCATCAGAGGTATTAAAATAGCAGGTTTTTTTTAAAAGTCATTTTTCAAGCAGCTTTAAAAATTAGTATTTGGCAGTTATCTTTCTGATTTTAATAGCTCAAGTGCAGGCTTTTTTTAAAGAAACACATGTATTGCCTTTTATATGAAGAATTATTCTTATTAAGCACTTCTGGTTTGAGCCAGTGCCACCAGCAAAGCAATGAAAGGAGGTGAAAGGCACAAAAAGCCTAAGACAGAGCCAAGGATTTCTTTTGCTTCTCCTCAGCGGGGAGCCCTGGCCAGGCTCAGGGACACCTGGCATCAGCAGGGTCCCAATTTCTCCTTGGGTTCATCCTTTCCTTTCCCTCCAGGCAGAGCCCTCCCAGGGTGCTCCTCCTGCTTCCTTCCCAGCAGACTGAACCCCCATGTTGAGCTCTACCCAGTCTGTCAAGCTAGTCTGGATACTAAATTAATAAATATAAATTGTATTACTTATTCATACAGCTCAGTCTGACACATTTGATTGAGTGTCATGGTTATCCTGAAGATAGAAAATGTTGAGGTTTACGTAACATGTTCATTAAATGTAGTGAACTAATTAAAGTATGTTAATTAGGTAATAGACAAAAAGAACTTAGTATTTGGTAGAGATTGGTCACTGTTAATACCTTGTGTTAATACCTTGGCTGTATTTTTATGCTTAATGAGCAAAAGGAAAAGCTGATTATTCAGAAAGCAGAAAAAAAAAATCACATGTGTTACGTGTTGGAAAAATAGCCTCAGGTGACAGAGGAAATACATACCAAAGGAATTGGCACTCTAACAAAGAAAGTATCATTTCTAAGCCCATAAACAATGTGCTGTCTCAGGGAATTTTACATATTCAGATTTTAGGAAGCAATATTTAATTGTTGGTGTTCTTAATAAAATGGCAAAAATCTGATCTTACCTGTACAAATTATCTGCCCTCCTTGTACTATGGAAACATTTTTCCCTTTTTTTGTATTTACATTTACTTTATGAAAATTAAGATTAAGGCTTTCACTTCAATGCTTTGCTTAGAAAAATAACTGAGAAGCAAGAAATTCTTAACTAAACTCCTACTCAGGTGGGTTAAGTGCTGGTGGGAAATATACATACACATGCCTAGGACATGGAATAAAGCCCATGTAATGCTCTATATGTAATTAAAACCTACTCTGGGCTTACAAAACCTTTTTTTTGTTTTCATTCCATATCTTATCCCTTTGCTTTTCACTTGATTTGAAAGGGCATGACCAAACCTAAAAAGCATTTTGATGTACATGTTATTAGAAAAAAAAAATTCCAGTTAGTTTTCTCAATAAAACCAGGGCCTATACTTATTACAGTAACAAAGACGACAGATGTTGGTAGCTAAACTACTCAAGACAAAAGCAAACTACTTAATTTCTTTCTTAAGATCAGCATCATACATTTACAAAATTATTACTCAGTCATCAAAAAGTGAATCCTAATATAAAAGACTGAGAAAGATTCAGAAAGGGAACCTTGTACTTGCAATGAAATTTAGATAGATAAATTCAAAGCAAGTCTTAAACTTAAAAAAAAAAAACAAAACAAAAAACACACACACGCAGAAACAAAACAATCCAGACCAATCAACCCCAATGGGAGAGGGGGTCACACACTGCAACACTTTTCAGGGACAACAGAAACAAGGTTTTATCCTTTTAAAAAAAGGAAACGAGTTGAACTCAGGTCTCCTCTTGTCCTGTATATTCACCACTGAACCACTGACACAAGGGAATCCTTGATCATGGCCACCATCCTCACATAGGAGAGAGTCAGGGAGCCAACACCTAATCCAGATCCTCACACCGAGAACTTACATTTGCACCAGGTTCAGGAGTCTGCATCTGAAAATGAGGCCCAAAATCTCAAATATGCCCAGGAAACATAGAAGCCTCAGTCCTGTCAAATGTCACACACTCAGGTGATTTCAGGTAATTTCAACAACGCTGCATCAGCTGCCAGCCCAGAAGCCGTGCACTGCATGTGTGTCCTGGTGTACTCCAGCTAACCAGAGACTCCCCTGAGTAGATGGAGCTAGCAGAGACAAAGTGTCATGCTGCTGCAGAAAAACTGCCTCCAGTTCTGGGTTTATTTTATCCACATACAGTTAAAACCCACGCAAATCACACCTGCTGATTCTGCCCTCGTGCATTTCTCCACACCAAGATGGCGGCCGCGCCTCAGGCGAGGCCTGAAGAGACCGGCGGGAACTGGCTCAAGCCCACAGCGGGTCGCGAGGTTCCCAAACACCATTATCCCTAATGCCACTGCCTTAGTGTAAGCTCATTAACACCAACTTCTGAGCATTCGGCTGCGAGGTCTTTCACCTCTCCCTAGTTATGACCTTTCTGAGAAAATTCAGTCTCCAATAAACTTCCTTCAAGAACATTTCCCACCACTGCCCAGCGCTAACAAATACCTCCTTAGAGAGGATAACACACTAAGTATGCAGGGCAGACCCTATTAACGTGAGTTACACTCAAATTCACAAGAACTACATTGTTATGTTGAGTTTCCTACCCTAAAAATTAACTGAAGTGTCTAAAGAAACAGCTTTTTTTGGTTATGGTTTGTCACTGCACTGGAACTGAAGAGCTTTTGTAAGGAGAAACTTGCAACACTTCCTGTGGCACAGCAATAATATCAAATGCAATTAATGCTCTACCAAGAGCTCATATATCTACTATTTCCCTCCACTTTCCAGTCCTTTCTCTCTCCCTATTTCAGTTTACTCCTGAAGACAGTAACCTGCAAAGGAATTTATTGTGAGTCCAATTATAGACTTATTTATTTCCAAACAAGGGCACTGATGTAATGAAGCCCTGTAGATACATAAAAAGCAGAACATGAACGAGTTCCATGGGATGTATTTTCCATGATTTATGAACTAAAACGCGGTGAGTGACTGTTACTGCTCAGCTGTGCAAAATAACTGCAAGGCGGTTTTATTTTAATTTTCAGACTCACCTTAACAAGAACAAGCTAGGAAATCCAACAAGGAGTGTCTCATCATCGTTACTTAGCATACTTGCTGGAATAAGCTAAATAGATGAAAGAATAATGATGGTTCTGCTTCTGAGAGACCATGACATAACATCGTCCTTGTGAGGAGCTCAGGTACTGAGATGTAAGCATCACAATACTTCTCAAAAAATTAAAAATGTAGCAAATGATCTTTTAGGGAAAGGACAGATCATTCCCACTTTCATTTCTGTTCAAGTTTTATCAATACCTGTTAGCTTTGACAGCTAACTGGTTTTAAGTGTCCTAAAAGCATTTCACAAATCTGAATAATTCAATCTGTAGGCTGGTATTTAGTTTCTTCAATTCATCTCTTAAACTTGGTTTAAATAATCTAAGCAGGTAAAGAGAGGTGTATTCAAATGCTCCCGATATGCTTCATGAAACCAAGATAGTTAAATGGTCAACAAATGTGTTCATTCAAAAAAAGAAGAGATGATGAACATAAAGCTTAAATGTTTTAAGGAGAGAAGATGAAACAAAGGCCTATTTAAGCTGATGGTTGAGGAGAATGATGGAGGATGGTTTAAAAGCAGGCATAATTCAAAACAACACAAATAGTTTTCCATTGCAAATTTCAAGCTAAACTTCAGCAAGAACTTTAAACAACAAAATTTAAGACTATGGAATTCAACAAATAAACAAAATTGAAAATCCAACTCTCCAGACACCCAGAAGTGCTAAACTGAACAAAATACAAGACAATAGCTGACTCCTCCCTAGCACAACTGCTAGAAACAATAAATAAATCCTCTGCAGTGAAGTATCTTCACTAATCTTATCCATTTCCCAGATAACGGCTCACAGCTAAAATTGCTTTTAATTTTAAAAGGTAAGAACATTTCTGGCCTAAAGGAATCAGGTAAAGAGATTCAATCAAATAATAACCAAGAAGAGGTTTCTTTGTTCATTCTTTAGCAGGAGATAACCACATAAGGAGAGAAAAATCTTCCTTGATAGGTTATATGACTTGGAAAACCAACCTCATCTTGTCAGCAAGACAAGGAAATGGAAATAAAAAAAAAATGCTGCAAGGTTTTATATGTATATACATATATGTATATATTTATTTGTGTGTATATATATATACACACAACTTCTGGAAGAAAAAAATTTGGAAGTATTTTTGAATGGTCATGAATAAATGTAAAAATAAAGGAATAAAGCGGGAGTCATTAAAAATAAGCATCAAAATTACTTGAGTATCATTAAAAAAAAAACCAAACCAACAAACTTTGTATTTCATCATCTAAATTTTATAATGGGGTGCTGGGGGATATGCCAAAATCTCTGTCATTAGTGTGTAAGAACAATTACCACTGTGATTCTTCTGCTGAAAAATTACAACTGTGATATTTACAACTCGGAGACTAAATGTAAGTAAGCCCCCAAGCAAAAATACATTATTCACATGATAAATGTCTCTCACTACAGTTTTTGTCATTTATTCTAATAACAGTTGCCCTATTTTCAGAAACTTTATCTCATTCAGCCTTAACAAGTCTTTTCCAGAGGGAGAAAAACTATTAAATCCATTTTCCAATCATAACTAGTCAGAGAAAATTCTGGTTCCTTAAGTGAACATAATCCTTCACTATGTGAAGATTTTTTCTTTGTCACTTATGCTAGGAAAATGACCATATTTTCCCTATGTAAATAATAATTAAGCCAAGATTTCACTTCTATTTTGATACTACAGTCAATAAACTGGTGTCAATTTATGAAGAGTAAAAAAAAACCAACTATTTCAGTTAAAAAAAACCAACATATGAATATGATAAGCATGTAAAAAGTACATTACTAGTAACTTGAAGATGCTGCCCCTTCCTTCCATTTCCAAATTTGACTAAAGTCAAAGTATAAAGTTTTCTCCATCTAAACAGGTTACTGTAATTTAATGGAACTGCTGATGCATGGGTGCAACCCCCTTTTTTTGCCATCCATCTCTGATTATCATTTAGCCCATCCTGATCATCCCTGGCCCATGGTCAAGTTCTTCAAAGTATTTACAGTCAACTCTAACTGCAGACTGGGATCCCAATCAGATCATGTAGATCAAAGATTGAATGGCAGTTTATGAACAGAGCACAGGTTTCATCACACTCTCCTAATGCAGCTCACAAAGTATTTGAGGAAAGAGCAGAAAAGTCATTGTGGCTGGAGAGAATCTGGTGCTAGAATGAATTCCCACAGTACATCAGCCAAATCATGCACTGTTACAAAATTCAAAGTGGTCTTAAGTAAAGCCTCTCTAGTCTAAAAATGATAGTTAAAATACTACACCTCTCATGGAATAAAAGTCTGCCAACAAGAAACATACCAAACAATATTTAAAACAAAAAAAGACACACAAAAAAACCCCTAAACAACCTCACAGGTTCATATGTACAGACAAACACTCAATTATGCTCTAAGACTTCAGTGGAGAAAGATTCCACCAATTACGACAGTAACTGGATGAAGTTCAGTAAATTAAAAAGAAACTAATTGGGCAAATTAACAACAAAAGAATCTCAACTCTCATGTAATCTATTATGCAACTTTTTCAATACTTATGCAACATGAGAACTCTGCAATGCACCAGTAATCCCCATCTTCTGCATGGTACGGGAGTGGTCCACCAGCAGGTCCAGCTGCAGTGGATCAGTAGAGTCCCTCTACTTTTTTCCTCCTTTTTTTTTTAAAAAGTCCCCAAAATAAGACAGTTTGGAAACACCAGTACAAATTATAGCAGCAATTTAGATATTATATTTCATCAATATAACCTGAATTTTCCCAACACTCTGTAAAGAATAAGAATTAGGAAATAAAGATGTTAATTACTCAGAATTTTAAGTCTGTCATATTGATCTATTCTGGTTATAGTGATCCAGAAGATGTTCTCAAGCCACAAATGGACCATCAAGAGTGCACTCCTGGTTTAGTCCATGCTCATCTTTGCTACCTGTGACTTATACCTCTCAATATACAAAGAAGCAAACGCAAGGACAGTGGTTTGTTGCTTTGGATTTCTTTTTTTTCCAACTGAAAATCAGTAGCAGTAAGCATCCCATTAGAGAGATCAGAAAGAAAATAGAGTTTGAGAGCAGACTCATCATTGCCGAAGGGGATGAAAGCTAAAAGGTACCCAGAGAAAGGAGCATCTTTAAGGATCTGACTAACCAAGTGCACAGCAGACTTTGCCAGGGGCATCTCGCCTGCCCAGCTCTGCCTCCAGGTTCTGACCCTCCGTACTGTGCCCGAGGCAAAGCAGATCAATTTAAACCAGAATTGATACAAACTTTATTTAAATGAGCTTGTAGGTTGGTTTAGTTAAATATTCTATTTTAATCTTGTCTCACAGTTTAGATATTTTCAAAAAGATCTATCCTCATTAGTTAGTATAACACTGCAAGTGGATACCAAGATATATTAGATCTGGTCAGCTTTTAGAAGCAAGAAAGACTCAATGTATGTTTACATAGTTCCTTAGGTGACTGTATATTTATTAACACATCATTTGTTCAGTGTTAATTTTGTCAGAAAATTATGGCATTTAATTGCTAGTTGGTTTTTTTGTTGTGTTTTGGGATGGGTTTTTTTTTTAACCAGATAAGTTGCCCAAGAATTGAAAATACTCCACCAAACCTAGTTACGCATTTTTTTTTTAAATCTCAGTAGGAACTCCCACATATTTTTGATGTCTAAATGCCTTTGAAAATTTGTGTGCATATCCTTTAAATTTCAAGAGCTAGACCTCCTCTTCCATGTACATAAGTGGAAGAAAGGCTTTCTTGCTTTTTCAACTCCCAGCTGGGTTCTCAACTTTGAATGAATCCTGAATTGACCCATCAATCAGCTCTCTCACACTTCCACATCTGCAAGCAATACAGTCTTGGTTTAGCTGGCTGGAAGTGCAGCCAGCTGAAGCAGCACAAACCCCAGTGATTAGGATCCCGAGTCTCTAAGTTCATTCCAGAGTGCTGTCATTGCAGCTCTCAGCTGTCAGAGCAGAAACCCCGTGTTGGACAGAACCATATGCACCATCACGCAGAGGGATAATCCACTTCTGATGCTGGAGCACAATGAACAAAGGGAGAACCACAGAAGAGGAGGAACATAAAGAACAAAATGAGAACGCTGAAGATGTTAGGACATGAAAACAGGATCCTATTACATGTTTGTGTAGACTGGAAAACTACTACAGAAATACTATGAGAGAGAGAAATCCCATTTTCAGCTCTTAATATTAATCCTGGGCAACTCTACTGGTTTCAGTCAAGTTACATTGCACTGCACCTCGTTGAATAGAATTTGGCCAAGTCTTACCATCCAAATAAACAAAAAATATGTATGGAAAAGCTTCTGTATCTGGACATTTCTTTATTATATAGCAGATACAAACCCTGAGACTGAAATACTGGTATAAATTTCTGATATTTTTTTAAGCCCAAACTTTTAAACCTGAGCATTAACCTTTAAAATAGAATTGAAGCTTTGTTTCTCAGCAAACCAAAATCCAAACCTGACAATTCCTTCATTCTGACACAGAGACTATTTTCTTAGATCCCATTCCTATGAATGCTTCAACAAAGTAACCAATCTTCCCCAGTCCTGCAAAGGAAATGTTTCACCAACATCTCTTTTGTACAGATCTTTGCACTCAGTTTTTATTCTAGCATCACTGCACACTGTTTCACATGTTCATTTTAAATACTTGCAGTGGTGTAAATTAGAAACCTGGGTTTGTATCTCTCCTGATCCATCTGAAGATATATGTGAAACAACGACCATGAATTTTGCAAGCAGTGCTACTGTCAAAACAATCAGGGAAAAAAATGTTGATTTTCCAAGATACAGAGCACTTATGCATATGAAAAACATATCTTCCTAAGAGTGTGCATGACTATACTGCTTGATTCTAGAGACCAGGATCCTCAAATGGAGACCGAAAACTTAGCTCAATTTTAGTACTCAAAGATTGAAGCACCAAAACCAGTGGGGACCTTTGAAACCAACAAATTTCCCAACTCCCAGAAATGTTACAATGCTGTCTCCCCATTACAACAGCCATGTGTTGTCAGCACCATCCAGGCAACGAGCTCTCTCTGCTTGCCAAAGCCAAACACTCAATGAAGGAACAAAAGAAGTGTGCAGAGCAACAGCAAAGAGCCAAACCAAATACCATCTAGGGCCCATCAGTTGAATTACAGCTGGTACCCAAATGAATCAACCCAAAAAAATCCAATACAATGGTCTGTCATCCACACAATTCAAGTGAAAGCACTTGGCATCCATCACCAGCTCCCTCAATGACTCTCCCTGGCTCAGTGGCAGCCTTGTGCCCTCCTCTGAAGTTCAAACCTGAATCTGGAAAAGAATACATGACTATTTGTCCACTGTAAAAAGCAAGTAGCCTCTAAATTGCTGGCCACCACACTCACAATGAACATTGGAACTGCTTGAAAGCAATCTGGATTTAAAAAATCAGATCTGTGATGACAACCAGAGCTATTAACAAAACTCCACAGAACTCCAGCAAAGGGAGGTGCCTTGGGGAAGAGCAGCAGTTGGCAAGCCTGTGAGGATGGCCACATCTAGATGGCTCATTTGCTTGTGAGAAAACAAGGAATACATGGGCAGAGCAGAACAAGGTTCCTCTTCCTTTGCTAGTGAACCAGCAGGAACAGTCTGACAGACCTCTCCCAGGTCACTGCTAAACCAGCAAACATTTGACACGTGCTACATTTGCCTACTTTTGGAACCTCTCCATCGGAAACATCTTTCTCCTGAAATAGCCAATTCAACAAGAAATGTGACTGATCAGGAAGAAAATTAACTTTTTGGTACAGAAAAGTCAAGACAGTACATGGGCAACCCCAACTTATTTTGGATCAGTTGCTATTTTTAACAATCTCATCTACAGATGAAGTCATTGGTAAGACCAAAGAGATACAGAACCCATCACTGTGAAGCCAACAATGACAAACCCTATTTCAAACTCCAGCAGAAATCTCTGAAATCCAGTATATTGTCTCAGGCTGCCCCACTACTTGGTTCTAACAGTACAAGGAAAAAGGGAACTAGCAAATGGTCTTTCCTTTGGTATTCAGTCCTAGCTTCTGGTAATCAGCAGTTTAAAATTCTCTTAAGCTGGTGATTGCATCTGTTGAATTAGGATCATTGTGCTTAATTACCTAATTCCTTTTTAACCTACTTACACTTATGGCCTCCACAATATCCCACAACACTTGCACTTCAACTCTATGGGAAAAGTGTTTCTCCCTTGTTTTTAACTTAGTAATTGACAATTTGCTTGAAATTCGCTATTTCTGCTGTAATGAAAGAGTTAAGATTTATTTTATATTCACTTTTATTATTTTCACAGTATGACTTCCTCTGCCTCCTGAATAGCAGTTCTAAATGACAGAAATTTTCCTATCCCCTGTATTCCTACCCCTGCCAATCATGATACCAAGATACCTAAATTGAAACAGTTGAAAATTGAGACTTTGTGAAAGAATCCCACTGCTGACTGTGGATTGAGTTGTTTTCCCATTCCAAATAAGAAGAGAAAGACTTTTTTTTTTTCTCTCAATATTACAACCATTTTTCCAACACTTGTTGGAAGCTGCTTTAGGGCTTAGAACATTGTAATAAATCTCAATGTGATTTTAGTGCCTTGTGGTCATTAGGAACCTGCCACCTCCAAACAGAGCCTGGGTTTAGGTAATTCAAATGGAGTATGACTAGTACCAAAACACAGTATTAATAACAAAACCAAAGAAAAATTCACTTAGGCTTGTATCTTTTGCAAGCTGAAAACATTCACTTGAATCAAATATTTGCCACCAGGCAGAAATTATTTTAAAAGATTCCCATTAGAATGAAATGTATTATCATATTTGCATATATATAGACACTAAAACCACACCTTTTCTTAAAAAGAAAAGCCTGATGGAAAAATACTAAATGTTAGCAGGAAAATACTCACTTACACTGTGGACTGAAAAAACAAGAATCCAAACTCTAAATCACTCATAGTAATTAGAAATCAGTATTATTTCCTTATATAAAATATATCAGCAGAAGGAGTAAACCCATTCTTATTAAAATTATTAAAACCTTCACTATAACTGTAAAGAATTATGCAATACCATTACAGTTTGCACAGACCATTTATCAATTATTTTAGTTTTGCTCAAGACAATCTTGCCAGACTTAATGTAATGACATTTTTTACTTTTTAATGAATATTCATAATGGAGTTACTACATAAACAGTTATTTCTGCAATCACTGTGAAATGAAAAATGTGAGACTCAAAAATTAAAGTACAGCAGATAGCAGAGCAACAGTCTCTGGGTTACAGTATTGGAACAAGATTAATCACAATCCTCTAGAATTTTTAAATTCCATATCCATAAAAGAGCATTTCCCCTATTCCATAAGGTTTGCTATTTGTTGTGTCAAGAAAATTAAAAGTTTTATTAGTCTAAAAAGGAAAGAAACAAACAAAACCCAAACAAATTTAGAAATAAAAGCACAAAATACGAGGTATTTTTAACTCTGTCCATTCACAATTTGTAACTATTATTATTTGCACTCTTACATCAAGCACTTGATGTGATTACAGTCATAATGGTTATGCTGCAATAGCTCAGTAATTTCCGGGAGCAATCAGGAGAGTAACAAACTAGAGAAAATAAGTAGATTCTATTATTTTTGCATTATCAGAAATCTATTTGGTTGGCAATTAAGCCAATAAGTGAGTCTGTTATTCCTGTGTGTACTGTCCTAGCTCCTGAACTGGCCGGTCGTGGACCAGGATCCCTTCATGGCAGACCCTGCATCCACCCATACCAAAAATACGGTCCTCATCCCAAAGATTCACACCATTTTTTGCCTAAACAAATAAAAAATAGAACCACCTAAACTTGGTGGCTCATTTGCAGTGTCTTATCACTGCTGTAATAAACTGCTGTGTTTATTCTTTCATGATGCCAAGCACAAAGAAGATCACCCCAATTTTATCAAGGGTAACCCTACCTTGCAGTTATGTAAGGTCAACACACACAAACTGTAGATCACTGAAAACCATTAAATCCTCTCTAAAACTGAATGTGGCTTTTTCCTTTACAAGTTTCTTTAAAGGTCTTTAACCTTCTCTTCCAACATCATTTCAGAGCAAAGTCCTGGGAATTACACGAGGTTTCAGTGGGTTCTCCATAGTGGGGGTTTTCTCAAACTATTCCCCTACAAGATGAGGGCTCTGGGGACCTATTCCAAAAGCCAGAGGCACATATAAAAAAAGCTATTAAAGATCCCCTTTCCATGAAACTGGTGAGGTTAAGCATGAAGGCTTCTGCACTACTTAATACTATTGCTGAAAGCATGTTTACCTATTATGGATTCATTCAGACACTTCTCTCCAAAAAGATACAGAATTCACCTATTATGAGAATTTTCACATGAGAAGGTTCTGGGGTGAGTATAAACACAGCTTTATGAGTGCTTTTACAGCTCATTGCCACAATTAATTTCAAAAGCTATTAGAATATTGCAATAAAAGCAAGTGGACATAGTTAAGTATTTCACTATAACACAATCATTAAGAGGAAAAACAACAAAGTGGAAGCTTTCTACAAGATAATTACATAGTAAAGTCTTATGTTTGAGCATGTCTATCTTTGAATAAAAGGAAAGGGTGACAGTATTTGAAGGAGATGGATAATATGGGTTACAACCTAAGTTGTTATATTTTCTGTAAAAAAATGTAAAGTATGTTAAAGTCTCAGAAGACAGCAGATCTGCAGAGTCTGCATGAACATTTGTATTGGTGATGATACTTTTGGAATTTCTGAGTCCCAAACAAAGTAGCAGTAGCCTCAAATGCACAGGGAAACAAGTTGTAGAAGGGAACACTACTTTTATTTTAGAAATTCATTTAAAACACCAACACATATAAGATCCCTTCAGTCGGCACAATAATCTACTGTTCTGGGACACCCTGGTTCTATTTCAGTACTTACCTAAATAGGTCATTAGAATGATTAAAAGAAATTCTTAACGCACGTTGATTTTTGTGAAAAATAATACAGGTTATCCACATTTTCATGAAATCAAAGGTAGAGAATGTCCACTCTTCCACAGGCAATAGGAAATTATAATTTTTGTTACATTCCTCATACTATAGAGCATACCAGGAGGATATATTCTCTTCCTTACAAATTTTCAGATCATAAGCTTCCAACCTTCTCAATTTTGCATCAATATACTTGAGATGCTGGTGGCACAATCTCATAAAAAACTCTTCTATGTTATTAGTAGATGATATTAAACTTTATCCACTTCCCACTTGGGCAGAACAAGTGGGAAATTTTTTCTTCATAGAGATAATAGTGGTTCAACCACTTCTGCACATCCTAGGGAATAGTTTATCTATAAGCTCAACCTTGAATCCCGTGGTAAAGAACAAATCTCCAAAGCAGATGAGTGGCTAATATTTGCCATTCAAATTCTCACCTTGTTATCATCACTTCATTGCAGTTCACATGGAAAACATCAACTTCCTACATTTGGCAGAGCATATAATTTATGGAGTTAGCTAAAAGCTGAAGCTTCACTTTTGTTTTACAGCTGTTGTAACAGCCTTTGTCTTCTGAGGTAAGCAGATTAAATAATTAAGCAAGAATGAGAAAGACATCTTCAATTTTACTGAGCTGAGCCTTGACAAAGATGCACATTTGTAGCTCTGCAGTTAAGACTTTATTGATTGTCACATGGGAATTCTGGCAACTTCCTCAAGCTGGTTTTAGACATCATTATGCTGCTTAATCCCAAAGAGAAAGCTCTCAGACTTTTCTGTATGTCTTCAGTGCACATTTCCAAAAAACAGTCAACCTCTTAATTTGGGAGGACACACATCAATATTTTTCTTCGTTGAATTTTAACAATATAACTGATACGCTTCCTGTTTGGCTCTTGGGAAACTGTCAAAGAGATGGATGGATGGATGCTGAAAACACAAATCCTCTTTCTAGATATACTTTAGCACAAATTTATCAATTCCATCTTTGGTCCAACCAGATCTAGAAGAGCCTGCAGGATCTCATTCTGGAATCACTTATATTTTTCTGCTTCATTTTCCAACAGAAATGCAGCTTTACTGAATGAAATAGTTCCATCTTAGTATTCAGAAACTTGATGTTTCAGCCCAGTGGCAAAACACAAAATTGAAAATTTTACAGACTCTTACAAATACTAAGCACGTCAACATAATGTAGCCCTTCTTTATTTCTAATTTGTATTCTACAGTCATAAACTGAATTATTCAAATTTACCAGTAGCATCCTCCTGAACACCAAAATTAAAATGCTAGAGAGGAACAATCTGACTTTATTTTTATTCCCCCATGGATTCTATTCTTTGATTCTATAAAGAAAAAAATATTACAACTACTAGTCAGTACCAATAAAACATCTGAAGCGCTTACAACCTGCTACACAACCTCCCTGATTGTACCTTTATTTCCAATAGAACTTTACAATGCTATAAAATAAACATCCTTAACACCACACAACCACCACAGAATTTTCAGTGTTTCACCAGGAAAGATTTGATGTGAAAACACATTTTGAGATGGATGCTTACTTCTAAAATAAACCCCTTGTACATATTCGTATGTTGCAAAGGAAGTTTCCATATACATACCACCTTTCTCTCCAGAAATGAAAAGGCATTTTGAATTTAATGACAGAATTTGCCAGATTAATTACAGTTTAAGGATCTATTTTCTCTTTTTTAGTCAAAATCTAAAAGCAGAGTTTTCCTTTTTTTCCATCCTTACACAGTTTCAGTAACTAAAAATGCCTCCAAAGAGAATCTACTGCAATTGCCAGTGACTGAGACCTGGAACAATTCCTCACAACAATGACTTCTGATCAGTTTTTCTTAATTTATATCACTTTGACTACTTTTGATACAGGTTGCCAGACAAAGGTGCAAACCAATCCCAATCTCTCTCCAGAAAGCAACACAAACATGAAACACTTTCTGGCATTTTTGACTTCTGGAACTTCTTGCAGCAACAAAGGCTTAAAAATCTACATTTAAGATCAGAGTTTTGCAGATACACATTCACAAATAACGTTACATTTCCTGTTTTTGTAGGGTTTTAAAACCTGCTTGCAGTCACAAAATTAGATGAGCAGTAGACGTTGATCTTTTTAATACACACTTTGGGTGGGTTTATAGTAAATGTAAGTGTTCATAGTAAATTCAAGGTAGACTCAACTGAAGGTAACATTTATAATCCAGATAAATTCCTCCTTTCTCCTCAGTTTGCACATGATATATCATCCACCTATAACACAGTCTCCAAAAAGACAAGAGTGAGCCCTTGGAAGAGATCTCATGAGATCTTCTAGTCCATCACTCAGCCCAAAAGCAGCAGTACCTCTATATGCATCTTTCCTGTCCATACTTCTTACTTGTTCTTACAGATGGATACTGGAGATTACACAAACATACCAGACAATTTGTCCCACTTCTTCATATCTTTAACATCCTTTTAATTCTGTCCCAAAACCTTTTCTTTTCCTATTCAGTAAGCATAGAAAAAAGAATCTGGTCTTTTTTTGCAGCAGCCTTTTACATATTAAACATGTATCTCCATGGTCAGGCTACTCAGTTTCCTGAAATCTTCTTTCATATTTTTCAGGTCCATGGTGAGTTTTGTTCTTAATTTTCTAAATTCCTCTATAATTAGAGTTCTAAATTTCTCTATAATTGCTATTCTTTTCTCGAGACACAGAACATAGTATTAATCAGCCAATACCTTACAAATGCCAAATATTACCTTATGCCCATGAAGACTTCACTCCTCCTAAATATGCTGCTGTGCCTGTTTCTTTGCAGCGAGTTCCTGCTCTGTTTGATTAAAATTTGGAACTTGCAAATCTCGACTTTCACATCTCCAGTGAATTCCAAAATCTATTTATAATCACCTTTGCAGTGTCTCATAAACAGCTAATTAAACCAAGTGAAAAGACTTCAGCAGGTGGACAGGGAAATTAGCAGAGACATAGAAAATCAGGATTGAGGTGTACAGAGTATCACAGAAATGAAAAGAACACACTGTGCCTGTGGCTTTCTCTTCTCATATCAGATACACAACTAATTGTTCAAGACGATTTACAGTGGATTAAGTTTTCCCTCACCTGCTTAAATCCTCTCATCCACTGAGGTTATAAACTTTACTTATTTAAGAAGCATCCAAAGATGTCAGTGGAAGCATTTCGGTTTAGAATGGATTCTATGTTTTTTGTTTCCAAAGGAAAAAGTAGAAAGGGAAGATGAAATTATTAGCAGAAGAACTTGAAAATGTGTATTTAACAAGCAGAAATTGTGGGAAGGACTCAAATCACACAGAGATGCATTAAAGTGGGATGATTTCCACATAGTATTCATAATTACTCTTATTTTTGCACAAGTATTTATGAGGCTGCCAATTATTCATAACAGTAACACTCAAATCAGGACAACAACACACCGTATGACCCTGAGAAATCCTTTTTAGTCATGACATTGTCAAATTTAAGGGGGGGGAACATATTTAAATGTGTCCCTGAGCATTACTTAATTTCATTCTAGCATTTTCCTGGAAAAAAGATTTCTTTTTGTCTCTTCACTCTGAACTTGGAAGCAGGCAATTAGAAGAAAACACCCAAAGCAGCAATTCCATTCTAAATTTATACTTATAATTAGACTTTCGGGTTTTATTTTCAATGGTGCCATTATCTCAGTACTCTTGTCTTGAAAATGTAACACTGACTCTGTGTTTTTCCAAAAGAATCACAGCATTTCTCTATCAACTTGCCTGAACTGTTGCTATAATGCTAAATTTTGGTGAACTGGGAATTAGTGCTGTTATACAAACTGTGGGGTCAGGCTCTGCCATCCATCCTCATAATGAGCAATACATTTCATCTGCAGATCTCCTTGGAGGTCCCACACAGCATTAACAAAAGCAGAAGAATTTGGCCTTTTAGTGTGAGCAGCTTCCCACACTCACCTGCTACTTCAAAAATAGTCACTACTCAAGATCTCGCTACACCCTTCTCCCACAGATGGGAGCCTGAGCAGCAGTAACCGGGTGCCATTTGCAGCAGCAACACGAGTACTCAAAACAAACAATATCTCACCTAGTACATACATATCATTCCATTTCACATCATTCCATTTCACATCATTCCATAGTGAATGTCTGAGCATTATATGTATCTATGGACACAGATCAACAATGTCACGCTTTAAGGTCTTGTATCTACCAGTTTTTAAAAATAAATAAATAAAGCAAAAGAGCTTTTGAATTTTAAGACTGAAAGAGGAAGGCTTAAAACTGAAATTTTAGGACTGAAAGAGTATATGAGCTTAGAAAAGAAGAGTCAATTTGGCTTTGTAGATGTGGGTTTTACTGTTGTCTTCAGAAAACACAAAAAACAACACCCCAAGCATAAAGAGTTAACAATATCTGCACTTTGTCTATACCTGCTCCTTTTACCTGAAATATCAAACCTCTGCATGACAACAACCCTCTTTTGAAAGCAAATTTTGACTTGCATACAAGAGAGATCCAGAATGGACAGAAACAAATACTCTACAAATAACTTTTGCTAGAAACACACTGTCTTAAACGACAACCTGCAGAAGAATTTACACGCAATGCAATATATGTGTATATATACAAACTAACAACATGTGGTCCTCTGGTCAGAAATCACCAAAACATCTTTGTGGAGAAGATCCCCAGATTGTTTCTCCCATTCTGTAAACAAATGATGACTCCTCAGCAATCTTTGAATTACTCACAACTATTTTAAAGCACTCTGAATAATGACACTGGAAAAATATATGTGATGACTGATAAATAAAACATTAGATGATACAGAAAGCATACAAGTCTGCATTTTTGTACCATATTAGTACACATATTGAAAAAAATGTATAAAAGTGAAAAAAATGCATAAAAATAAACTACATTTATGTTTTCAAGAGTGGCTTGAACAAATTGTTTCCAGGCGAACAACTTCCTTTTTTTACAGCATTGCACTTACAGACAATTTGCAATAGATTTCTAATAATTTTCACAGAAATTTGCCTGCGAAAATTTTGAGAAGCTGTAGCCTAACCACTAGCAAAGGTGCTGTGTAAGAATCATTTTCCACAAGAGATTGATAAGGAAATTATTTATATCCTCAAAACCACAGGCAAAATGTATTTTATCACTTTGCATATTGCTAGCGACTGGGAGGTTTAATTAAAAGCTTGTATAATAAATCAATAACAACATGTGACTAAAATTAAAATAGATTGCACTTCGTACAGACTGTGGGGTTCTGACGGGAAGTTATATAGAGGCTTCACAATCTCCAAGCACCATTAGAAGATAAAATTAATCAAGTTCTCTATTCGCTATCATTTTACTCTAAATAACAATTGAAACGTATCATGTGTTACAGTTTCACAACAAAAAGTATTAACTCTGCTCCATATACCAAAGCCATTAGATTAAGTCCTTGAAGCAAACAAGCTCAGCAAGGAGCCTTTTTGTTCATACTCCTGAACACACACTTTGCACTTCATATTTTCACTCATACTTCATACTGTTTACTTACACTTCATAGTGTATCCTCTGAACTGGGATGACACTTGGGAGCAGAACTGGACCTGTTCTACAGCCTGTATTGCTGCTCTGTTTGTTTCCAGTCAAGATGAGGATTGATCCCTACAACAGAAGTACTCCAAAGGTACTGCTCTGTCACAGCGTTGTTACCTCCCAAGCTACCAGATGAAGTGAGCACTGATTCCTGCTCCTCAAATTCTACCATGACACCACGTACAAGGCCCTCACCACGTACAACCCCTACTATCTGCAGGGCTCTAGACATCAGCCAGGCTGAGATTGCCAGAGCACATACACACATTTTATTGCTCAACACACAGAGAAGATGCCATCAGGACAGAGAGATCTTGAAGACTGAATGAACTGTGCCTTTCCCATCATTGTGGCAGGACCTTGTTGACCTGCAGAGGCCCTCTGAGAACAGAGTGTCAAAGAGGCCTGACAAAGAGGACACACTACTGTACATATTCCATGGAGTATAAAAATCTCCCTTCCCTACTAGAAGCAAACACAACAGCTGCTGAACTTGTTAGTTGTAGTAAATGGAGGTGGGAACCAGGCCACAACCAGCACTGATGCTGACCTGCATCAGGGCTCTGCCACTCAGGGCTGCAGAGGCAACCAGAGACAATTCTCCCCTCACAGCATACCACAAATACTATCTTCTTTGGTCCTCTCAATGACAGCAACAGCCTTTTTTTCTGTGCACTGTCCTGCAGGAACAAAACAGCACAAGGCAATCCTGTTTGTTGGACCTTCTGAAAGGTGACTCCTCTGATTCCGTGTGCAGTGGCCACCACACAACCAGAGACAACACACACGGACAAAGCAAGACCAGCATGTAGGCCAGCAAGGCACAGGCAAGAGTGAGACTGGTACCAACTGCAGAATACCACGCTGGTGTGAAACACCGAGGACTGAGCCTTCCACAGGGTCAGTCACCATGAACTACAGCCAGAAACCAGATTTACCCTGAATAGTCTCTCTAAAGCAAAGAACTAGGCAGCCAGTCTGACAGGGAAAAAGACAGGACCTTCTTCTACTCCAGCATCAGAAACTGCAAGAGCAGCAAGTGACAGGAATTAGGATTCATAGAAGGTATCCAGAGAGCAACAGGAAAAACTGTCCCCGCCACAAGGAGAAAGGAGATGCCAGAAAGAACATCACACTGTGCAGCAACCTGCCACCTAATTTCAAATTGGAGCACGTCAAGAGACGCTGGGAACAGACCCTACCAAAACAGGCTTGCCACGAGTGCATCTCATCAACCTGTGGCATCTGAGACTTGTCTCTTTCCAGCTTTATCAACGTTGTGCAGCCTGCCGTGCTAACACTACTGAGCCATTTCAGGAGCCAGCAAAGCCCCTGCAATCCCTGTGGTGTGTTCACGGAGACGTGTCACGCACAGTCAGACACTTGTGTGTGCACAGGAGAGACTCCTCCAGCCCCAGGCTGAGCGATTTCCAGCGCAAGGCAGGAATCACCACTCACAAACAGAACCTCGGTCAGAGACCAACCCTGACAGGCTGTAAACCTTGTGCTGGGGGGAGGCCAGGCAGGAAAGAGGGTCTCTACTGATCTATCAGTGTTAAAAGTCCCCCCCAACCCACTCCTTTCCTGCTTGCTGGGGAAACGCTGCCCAGGCGGAGCTGTGCAATCACACTGCTCGCAGGCAAGGACCCCCTCGGGTGACATCAAACCCCAGCCTGGCTGAGCACAAGAAACTGCGACATCGCGACATGAAGCAGAGCCCGAGACGCGGAGGGCGACAGACCCTGTCGTGCCAGTGCCAGACCTCGGCTGGCTCCTCTGCGGTCTGGGAGCGAGGGACCCGCAGGAGGCAGCCCCGGCCGAGGAGGGGGATCCCCACAGCGGCTCCCTCCCCTGCACCGCCCCAGCGCCGGGGAGCCCGAGAGAGGGGATATGGGAGAGGGGGTGCCGAGGGGAGGGGGATGCCTGAAGCCGGGGGGACTGAGGGCAGGGGGCTTGCCCCGGCGGGACACACGTACACACAACCACACACCGCTCCAGCACCGCGCAGCCAGACATCCCCACCGCCGCCGCCGCATCGCCCGGCACCGGAGCTCGCCAACCTGTTCTCCCACGCACCGCCAAACCGGCTGCGACCCCCAGCACAGGCGGCCAGGAAGGCGGCCCCCCCACCCCCGTCTGCCTCCC
>VYZX01020725.1:522265-544918 GCA_013401335.1 Brachypteracias leptosomus | reverse complement strand
CTCTGGGCTGTGATTGCACATGGAAGCAGGACTCCTAAAGCCTGGAGTGGAAGGGTTAAAGTTTCATTTTTTCTAGATTTGCTGAGGGGCTGGTTCCCAGGGCACAGTCCCACTGCTGCTCACCTGATGCTGAGGTCGAAGCTGGCGCTGAGGACGAAGCCTTTCTCCTCACAGAGGAACAGTGCTCTGATGCTCCCAGCGTGGCCAGAGAGCACAGGAGGCTCTTCTCTCCTTCCACACGTGCCAAGCAGCCTCACCCTGCGGTCTGCAGAGCCCACAGCTACCAAGGTGCCACCACTGTAATGGATGACTCTGCTTTGGTCCCATCTGGATAAGAAACAGTGACCCAGAGAAGCTGCAGCCAGCTCAGGTCCTGACACTGTGCCAGGCATTGCTCTGGTGCTCAGAGGTCCTCACTGAGCCACCTGATGGCCAATGCACTTCACCAGGTGAATCCTCAGCAGGGAACCACAACCAAGGTCCCTAATCCTGCAAACCCACGTTTGTGTCTGGAGGGTGAGCTTAAAGAGGGGAGAGGGCTCCTCCCAGCCCCATGTCCCTCGGGATACACTGGATCACTAACCTGTACATCTTTAAAAATAACCCAGCTTGGTATCTTTAAAAAATGGATTTGACACTGAGGATTTCTTAACACTTGCTGAGAGACCCTTCTCCAGCTGTCCATGCCCACAGAGGGGTTGCAGGGAATGGGACAGGTTTTCAGGAGGTGCTGTTCAGCCCTACAGCCAGCTCTACTCACTGCTCCATGAAGACATGAACGTTGTAGGAGCCACAGAAGACATTTCTCTCTTCCAGCTGGACTGTGGCAGTTTTCAGATCACGATAGGCTGCCTGCAGATTGTCCTTCTCCTGCTGGCAGAAAGAAAAATGGGGAAAAGTAATGTGGGAAAGGAGGAACACAGCATTATTCCTTAAAGGTCTTTTTGAACCTAACCAGTTTGATGATCTTTCCATAGTATTAAGCATATCAGCTTGGTCCTCACTGTAGTGCTGAGACCAAGGGAGACAGAAAGTGCTGGTGAGGAACACCCAGAGGAGCCTCCTGGGTAGTGCAGAAACAAGGGCTGATGCCATGCCACGTTCTGTGACAAAATGGAAGACCCAAGGGCTGCACCCTTTTTTCTTTGGGATAAAGGCCATGTCCTTGTGACCCTGCCCAGCTCTGCCAGCACCCTGGCCTCAAGGCTACACATGAGACTGAGGGGCACATTAGGACAAGGCAGGAGCTCTAGGGACCAGGCTCCCTCTCATAAGAGGTGCTGAACAAGCACTGGTCCTTATGACTTGCTCACAGTGGTACCAGCCAGAAGCAGGAGTGAGAGAAGAGCAACTCCAAATGCACTGTCCTGCCTCCTGAGACCACCGTGCCCTCCTCTGTGCTGCCAGCTCTCTCCTTCCTCAGGCCAACACCCAACTCAGCAGCATCCCCTCAGCAGAACTTCATCTTTTATTCTTCATCTGTTTGCTCTTCTCCATCTCAAATCAGCCAAGGGGAACACAGCACTGAGAGAGAGCTCAGCAAGTGCCCCCAACATGAACTCTCTTCCAACTGATCAGCTCCTTGTTGCTTCTCCCCAACTGGTCAGTTCCTGGTTGATCTATCTCTACCCTCGCCCATCACCCCAACCATGATCACCTGAAATGCAGGATCCATGGAAGGCAAACTACTTCCAACATACCTTTGTTTTACTTTCCTGGCTGTTGCCTTTCACTTCAATGACATCCCCCTCTTCATTCAACCGTGGAATTGTCACATCGACTGTTTTAGCATAGTTTGAAACTGCTCCTCTAGGACACAAGCCCTGGAATAAACCAGCAGAGGCAGCACAGTCACCACAGAGCCCACACACAAGGACTCTGCTCCTGTGATGGTGCTTCAGCATCTCCATGGGATGCTGCTTACATGCAAAGCTGAGCTCACACACTGGCCTGGTGGTATTAAGAGACCTGGCTCACGTTTACCACCTTGTAAAATCACAGGCTGGTTTGGGTGGGAAGGGACCTTTCAAGCTCATCCAGTCCAACCCCCTGCACTGAGCAGGGACATCTGCAGCTAGAGCAGGTTGCTCAGAGCCCCAAACAACCTCCCCTGCCATGGTTCCAGGGATGGGGCAGCCACCACCTCTCTGGGCAACCTGGCACAGGCTCTCACCACCCTCAGCAGCAATGATCTCTTACTCTTTCCCAAGGACTGGGAAGCTGCCATGTGAGGAAAGGCTGAGAGAACTGAGTTTGATCAGCCTGGAGAAAAGGTGACTTTGGGGGGCCTTATCACCATGTTCCAGTATTTAAAGGGTGGCTACAAAAAAAGATGGAGACTCCCTTTTTACAGTAAGTCTCATGGAAAAGAGAAGGGGTAATGGGTACAAGTTACTTGTGGGGAGACTCCGATTGGACACAAGAAGAAAATATTTAATGACAAGGACAACCAGACATTGGAACAATCTCCCCAGGGCAGTGGTGGAGTCCCCAGCACTGGACAGTTAAGATCCAGCTGGACAGGAGCTGAATCTTATCTGGAGTGTGTTTTTGCCAAGAAAGTTTGGAACAGATGATCCTTGAGGTCCCTTCCAACCTGGGGTTCTATGATTCTCTGCTCTAATGGCTTGGGCAGCAGCAGGAAAACACCCTCTTTTTAAAGTGCATGAGACTGGCAGGAGCCCAAGCATCATACCTGCAAATACAGGATCTCCTCCCGTACCAGGCTTTGACACACACGTTCCCTCTTGACTTCTTGGGCCAGAAAACCCCAGCATCTACTGACAGCAGCACACACGTCCAGGGATTTTTTATCCAGAAGCCCTGAGGAATTAAAGGGACAGGTTGGCTAACCCCTATCCACACCAGGCACCTTGGCACCCTTAGGGGAAACCACCCTTGGAAGATCAGGGCAGCTTTACCCAGGATGTAGATGGAGAGGTGAGGTGGCAGGCAGCGAATGAGGTCCTTGGGGTGGGTGGCATTAGAGGGTGACTGGAGAGATGCAGGAACCGTGGTGACATCTTGATGGGCTGAGGACATAGTAGGTGTGTAGCCCTCTGGGTCAGGACCTTCCTGGGTGAGACACTCGGTGTTTTGGGGCCAGAAGCACATTGCTGATGGTTGGCCACCTACAGGACAGCAGAATTGGGTCTTGGAAGTGCTTGAGCTTTGGAGTCTACTAACAGCACTACACACCCTACCTGTGGCCTGCCCACCATCCAAATCACAGAATGGTTTGGGTTGGAAGGGATCTCAAAGATCATCCAGTTCCACCCCCCTGCTATGGCAGGGACACCTCCCACTAGAGCAGGTTGCTCAGAGCCCCATCCAGCCTGGCCTTGAACGCCTCCAGGGATGGAGCATCCACAGCTTCCCTGGACAGCCTGTGCCAGTGTCTCACCACCCCTCACAGTGAAGAATTCCCTCCTAATTTCCAATCTAAACCCCGCCTCTTCCAGTTTGAAGCCATCACTCGTCCTGTCACTACAACCCCAGTACCAGCCCCTCCCCAGATCCGGCCCGGCCCCCAGCCCGCACAGGCTGTACCGGGACCCCAGCTCGGGGCCTGCTCCCGGCATCCCCAGGCCCGGCCGCAGACAAGGCCCTTTGTCCCCGCCCAGGAACGGCCGCGGTGCTGGTGCCGGTACCTGCCCCGGGACCCCCGCGCCCCGGCCCCGCTCCGGGCTCCGCTCGCGTCCCGGCTGCCGGGAGACCGCGCTACCGTAAACCTCCGAGCGAGCGGGCACCGACCGGAGTGCTGCGAATAGCCGCGCATCGGCTGCAGCGGGAGTGATCGAGGCACGGACGGGGCTGGGTGGGAAGAGACCTTTAAAACTCATCTGGTCCAACCCCCTGCACTGAGCAGGGACATCTGCAACTAGAGCAGGTTGCTCAGAGCCCCAAACAACNGGATCCCATCCCTCAGGTGTCACCACCACTCAGCTTGGTCCCTCTCAACAGCAGCCAGCAGGTTTGGGGGTCACTGCTGCCTCCCCCTCAGCTCAGGGCAGGGACACAGGCATCACAGACCCCCCATAGCAGAAGGCATCTGGAAAGTAAAGCAAAGGGTGCAAAAAGCCTCAGGGGAGTGGAAGCACCTTTGGACCCCAGCATTTGGCTTTTAGACACAGAAACCCCGATTCAATAGATGCCAGCTGGACAATGCTGAGCCAGGAGGGTTTGGGAAGAGATTCTGCAGAAATGCTTCACACTCAGTATGCTTCAGTTAAACACTTTTTTTTCCTCTTAATTTCCCCAAGTCCCAGCTTCTACAGTCTGAAAAAAACCTCCTCGTTTGGTCATTTAACAAGTCAAAAATGCATGTAGAGTAAGAGTAAAGGCTGGTCCATCCATCACTTGGGACAAGGTAGGAGGATTAACTAGGTCATTAAAAAAAACCCCAACCCCTTTTGACAAGAAGACAAAGCTTTGCACAACAGCCCAGGTGGGAAAGCAGCTGAACAGGCAGAGCAGCAATAAACTCACAACCCCCATCCCTTCCAAAGACAGGCACAGATACATTAGAACCGTGGGACCACTGCAAATGCCCCCATTTTTCACCAGTTCCAAGCCCATGTCCTGACTGTCTCTGTGCTCTTGGTTGTTTAATTAAATCAGAGCTCGCAGGCCCCCTCTGCAGAGATCACCCCCATGCCCCACCCTGAGATACATTTTGCTCCCTATGCACAGAAAAGTTCCTCTCACAGCAACAGAAACTAATCCTGACTTGCAGAGTGGCCCATTTGGGCTGGCAGCACCCACCCACCACCGAGAAGCTGCTGTCCCAGGCTGGGAGAGGTCCCAACACCCCCCATCTCTCCTACCTCCATGAGGGCACAGCACTGGAGGCTCCCTGCTCTCCCCCTCCCCATGCAGACACCCCACCATGGCAATACCCACCAAAACCACCCCTGACACCCCCATACAACCCAAATTACCTCCCTACCCTCAGCCCCAGGCTTCATAAAGCCCCCAAGCTGGGACAACACCCTCTGCAACAAGCCAGTCTCCCCGGCCAGAGGGACAGGAGGGTTGGGAGCAGCTCCCACACTGCTGGTTCCTCTCTGATAACCCCCAGAGTCCCTTTCCCAGCTGCACACAAGCACCCAGAGCTGAACCAGTACCTTGGGGTATTTGCTGGAGGTAAATATTGACATGAGGGACCTCGGAGAGGCCCAGCTCAGCAGCAGAGTCAGCAAGCTGAGTATTTTTTTTCTAATCTCTTCTACTCTCCCACATCATTCTCCCAAGCTACAGCTCTTCTGTGCCCTTTTATTGGAGCCTGTGCTCCTTCCCCAGCTGAGAGCACTTTGCTGCTGCTGGAGCTGTGGAGGCTCTGCCCATCCCTGCCTGCCCAGGGAGCCCTCCCCAGGGTCAGGGCCGTGGGGATTAGTGTTTCCAAGCAGGCAATAAATTCCTGGGATGTGTAAGATTCATTGGAAGATTAAAGTCGTGGAGGCAAATCAGCTGAAACAAACTGAGTGTTTTCCTGGCTTGTTCTATCCCAGGGCACACAAAAACCTGGGAAGATAAAGACACCTGGGGAAGAGATGTGGAGGTGAAATCCCTTATCTGGGAGGTTTGCACGGGGAAGAGCTGGATGCAGTGGGAAAGACTCCAAGGTCTGGAGCTGCTGGATGATGGAAGGAGGAGCCCAGGCTATGGCTGAGGCTGGGCAGGGTGGGCACATGTCTGGGCTATTTGCACAGGTATCTAAAGAAAAAACCCTTTTCCTTAAAGTCCCAATATTTTGGAATAAAGGCTGGGACGTGCCTGGGGGTATCAAGTAATTCCCTCTTCACACAGGGCTGGTTAAAGCAGCACAAGCCCAGGAGACACGCTGAGCACCCTGTGAAGGAAGCAGTTACTTGGATGGCAAACACACCTTGCTTCCCACCTTGTGTGACACCCCCCTCCTGGAGCACAGACCCCTCCACACAGGATTTTATAACATTTTGAGGCCTCAGGGTTGTTCAGGAGGGTTTCATCCCTGTGCAGTGGGATGTGGGGATGGGAGCGAGCACAACCAGCTCGTGTGTGATGCTGGAGGGTCCAGAGAGGGGGCAAAGTGGGGAAGGAGAAGTTTTAGGTGCTTGTCACCTTGGTGTGACCAGCTCACACACCTCCTGTGAAGGGCAGGGAAGCCTGAGCACCACCACCCTGATACCCAGAGGCACCCAGAGTGTCATGGAATCATAGAATTGTCAGGGTTGGAAGGGACCTCAAAGATCATCTAGTTCCAGCCCCCCTGCCATGGGCAGGGACACCTCCCACTACATCAGTTACTCACAGCCCCAGCCAGCCTGGCCTTCAAAATGTCCAGGGATGGGGCTTCCAGCACCTCTCTGGGCAACCTGTGCCAGTGTCCCCCCACCCTCATGGGCAAGAACTTCTTCCTAACGTCTCATCTGAATCTCCCCACCTCTAGTTTTGACCCATTCCCCCCAGTCCTACCACTACCCGACAGCCTCAACAGTCCCTCCCCAGCTTTCTTGTAGCCCCCTTCAGATCCTGGAAGGCCACAAACACCAGTATTCAGATATGGAGGTCGTTTTTATTGCAGGAACACTCCTCCTCTCACTGAAGTGAGGGAGCCCCCAGATCAGTGCCGGGGACTCCAGGCAGCCCTGCCACAGGCTGATCCTCACTTTACTGGGACGTGGAGGGGAAGGGTCAGAAGCAGGTTGCCTGTGGAGCTGGTGGCAGAGGTGCCTGGCAGGTCTCTGAGGAGGAGCTCCCATCTCAAAGTGACCACCCTGCTCGGTGGCTCTGGCTGTGACATTCATGGTGATGTGGCTTGCTCTGGTTTCAGAAGAAGTGAAGACACCTGGAAGATCTTTTTCTTCTCTACTCTCTGCTTAGGAGGACATTGGGCGCTGAATAGCAAAGAACTTGCCTGGTATTGCCCTGCTCTCTATCTCCAGCCACAGGGAGAATAAATCCGTCTCCTTGTGCTCGGTGGCGAGCTGGAAGGTGAATTTCTGCAGCAGGGTGGTGAGGAAGAGGAAGAGCTCGATGCGGGCCAGGGCCTCTCCTGGGCACATTCGCTTCCCTGGGGGCACAGAAAGGGCAGGGTGAGCACTGGGATGGTGGCTTCAAACATTTGGGGGGAAAAGGGCATAAAAAGATAGGAAGAAAGCTCTTATTAAGGGTATAACTTTGGTGCCAATCGATGACCCTGGAGCAGAGCCCCCAGGCACTGACCTGCTGAGAACGCCATGAAGGCATCACGCTTCCTGAACTCGCCCTTCTCATCCAAGAAGTGGCTTGGGTCAACTTTTTTGGGGTTCTCCCACTGGGTTGGATCCGAATGCACAGAAGAAAACACCGGAATCACTGGTGTGCCCTGCAGGAGAGGGACAGGAAGGGTGGACATCAGGAGTGTGACACAGAGCTCTTCTGAGATGGGTCAGCAAGTGAGGAGCACCTGAGGAGGTTGGGTGGACCCCCCGTGCCCACCCAGATGCCACTTGGGGAGGCAGGGACAGCTAACATGGGGCTCTGCTGTCCCCGTGGTCCTGCTGGTCTCTGTGCAGCTTACGAGACAGAAGTTACTGAGTTATTCCCATTGATTTGTGTTCCAACCCCTCTCGCTGCCCAAAGTCCAAAGGACAGTGAAATCCTTTTGAGGTGGGAGCTGTTACACAATGCTCCCAGCCCAGCCTGGACCAGTGGCCTGCCCCAGGTCTGCAGAGGAGCTGGGGGCTGGGTGGCCCCACACCAGGCTCCCAGCCCCAGGAATCCCACACATCTGCCTGCTGGAAAAAGGTGTTTTCCAGGACAGGCAAGGATTCCCCTCCCTCTATTTCTCCACTAAAAGATTATCACCACATCCCCCCACGCTGAGGATTGGGAAAGAGCTGGGACCTTCAGATGCGAGCAAACAGTCCAGGGACAAAGGCAAAGCTCATTCCAGCTCCCCCATCACCCCTCCCCTCGGGGACACGGGGACCCCATGGCCATGGTGTCTACCTTGGGGATGGTGTAGCCCCTGAAGAGCACGTCCTGCGTGGTCATCCGGGGGAAGTTCTCGATGCGGGTCTTGTGGAAGCGCTGCAGCTCATGGATCACGGCGTTGGTGTAGGGCATCTGCAGCTTGTCCTCCGTGCAGGGGGCACGGCCGGTGCCCACCACAGCATCGATCTCCTCCTGGACCTTGGCTGGAGACAGGGCAGGCGTGGAGCTGCTGCTGCTGGCTGTGCAACCCCCCCCCATGATTTCTTACTGGCCTCCATGGATACCTGTCCTACAGCCAAAGGATGATCTAGCAGAGAGGGAGCAACTCGGCTTAACCCTTTGTAGACACCAGATATAAGGTCTCTGTCCACATACCTCCCTGGATCAGGCAGGTTCAAAGCATCTCTCCCAGACAAGTGCAGGGGTGCACAGGTGGGAGTGGAGGAAAGGCAGCAGGTACCCAGATCCCTCTGGCCTATGTGGGTCTGTGGCTGGTGGCTCTTACTTCTGGGTGACCCATGCAGGATGATTTTTATCTCCTCCCAAACAGGACCTTCCAGGGCTGGGGTTCTCTGTCTGCACCTTTGCTGCACCGTGACCTCCTCAGGCACAGGAGCAGCCACATTTTGCTGCCCTTACCTTGAATATGGGGGTGTTTTGCCAGGATCAAGAGGAAGAAGACCAGGGTGTTGCTCGTAGTCACTGTGCCAGCACCAAAGAGGTTGAACACTGACATGATCAAGTCTTCGTTGCCGTACATGTTCTCTGGGTTGCCCTTCTCCTGCAAGGATGTGGTGGGGAGGGGGTTCAGTATCATCTGGTTGATTTTCCAGGCTGCACCCAGGTCTGGAGGGCAGCCCTCACCCCTCCCTGCATCATCTCTACCTTCTCTGCTTTCATGAGGAAACAGTCGATGTAGTCCCGGGGGCAACTGGGATCCAGTGTCTGCTTGTGGAGCTCAACTCTCTCTCGGATGTAGTCCTTCAGCTTCTCACACTCGGCCAACACCTTCTGGTGTGGCCCTGGGAGGCGCTGCATGATGCTGGGGAAGGTGTTGTAGACCTGCAGACGTTGGAGGGCTCAGGTGCCTGGATGGAACCTCCCACAGCTTCCCTCAAAACCATTTGAAGGTGTCCCTTCAAATCCAAGGGGTGACTCAAAGCCAAGGAGCATCCCTTGGCCACCCAAACCCATCCGAGCTGAGGGTGCTGGGCACAGCAGTGTCTCCTACCTTGGCGATGGGGGAGAGGAAGAAGCTGATGTAGTTGCCGATGGCGTTGAGCAGCTCCAGGAAGGCCGTGTCGCTGTAGCTGTAACGGCTCCCGAACACAACCGAGCAGATCACGTTGGAAACCGCGTATCTGAACATCGTCATGGGCTCAAAGGGATCTCCTGCAGCCACAGAGGAGGTGAGAAAAGCATCAGAAAGCCAAGTTATTATCTGCTTCAACATAGAAAGCTTCTCCCTTTGATCCCCTGTCCTTTGAACTGAGCCCTGGTTGAATCTGCTGGGTCTAACAGCCAAAGCAAAGAGCTCCCCTGAGCTGTGGACTCCTACATCTACCTCCCTGCTCCTAACCCTCTCCTCAGTGGTTGGGACTGGGGAGAGCAGAGGCGTCTCTGACTGTTTTGGGCTCCCACTGACATTTCTGGGGATCTGGGGGGCTGCAGAACATCTCCCTGTGGCAACCAAGCCCTCCCCAGCGCTGCATGTTGGAGGCTGAGAAGCTCAGGAGGAGCTTCCATCTCCTCAGGAAGTCCCAGAATAGGTGATGGCACTGGCAGCAGCTGTTTGGTTGGAGAGGAGGAGATCACCCTGATACCCCCGTGTCCAGGGCAGTGTCTGGTTTGTGCATTCTCAGTGCCATGAGTTTAGTTTCCTCTTTTGGCATGAGATGTTCCTTAGTGGTTGCCACCCCCTGCACCAGTTCAGGAGCAGGATCTCCCACCCTGGCTGGTAAGCCATGACCATACAACATCCCTACATCTCTCTCTGGGTGGGATGGTGCTGGGTCTAAGCCCTTTCTCCTAAGGGATCACCCACACCAGCCATTGCAAACAGCTCTGGGGACCACACATGTCCTGTGAGGCTGTTATTAAGGCCAGGGTGGACAGGATCAAGGTCACCTTTGAGTTTTGTCAGCTGTTCCACCAGGTGCTGGGCCTCCTCCTGCACCCGCTGGGACATGGAGCTCTTCCCCATCCCGAAGTCCCGCAGGGTGCTGAGCGTGAACCTCCGCAGCTCCCGCCACTTCCTCTCGTCGTTGGAGACAAAGCCTGGGGGGGAACAGTGGGGACCACTCACCTGCCTGCCCGACTGCCCCTCCCTGGAATGGGGCACCCTGCTCTGAGCCCTGCTGAGGAGCAGCTGGGCAATAACCCAGGGAAGGACCCTGGATGTGCACAGCAGCTTTGGAAGGCTGAGGATCTCCACAGAAACCCGAACAAAGCTGGAAGTGGCTGGCTGGAATTCTTGGACAAGAGGCTGAAGAGTTAGAGGGACTGGCAGAGTGGGAGATGGGTGTTTGAAGTCTTGGTTGTTGAGTTCTTCACTCAACTCAAGCATGGCCAGCTGCAGTTGGGGACTTTCTGCTCACTGGGAGAGCAACAATGTGTAGAATAACCCCAGAAACCTACCGTAGTCTTTTGATAGCTGCATCAGCAGAGGTATCTTAGGTCTCCCTCCAAACTCCTCGGAGCGTCCCACCAGAGCGTCCCTCACAGCCTCGTACCCGCAGAGCACCACCATCGGCTTCAGCCCCAGCCAGACCGTGAAGATGGGGCCGTACGTGCTGCTGAGCTGGGGGGGACAGGAGGCTGTGCTCAACAGGGGCCCTGCACCCCAGCCCTGCAGTCAGCTTTCAATGAGGTCTCTTGGCCACAGTGCTGGTGAATGCTTGGGCAGGGAGGGGAAGCATCTCCTCAAAGCTGCCATCCTTACCCCACTCGTGTCCCAGCCCCATTTCTGGGGGGTTCTGACCCTAGTCCCACTTTGGGGGTTCAAAGAAGACTTTATTGTGGAGTTTCAATGCTTAAAGGGGCTTGTCAGAAAGATGGGGACAGATGTTTGAGCAGGGTCTGTTGGGACAGGACAAGGGGAGATGGTTTTAAACTAAAAGAGGGAGATTTAGACTAGAGAGAAGGAAGAAATTTTTGCTGCTGAGGGTGGTGAGAGCCTGTGCCAGGTTGCCCAGAGAGGTGGTGGCAGCCCCATCCCTGGAACCATTGCAGGGGAGGTTGTTTGGGGCTCTGAGCAACCTGCTCTAGTTGCAGATGTCCCTGCTCAGTGCAGGGGGGTTGGACCAGATGAGCTTTAAAGGTCTCTTCTAATCCAAACCAGTCTGATTGGATGATTTCCAGGAAGCAGCTCTGTATGGCAGCAGTGCTGCAGCACGGAGAGGGGTTAGTATCAGTGTGGTGAGTCCCTTACAGAAGGAGAAAGACTTTGGTGACAGTATTGATTATAAAATCATAGAATAATTTTGGTTGGAAGAGACCTTTAAGATCATCAAGTCCAACCATTAACCCAGCACTGCCAGGGCACCACTAACCCACGTCCCTCAGCACCACATCTCCATGGCTTTGAAACCCCTCCAGGGATGGGGACTCCACCATTGCCCTGCCCAGCCTGGCGCAGCCCTTCACAACCCCAAACAGCAACAAATTGTTCCTCAGCTCCAACCTAAACCTCTCCTGTTGCAACTTGAGTCCATTTCCTCTTGTCCTATCGCCTGTTCCTTGAGAGAAGAGACCAACCCCCACCATGCTCCCAGTAGCAGGGATTTAGGAAATCCCACCAGAGCAAAAGAAAAGGGAGAGAAGAAGAGAAAGAAGGAAGAAGAAGAGTCAGCTGCACGATTCCTCTATTTCTTTGACAGGGGACATTCATGCTTTCTCTCTGGCTGGGGCTGGGAGCAGGTCCAGCACCACCAGCTCCTCTCTTACCTTCTCATAGGTCTTGTAGAGGGGCAGAACCTCCTTTTGCCTTAGGTTGCCCAGAATGGGCCATGGGGCTGGTCCAGGAGGCAGCTGGCTTCTCTTCTTATCACTTTTCCAGACCAGGAACCACAGCACAGAGAGCAGGAGGAGTGTAATGAGCACCGTGGCAAATCCAACATCCATCCTCACCCAGCAGGGAAAAAAAATCAAGAACTTCCCACTCCAAGGAGAAGATCACACCTGAGCAGTGAGCAGAGAGGAGCTGAGACCTGCAGCCTCTGCCCACCCTGGTGCTCTATATAGCACAGCCCCTGGGGGTCACCTCTGGCTGTCCCCGCAGGGTCAGTGACACAGAAACCCTCTTTTCTGTGGGTCAAGCACATGCCTGACCCGCCGTGCTGTAACCCGGGGCTGGAAGAGCTGCCATGGGAGCTGGAAGGGTTGCGACACCCCGTGGGCGTGCTGGGGACGTGGTGGCTCTGCCCACCCTGAGTCAATCCTTGCTCGGTGTCACAGGAGCTGTCACTGTCCTGGTGGACCCTCGTGTGTCACCGTGAGGTCACTGCTCCTTCTGCAGTTGCCTCCAGGAGCAGAGCTGCCAGCTCTCTTCTTCCTCAGGCCAACACCCAACTCAGCAGCATCCCCTCAGCAGAACTTCATCTTTTATTCTTCATCTGTTTGTTCTTCTCCATCTCAAATCAGCCAAGGGGGAACACAGCACTGAGAGAGAGCTCAGCAAGTGACCCCAACAGGAACTCTCTTCAAACTGATCAGCTCCTTGTTGCCTCTTGTTTCTTCTGCTGCTGCTCCTTGTTACTTCTTTCTTCTACTGCTTCTCCCCAACTGGTCAGTTCCTGGTTGATCTATCTCTACCCTCACCCACCACCCCAACCATGATCACCTGGGGGCAGTTGGGGCCTCACACGTGGGCCAGGTTCTGCCTTTGGGGTCTTGGGGAACCACTTGGGGACAACTCAGCAACAGGGGCATGCGTGGCTGGTCATGATGATTTTCCATCAAACTCCTTTCTGATGGAAAATGGATCAGAAAATAAGTAAAACGTGTATTTTCTGAAATATTTTGGGGTTCTGCTTGGCTTTCGGAGCAACATCAATCCAAGGTGTTGAGGTTGTTGCAGGCATGGGGTTAACTCTTTCCCAGGCTTCTCCAGAGCTTTTGAGCATCTTGCTCTGAGCAGCAGCACATCTGGCTGCACACAAGCACATCTGGCACTAGCTCAGCAACCACACCTCTGGTCAAGAGCTCTCAGCACTTGGCCAAATGAACTGGTTGTGATTTCTCCTGGAGGAGGGGGCTGGAGGGAAAAGGGAGGAGGTTTGATTTTGTGCTAGTCCCTGCAGTGGAAGGAGACTCTCAGCAGAGGGCATTAAATGGTATTTGCTGAGAGGAGCCTGAATTCTAACACTCACTCAAAGCATCTCCCAACAAGCCTCAGAAGAATGTCCAAGAGCCAGGATTGTGTGTCCATAAGAACCTCATGAAGTTCAACAAGGTCAAGTGCAAGGTCCTGCACCTGGGTCGGGACAACTCGTGGTATGAACACAGGCTGGGGATGGAGGGATGGAGGGATGGAGAGCAGCTCTGAGGAGAAGGACTTGGGGTGCTAGCAAGGGAAAAGCAGGACATGAACCAGTCATGTCCAACTGTGTCCTGGGCTGATCCTCAGTAGTTGTGGCAGCAGGGCAGGGAGGGGATCCTGCCCCTCTGCTCCAGCCTGGGGAGACCCCCCTGCAGTGCTGGGGCAGCTCTGGAGTCCTCAGCACAGCAGAGACATGGAGCTGGTGGAGCAGGGCCAGAGGAGGCCCCAGCAATGGTGGGAGGGCTGGAACCCTCTGCTGAGAGGCCAGGCTGGGAGAGTTGGGCTTGTTCAGCTTGGAGAAGAGAAGGCTCCAGGGAGACCTTCTGGTGGCCTTGCAGGACTTCAAGGGACCCATCAGAAAGATGGTGACAGACTTTTGAACAGGGCTGTTGTGACAGGACAAGGGGTGATGGTTTGAAACTAAAAGAGGGAGATTTAGATTAGATAGAGGGGAGAAATGTTTTATGCTGAGGGTGGTGAGAGCCTGTGCCAGGTTGCCCAGAGAGGTGGTGGCTGCCCCATCCCTGGAACCATTGCAGGGGAGGTTGTTTGGGGCTCTGGGCAACCTGCTCTAGTTGCAGATGTCCCTGCTCAGTGCAAGGAGTTGGACTAGGTGAGCTTTAAAGGTCCCTTCCCACCCAAACCAGTCTGGGATTCAATGATTTTGTGATTGCATTTGGGCAGAGCTGGCAGAAGCAGCCAGGACCTCTGCACTTGTCCCTTTTTTGGCCGTGTAGCAGGATGGTTTGCAGGGTTGGGCCAGGGATGCTCGGTGCTGCTGGACAGGTTCTGGGAGATGGTCCCCTATGGCCACAGTGTGATTCCTTACACGTACACACCAGATATACCTCAAATGACCAAAAAGTGCCTGGCAACGAACCTCCAGCAGCCCTGGGTCTGCTCTGCTTCAATAGTTTCACTTTTTTCCTCCCTGCCCCATGTTGCTGGGTCTCGAAGGTGGCTCCTGCCTCCACCAGCACTGCGAACACTCAACACGGGGGGTTTTGGGGAGAGAAGGTCATGGTGACTGGTCGAGATGGCACCATGGTGGTGCCAGAAGCCCTGTAGCTGAGACCCACTGGGGCCGAGGGCAGGAGGTTACCATGACTCACTTATTTACTCCCATCTCATCCCCTCCCATCTCTGCTTTTCCCACGAATTGCTCTAAATTCTTGGCCGGGGTGCCTGCAAGTGGGGACCTCTGCCTGGGGAGCTGCTGTCGTGACGGGGGTTTTGGCAGGGGGCTGAGCAGGCTCTCAGTGCCTGACACCCTCTTTTTCCATGGCAGCCAAACAATACAAAGGAATCCCTCAAACAACAGGAAAAGAAAGAGCCACGGGGATTAATTGGAGCTGCGAAGTTTAAATCCGATGGAAAATTCCCTCTTCTGCCACCGAGAGCATTTCAGTGCAACACGCGTTGGTGCAGCAGGGTTTTGAGAGGGGAATGTCTCTAATGCAAGAAGAAAAGCACAATTATACAGCATATTATTAATGAAATAGAGAAAACGAATGAATCACCCTGGGATTTGTGAGTCCAGGTCACCAGGGAATGCATTTAAGAAGAAATAACTTCCAGGGATGACGAAAATTTGCATTTGTCTTCTTGAACTGCTTGATGAAACTTTGCTTTGGGTCTCTCTTCATAATATCAAGAATTAATTAAGCCAAAAGACCAAAAATGTAGTGTTCATGTAGTATCAATTGTCAAGCGTGGAGCGTGGCCAGAGAAGGGCAATGAAGCTGGGGAAGGGTCTGGAGCAGGAGAGTTGTGAGGAGCAGCTGAGGAAGCTGGGGGGGTTGAGCCTGGAGAAAAGGAGGCTCAGGGGAGACCTTCTGGCTCTCGACAGCACCCTGCAAGGAGGTTGGAGCCAGGTGGGGTCGGGCTCTTCTCCCAAGGAACAAGATATAGGACAAGAGGAAATAACTTCAGATTGCACCAGGGGAGGTTTAGGTTGGGTCACACAGGAACACGTCCAGGGGGGCTTTAAACATCTCCAGAGAAGGAGACTCCACAACCTCCCTGGGCAGCCTGGGCCAGTGTCTGGCACCCTCACCATGAAGAAGTTTCTTCTTATACTGATGTGGAACCTCCTCTGTTCCAGCTCACACCCATTGCCCCTTGTCCTATCACTGGATGTCCCTGAGCAGAGCCTGGCTCCATCCTCCTGACACTCTCCCTTTACATATTTATGAACATTAATGAGGTCACCCCTCAGTCTCCTTTTCTCCAGGCTAAAGAGCCCCAGCTCCCTCAGCCTTTCCTCACAAGGGAGATGTTCCACTCCCTTCAGCATCTTTGTGGCTCTGTGCTGGACTCCCTACAGCAGTTCCGTGTCCTTCTTGAATTGGACACAATACTAAGACTCACACAAAGACAATTAATATTCTCCTAATGCAGTTTCCCCCCATCTGCAGCCCAAAGCCCCTGGAGGGTCCCTGCTCACCCCGGGGCCTCGGTTGCACAGGGTGAAGGATGTGTAAAAATAGCTGCAAACTATTTCAACCTCTCCCCCCTTCCCCGCTGCCCCCCAGGTCCTGGCCACCTAATGACTAAGCTGGAGTATTTTTGGTTGCTCTTAATAATGCAGCAGTGCTCACAGCATCGGAGCCTGGCCGTGGCTGCAGGGAGAGTGCCACTTGTCATCGCTGTCACCTCCCCTCGCTGGGGGGGAGCTCCATGGCAGAGTGATGCTGGAGCTCCTTTCATGCTCCCAGTGGGTTGTTTCATAGAATCATAGAATGTTTGAGGCTGGAAGGGACCTCCAGAGGTCATCTGGTCCAACCTCCCTACACCAGCAGGGACATCTCTACCTAGGGCAGGCTGCTCAGAGCCCCAGCAAGCCTGACCTTGAAGGACTCCAGGGATGGGGCCTCCACCACCTCTCTGGGCAGCCCATTCCACTGATCTATCACCCTCAGATTAAACTTTTTCCTAATGTCCAACCTAAATCTACCCTTTTCTAGCTTAAAACCATTACCCCTCATCTTGTCCCTACAAACCCTTGTGAACAAGGTATGTCTACCATGAGTTTGATTTCAATAGAGTGGCAGCAGCAGGGAGGTGGCAAAGGAGAGCAGAGCATGACCCCAGTGTTGGGATCCACCGTGGAAAGGGTGGTGGTTCATCAGGGGCTGCCAGCCTTTGATTTGACTCCTTCAGTGACCAGGACAACCAGAGAGACAGATGTTTAATCAGAGTTTCAGAGGAGGCAGATGGAGGCACACTGTGCTTGAGGGGCCAGCAGGACCAATCCTGCTCCAAAGCCATGGGCACCAAAGGTGGGCATGTCCTAAGGTTGCTCAGCTTGGGAGAGCCAGGAGTGAGGACAGCCCAAGTACCTATTAATACTTATTACTACTACTATTAATATAATACACGAGCATGGTCCTGGTCTGTGGGTGCACGTTCACCACCCTGTGAACCAAATAAACCAGGTGAATCACTCAGGGCTGGAAATCCAGCACCACTGCAGGGAAGGACCTCCAGTGCCGTGGTTGTGATTGAACCAAAAATGCCAGTAAACACAGGATTTGGGTTTTTAATGACCCCCTCACTTCCCTGTGCTGCCCGTCTGATGTGTCAGGGTCTGTGGTTCCCATACGGGCTCTGCTTGCTTAATTACACAGCATCAATCTCTCCCTGTAATTCCCTGGGGAGCAAGGGGGGCTGTGATGGGGGGGTTGGTTTGTACTGGGTCTGGATTATGGAAAAAAGGGGCAATTCTGTGCTCAGCAACACTCCAGGAAAGGCTTCTCCTGCTCCCCCTGCACCCTTGCTCCTAATGGGACCAGTTGCACTGGCCCCGCTGCCAGTTCTCAGTAACCATGGCTCTATTTTTAGAGATGATGCAGCTTTCCAGGGGGGGTTGCCCTGTGGGTTGCCAGTGAGAACATGCCAGTAGCCTGAGTACCATCCAGAAATGTTTGGAGAGAGCAAATCTCCTGCTGTACACAGGGGAGATGAGCTGAGCCTTGCCCTGCTCCCGATTCCCTGTCACGAGAGGGACATCCCAGTGGGGATGTCAGCGAGTTGGGATCAAAATCATGTAAAACCCGTGGGGTTTCTCACAACAGCTGCCCTGCCCTGAAGCCTTCCCGTCCTGTTGCTCATCGTTCCTGAAATAATCATGAAGAGGAGAAGAAAATCCCCCTCCCTTCTCCTCTGCCACCTTGCAAACACACCACGTCCTTCTTCAGGGCACCCTGGTCCTTCATCCTGGACCTTTGTGTATTTACTGCCTCTCTAAACCTCATTAAAACATCTTCATTCCAAGAAAGGCTAAAAATAACACTGAGGTGATGCTCACACCCTCCCAAGCACAGCTGGCACCACTGGCATCATGTTCCTGCTAATGGGATGATGTTCTCCATAGGGATGGGACCACCCCCTCCTTGGGGGGCTTTTTGGCTGGCAGCCCTAAAACCATCCTCTGTGTTTCTGTAGTGGGTAACACATGGTAGGTTTTGGGCTTGGGGGTCCCTGCCCCTTCCCTCCAGCCAGGCTTGGGATGCCCTGTGCACTCGTATGACCCAGATGGCTTTGGGTTGGGGACAAGGGGCTCTGGCCACATTCGTATCAGCCAGGTCCCCTCTCCCAGGGGATTTAACCTCTGGCATCTGTGTCCCCACCAGCCACCAGCGAGGCAGGGAGGGATCCCTGCAGTGCGGAGCCAGGAGGAAGCCACGAGCTGGACCCTCCATCACGGCCCTGAGCAGCAGCATCACTCGTTCCCAGTCCAAAAGGGGCAGCTCTGGTGCCATATGGGGAGCGGCAGGAGGGGCACCGGGAGCCAGGGCAGCAGATGGCAGGTGGAGCAGAGCTGCCCTGCCCCGGCACCGTGCCAGGCACCGGCGGCCAGATCCCAGCGGGCACTGGGAGGAGGGGCTGTGGCACAGCGGGTGCTGCAGCTTGGGAATGTGCTCCTGCCTTGCTACTCAGTGCCCCAATCCTTATTTACACTTGCACGGGAATAAACCAGAGAGAGTCTGGTGCCTCCTGGTTTTATCATGGACTTACAGACTGGTTTGGGTGGGAAGGAACCTTTAAAGCTCATCTGGTCCAACTCCCCTGCACTGAGCAGGGACATCTGCAGCTAGAGCAGGTTGCTCAGAGCCCCAAACAACCTCACCTGCAATGGTTCCAGGGATGGGGCAGCCACCACCTCTCTGGGCAACCTGGCACAGGCTCTCACCACCCTCAGTGTAAATAATTTCTTCCTTCTCTCTAGTCTAAATCTCCCTCTTTTTGTCTAAAACCATCCCCCCTTGTCCTGTCATAAGTCCTGCTAAAAAGTCTGTCCCCATCTTTCCTGTAGGTCCCCTCAAAGTCCTGAAAGGCCACCAGAAGGTCTCCCTGGACACTTCTCCAGGCTGAACAAGCCCAACTCTCCCAGCCTGGCCTCCCAGCAGAGGGTTCCAGCCCTCCCAGCATTGCTGGGCCCTCCTCTGGCCCCGCTCCACCAGCTCCATGTCTGTGCTGTGCTGAGGACTCCAGAGCTTTGGGAGAACAGTGTCCCGTAGAGGATGAAGCTTGTGCTCCAGCAGCAACTCAGCCAGGACAGGGCAGGGGTTGGGTGGTGGTCCTAGGACGGTGGGTTCAGCTGAGTCCAGCAGGGCTCACCTGCAGCAGGCAGGTGCCCTCTCACCAGATGACAAGGGGTGGGACTTTTCTGGGAGCTCTCTGGTCCTCCCCCTTGCTCCTCACCTCCTTTCCTCCTGCTCTCCTGCTGCTCAGGCCCCGCTTCCATCCCGCCTGTCGTTATCTCTGCCTCCTGGAACAGAGAACAGGGAAATGTGATTAAAGCCCTTTCTCAGGGGAACTTATCAGCCTGTGGAGAGGACATTAGCTGAGAGGGAGCATCTGTGGTGCTCGCAGGGCTGTCATCAGCACAGCAGGGGCTGCTGCTCCTGGTACATTTCCACCACGTAGCCCAAGCATGGCACTCACCAAAGCCCGAGAACGGGCACGGTGGGATGGGATATTTGCTTGTGATGTGTTTTGGGAGCAGATCAGGTCAGGGAGGGATGGATGTGGGTCAGGAGGAGCCCGCACTGGACCTGCAGGTAGGGGTAACTGGGCCAGTGTCCGTGTCACACCAGGGCTGTTAACCATCATATGGTTTTCCACTAAAGTGGGTCCCTTTGATCCTAATTTGCCTTGACCCATCTGGGCCAACACTCTCTGATCTTGGAGGTTCAACAGTGCTGAGATGGTGTGGGGGTGGATGGGAGGGACAGCTTGGTCACCATATGTGGGAGTCGAGACAGAAGAAAGGTGGAGTACTCAGGTTGACGTTGGCACCACCATGTTGAAGACAAGAATAATCCACCCTGACGTTGTGTTTTGAAGCTGTCTTTGGGCCAGGAGAAGGTGGGATTCATTACTGTGTCCTACAGGATTTTTTCCCAGGGTTATGTCCATGAATTTTATGCTTCCTGCTCCAGTGCAAGCTTGTAAACCAGCAATGTCTCAAAACATCCCATGGTGGGAACCACAGCTTTGAACTGTGCAGCTCTCCAGACCTCTCCAAAGGAGCCCAAATTCCCTGTATCCACCCCCAGGCACCCCATAAAATGTCCCCTTTTGCCATCCCACAGTAGCAGTGCAATTAAGAGTGGAAAAATAGAGGAAATGCTGAGCCTGCAGCAGCTGATGCCAGGGGAGATGCCAGGAGCTCCCTGGCTGCAAAATGTTCCTGGATCCCCAGAGAGGTTGTGCCCTGCACCGAAAGCATCACAGCAGCACGGGGAGGAGGGGCACCCCTGGGTGCATCCCCTCATCCCACTCCCGTGGGCACAGTCCCAGGAGAAGAGCCCATGCTGGGGCACCACCAGAGGCTTTGGGCTGCTGCAGTGGGAGCCCCAGTCCCTCACCCCCATCCCACTGGATGGAATTGCTCAGGAGAAGCCAAGTGGAGCTGGAGCTGCTGCTGGAATCGCTCCTGGTGTGTCCCAGCCTGGCCGGGAAGCCCAGCCACCTTCCCCCCCATCACAGCAAGTCTGTGGTACCCAAGCTCATCCCTCGTGTGACAACAGGAAAATTCAGTGGCAGCTGCACATGGGAGCTCTGGAGCATCCTCCTTGCTGGTGGTCCCAGGGCTCCCCAGCACAGAGACCCCCTCACCAGCAGCTCAGACCCCCCACCACACACACAGGAGCCCCAAAACAGGGATATTCCCCCCATTACCCTCCAGCACCAGTGGGGCCCTGTGTGACAGGGCTTGACAGACCCAAACCTCATCCCTGGGGGTGCTGCCAGCTCCCCTGCACTGGGAGACACTGGGCTGGGGCTTCACCTCCCGGGGTAGGTGGGTGCAGCCCCGCAGTGGGTGCAGCACAGGGTGGGGGGGATGTGCTGTAGGGCCGGGGAAAGCAGCGGCACAAAATCAGACTGGGTTTGAGCTCAAGCCCAGGGCTGCTCCAAGAGATGCTGTTCCCACCAATATTCCTCTTGCTTTGTCACCTCCTGACAGTCTCGGGGGAGTTTCAGTCAATTCAGATGCTCCTCAGTGCTTAATGCTGAGAGCATCCTCGCTCTGCTCCAAACAGCTGCAGGGGGGTTATTATGGGTTTGCCTGATTTCGTAAGCCCTGATGTGTCAGACCCCCAGTCAAAGAGCCCAGGGAGCTGCCTGGGTTGAGGAGCTTGTGAGAGATTGGGGAGGGCTGGGGTGGTGCTGCCTGTGGGCACAGGTTTGGCAAGAAAATAGCAACAGGGGAGGAAGGACCATTATTTTAGGAATAATATAAAAACCAAAAAAGCCTGGGAATGTCCTCGGGTGGCACCGAGCAGAGGGGGAGGAGAGGGGCTGCACAACTCAGGGAGGGAACAAGCATTGCTTCCTTCACAGGCCACCCAGGGCAGCAGTTCCTGGCTTCTTCCATGAGATGAGCACTGATTTAATTTTCCTCTGGGTTTTCAGAGCTGGAAGGAGCATGGCTGGGGCTTGGTCATCAGGGTTTTTGAGGAATTGTGCTCCATGAACGCCCACACACCCAGTGAGGGTTGGCATCCTCCATGTGCCTGGTGGGCATCATGCCCTGCCTGCACTGAGCACTGTACCCTGCCTGCATGGGCATCATGCCCTGCTTGCAACAAGCATCATCCTGGAGCTGGCAGGGAAACGTGATTTCGGGAGGTTGTGTGGAGTGATGGAAACAGCAGCTGCAGCATCCCCTCATCATACTTCAGGAGATGATGGACAGTGCACCCAGAAGCTCATGGAGCTGTCAGTTGCTGGAAAATCCCATTGGTCCTAAAAGAAGCTGTAAAAATCCTGCGAGCACCTTTCTAGCCCCATTTTGCAGATGGGAAGAGTGAGGCTGAGGGTCGTGGGGCTGTGGCAGAGCAGGTGCTTTGCAGGGTCTAACAGTGGGCGTGGGTTTCCCAACCTCATTTTAGCTGAGTGAAACATGGACGTATGGAAAGGGTCTGGGGGTGTTGGGGCCCCAAAGCAGAGCTTACAGCCAGGGCAGGGGCTGCCCAAGGGCTCTGCCACCTGAGCCTGGCCACTGCAGGGAGCAGCTCCTTGGAATTCCACACCAAGAAGTTAATCAAGTGTCCTTCAAGCTGGGAGTGATGTCAGTGTGGGTAGAGCAGTCCCTTGGGGTCTCAGCACCGTGCAGAGCCTGGGCAGGCAGCTGAGGGGATGGTAGCGGGGTGAGCATCACCCCACCTTCTCCTCTGGGCTCTGCAGAGCCTGGGTGGTACAGAGCAGCCAGGCAGGGAGGTCCCCTGGCCACCCCAGCCCTGTCCCGAGCCTGGGCCTGGCTCCTGCTCCCATTCCGGCTCATCCAGCACTGCCCAGGGGTGCCCAGCAACGAGGTGATGGTTAAACCTGCCACAGCCCCGAGCACTCCAAATCCCTGGGGCCCTGGAGGGCAGAGATAGGGGATGCAGGGGGGTGGTGGAGTAATGGCAGGGGGATGCTGGAGGGGATGCTGGGGAGGTACTGGGGCCATGCTGGGGGGTGCTGAGGTGATGTCGGGGGGATGTCAGGGGATGCTGGAGGGATACTGAGGCCATGTGAAGGGATGCTGAGGGATGCCAGAAGGATGCCGGGGGGATGCCAGAAAGATGCCGGGGGGATGCCAGGTGATGCTGAGGCCATGTCAAAGGATGCTGAGGGATGCCGGGGGGGATTCTGGGGCATGA
>VYZX01020725.1:493410-519306 GCA_013401335.1 Brachypteracias leptosomus | reverse complement strand
CCCCATCCCTCACTCTGCCCGCATCCTGCCTGTCCCACTGCCCGTGCTCCCTGCCCGCAGCCTGCCTGCCCCACTGCCCTGATCCTACACCCCAGCCCTGCCTGCACCCTGCCTGCACCTTGACCGCCCCTCTGCCTGCACCGTGCCCCCCAATCTGCTCCCTCCCAGCTCCCTGCCCACCCCAGTGCCCACACCCTGCCTGCATCCTGACCATTCTCTGCCTCATCCCCTGCCTGCACCCTGCCCACCCCTCTGCCGACACCGTGCCCCACAGCCCTCTCCCTACCTGCCCGACTGCCCCAGTGCCTGTAGCCTGCCTGCACCCTGCCCATTCCCTGCCCGCACCCTACCTGCACCCTCCCTGCCTGTTAACCCCTCTGTACCCTCCTGCCCCACACCCTGCCCCCTTTATCCGCCCCTTCCCTGCCTGCCCCTGCCTGCACTCTGCCCCCCTGCCCCACTCCACCCCAGCACCCATGGGTGCCCGGGGTGGTGCAGGGGGCACACCGGGGCGTGCTGTTGGGGCCGTGCCCGTGTGTGCCGACACGAGGCCAGGCCTGGGCTGTGCCTGTTGTGTAATTCCCGGAGATTTTTGCAGCTTGGGAGGGCGGGGGGAGATTTATTTATGTTTTGCATCCCAGCACGGCGCTGGGCACCAGCACTGGCACCGGCACTGGCACAGGCATGGCTGGGGCATCGGGCTCAGCATCCCCGAGGGCTCGGGCTTCCAGCAGCATCCCCTGCATGCCCCTCACCCCATGGCCGTGGGGTCACCCCGCCAGCTCTGGATGTGATGGGTGGTGGTGGCTCCTGCTCGGCCGCGGTGAACCTGGCGTGTGGGCACGGAGCTGGGGGGGCAGCGGGCACCGGATGGGGCTGTGGGGACGGGCAGGAGTGTGGTGTGGGAACATGGCGTGGGGATGTGGTGTGGGATTGTGGTGCAGGAGAAGGTTGCAGGAGCATGGTGTGGGAATGCCATGCGAGAGTGTGGTGTGGGGATGTGGTGTGGGGATGTGGTGCAGGAGCACAGGGTGGGAACGTGGTGCGGGAGCGCGGTGCTGGAACATGGTAGCAGGAGCACGGTACAAAAATGCGATGTGGGAATCTGGTTTGGGAATGTGATGCAGGAGCATGGTGTGGGACCATGGTGCAAGAATGAGGTGTGGGAACAGTTTGGGAGTGTGCTGTGGGAATCTGGTGTGGGAATCCAGTGCTGGAGCATGGTGCAGGAATCCAGTAGAGGAATGTGGTGTGGGAATGCGGTGCAGGAGCACAGTGCAAGAACGTACTGCTGGAGCTTGGTGCGGGAACACGGTGTGGGAACGTGGTGCAGCACTATGGTGCGGGAATGTGGTGCGGGAATATGGTGTGGGAACGTGGTGTGGGAGTGTGGTGCAGGAACCCCATGCGGGAGTGTGGTGTGGGAGTGCAGGACAGGAATGCGGTGCAGGAGTGTGGTACCAGGAACATGGCCCAGGGAGTGCGGTGCAGGAGCGTGGTGTGGGAGCGCTGGAAGCCTGGCATTGCCTCCCTTGTGGGAGCAGCAGGAGGAGGCTGTTTTGGGGACAGTGTGTGATTTTCTTGGATCTGTATGGGCTCTGCTCTCCAGACACACTGCGGAGGTTGGACACGTTGGGGGGTGCAGGGAAGGGTGACCCCAGGTCTGCCTGGGTGACGTGAGCTGGGCACCGCACCAACGCCTGGCTCCAAAGTGGTGCCACTGACAGGGATTCTCCTGTGCCCCTTCCTGCATCCCATGGGAGTGGGGTCATGTCGGGGACCCGATGCGGAGCCTGGAGCAGCCCTCTCCAGCCAGCTGGGAATAGGGAATAATAGAGGGAAATAGGGAATAATAGATGGAATAAGGAATAATAAAAGCAAAGAGGAAATCATCCATGGAAATAGGGAATAATAAATGGAAATAAGTAATGATACATAGAAATTAGGTATAATTAATGTAAATGAGGACTGATTAATGTAAATGAGGAATAATTCATGCAAATTAGGAATAAGTAATGGAGATGAGGAATAATGAATGGCAATAAGGAATATTAAGTGGAAATAAAGAATAATAGATGGAAATAGGGAATAATAGAGGGAAATAAGGAATAATAGGTTAAAATAGGGAGTAGCAGGTCAAAATAGGGAATAAAAAAAGGAAATAGGGGATTGTAAATGGAAATTTGGAATAATAAATGGAAATTAGGAATAATACATGGAGATGAGGAATAATACATAGAATGGAAATAAGGAATAATAGAAATGGGGAATAATAAAAGGAAATAGGGGATCATAAGTAGAAATACAGAATAATAAATGGAAATTAGGAATAATACATGGAGATGTACATAAAAATGAGGATTAGGGTTAGGATTAAGGTTAATGTCAAGGTCGGGATAAGGGTTAGGGTTAGGGTCAAGGTTAGGATCAGAATTAGGATCAGGGTTATGATCAGGGTCAATGTTAGGGTCAGGATCAGCATCAGGTTAGAGTTAGGGTTAAGGTTAGTGTCAAGGCCAGGATTAGGGATGGGATCAAGGTTAGGGATGGGATCAAGGTTAGGGTCAGGATCAAGGTCACGTTTAGGGTTAAGGTTAGGGACTGAGTCAGGGTCAGGATCAATGTCAGGGTTAGAGTTAAGGTTTTTTTCAAGTTCAGCATAAGGTTTAAGGTTAGGGTTAGGGTCAGGATCAGGATGAAGCCCAGGGTTAAGGTCAGGGCCAGGTGAGGATGCCAAGTGCATTTCCTTACCTTCCCAAATCAGATCTTCATCTGTTCCCCAAGGCTCTCCCAATCCTTTGCCACTCCCCTCACAATGCTAGTGGGGCCCCGAGCACATCGTTTATCTTGGTTTGGTTTATTTTATGTTATTTATTTATTTTTATTTATTTTATTTAGGTCATTTCACTAGCTAGGAAGAACTGGGGGATGCTCGTCCCAGCCCAGCCCCACGGTTGGTACCTGACCTTCGGGAGAATTACCTGCATCTAGTCTGTGAGGGGCTGTAATATTTATTTCAACAGGGTGGAGAAAGGGAAGAGAAATCAATAAGTGGCAATAAAACCTTTTGTAGATGCTTTCCACATAGCACTTCTGGTTTTTTATCTTTATTTATTTATCTATCCATTGCATTGGTGGCTGAGCTGGTGCCCTGGCTCCAAGGTCGTGGACGGTGTCAGCTTGGGAGGGTTGGGTTTATCCTCCAGGTCCTTTCTGAGCATCCCAAGGGGTGTCCCCCATCCCTGGGGACAGTGGGGGCACTTTGGGACAGATGCTTCTCCAAGCATCGAGATGTCTGCTCATCAATACGAAGCCTTTAAACACCGAGTTTTTATTCTCCGTGCAGCAAGAACGTTCTGCAAGAAATAAGGACATTTTATTCTATGTACAAAATAAGGACGGAGCGAATAAATCACCACTGGGGATTTTTCCAATGAGATTCACAGGAGGGACCAACACTTTAAATTGCTGATTTCCATGGCTGAGCTTTGGGGTGTGGGTGGTTTGCCATCCACAGGGTTTTTTGGCAGTGCCAATCGCTGCCCCCCCCGGGATGGTGCTGGCAGCAGCAGCCCTGCAGCCACCGCGATATTTTTATCCTCCTCGCAAGGCGGCAGCGCTGACAAACTGGAATATTCCTGGAGTGGGCTGAAGGTTTTGTCTCTGCAGCCAGCAGCTTGTGCTTTGCAGGGGATTCTCCATGATTTTCAGATCAGGATCGGAGCGTGGTCAGGATGTGACCCCAGAGGGGGTTTTCCTCTGCTGGGGATGCGCTGGGAGTGAGGAGCGAAGGGCCCCGAGCATCCCATGCCAAAGGGATGCCAGCACAGAGAGCTCACAGCTGGGAAGGGGGCAGGAGATGATGAAATGAGGCTTTTCTGCCTTTCCAGTTTTGCTTTGATTCCTTTGGTTTTCCCAGCGGTGGGCAGAAGGATGGAGGTGAGCTGGACCAGCCTCCACATCCCACTTCATCCCGCTTCTCCAGCCTGGCTTAGCCGAAGGTGGGCGAGCTGCTGGGGGCTGAGCCCTGGCATCGTGCCCTCTGGGTGGGCATCACTGCCCTCAGCCAGGGGTCTGGGACACGAGGACTGTCTCTGTGGATCACCCACCAGGGCAGGACGAGCCCAGGGTGTGCTGGAAGAAGCACCAGCAGGGCTGTCTCACTGTGTGTCGCTGGATGTTGCAGCTCGGAGTCATCTCCCCAGGGGATTTGAGCAGCGATTTGAGGATATAAATATTTGATGTTTCACTTCTCGCCTGCTAAAAAGACACTGGGAAAAATCCACAGCTCCGTTTGGCCTCAGCTGGATCCTGGTTATGAGCTGTGGGGCTGGATGTCCCCGGGGCTCAGTGACGAGGAGAGCTCAGAGGGCAGCAGAAGCTGGGAACGACGCGGTCCTTGCAGCAGCCTCCAGCCTGGGCTGGATGCCTGACACTTCCAGGGGTTGCCTGGATGGGACCCGAGGGGCTTCCTCCTCCCTCCAGCACATGCAATGGATGCTCAGCACCTCATCCGACCTGCCTGCTTGAACCTCACTGCACCAGCCTCACCTCTGAGCTTTGGGGACTCAAGGATCTTGACTTTTCCCGTGGGCAGCATCCCCCAGGCACGTGCGGTGGCACCGGAGGGAGATGGGGCAGGACCAGGATGGAGCTGGGCACTGTCCTGAGCCCGTGTGGATGGCAGGGCAGGACCATGCGTGGGAGCTACTGCTCGGGGTGACCTTGGCCAGGTTTTCATGCCTCCTTCTACCTGCACTTGGCTGTGAGGCTATTTTTAGGCTGGAGCAAACAGAAACCAGGGGAACTGCCTGGCATCAGTAATTAAATAGTGATGGAATATTTACGGGTGTGCTGCAGCCAGGGGGTGGCCAGGCTGGATGGAAGGGGTATTTTGGGCAGGAGGTGTGGGCAAGGGGGTCCTCAGGGCATCCTGGACATGCTCTGCCTCCAGAGACACGTCCTCACTTCTGTGCCGGGTGAACGCTCCCTGGCAGTGTGAGTTTCCCATCTGGAGAGAATCCTGCCACAAAATCCCTGTTATGCTTGGAATTTTTCTGGCTCAGGGTCAGATCCAAGGCTGGGGACTCCTTGTCTTGGGTGGTTTGAGCATCAGAGGGGGACAGTGGCAGGGAGACAAGGATGGGCACTGATGGTGGATGGTCCAGCTGGGTGGAGATGTCCAGCATCAGGAGATGCTCCTGGGAAGCACCAGCTCTGCTGTGGCTCCCCAGGTCAAGACACTGGAAGCTCGTGTAGTATTTATTTGGAACTCAGCTTAATTGGCTTGATTGGTGTTGATTTCTGCTGGCAGCAATTAGTTTTTGCAGAAGCAAATGCCCGACCGAATTATAGCTGCATCCCCTGCTCGTTTGCTTTTAACCCCATATTAATCGTCCCTTTTCTCCCAGCTGCCTGGAGGGACACAAGTGTCTGGTGAGGGCTGCCTGGGTTTGTGCTGGGAAAAACAGCTCTGGGGTGGAAATCTGGAGGGGAAAGGGAGGACCAGGCTTTTGTTTGCCTAAAGGAAAGGTGAAGGAAGTTGTTGGAAGCAGTGATCCTGGCTGCCTCTCCAAGGGGTGCTCCCATGGGATGCATGTAACTTGTAAGGCAGGAGGTTTTGGGGGATTAGGGACCAGCCAGGGGAACTGAGGGGTCTCTGCATCCCTCTTTTGGGTGCTGTTGTTTGCTGGGGACACCTTGCATGGGCTAAACCCACCATCTCTGGTCCCTGGGGGAAGTTGTGTCCCAGTGCAGGAGCTCTGGCTGCAGCCACCTTGGGAAGTGGTAAAAATGAACGGGTGAAAAGAATTACCCGAAGTTGATACTGGCTTAAACTTGTGTGTAGAGGAGATGCTTTGCTGGTGCCAGCAGTTACCTGCTCTGAAGGTTGAGCCGTGGGATGCTCCAGCCTCTGCACAGCCCCTTCCCAGGGCTCTGCTGCATGTGTCAGACCCCTGAGCATCGTTCGTGGGTCCGGGGTTAGGGAGTAAGCAGAGATAACCCAGCAATGGGGCAAGGAGAAGGGCTGGGGGTGCTGGGATGTGTTGGGGGTGCTGGTGAAGAACTGGGGGGTGCAAAAGGGCCTGGGAGATGCTGGGGATGGACTTGGAGTTGCCTGGAATGGACTGGGGCATGCCAGGAAGGGCTTGGAGGTGCTGGGGATGGACTGGGGTGTGCCAGGAGGAGCTGGGGGATTCCTTGGTTGGGACCAAGATGCAGGTCTGGAACAGGGAGAGCATCTCTGCTGGAGCCAGATACATCTCCCAGTATCAATCACATCCAGACTGGTTCCTCTTGATGCTGTTAATGGGTTCCTGCAGGGTTTGTGTTTCAGAAGCACCTTTGTGGTATAAGCTCCAGAGTCCCATGTGTCTGAACTTGGGAGCAATCCAGGAGCTGGGGCTCCTGAGTCCTTGGGTGGTTTCAGAGTGGTGGGAAGCCAAGGCAAGAGAGCCTGGGGGAGGCATGGGGACCCACACCCGTCCTCGGATGGGATGGTGGTTGGAGCACAATATGAGGAGGGAGAAGAAAGCACAAACCAAAGAGGTGTCTTGAAGAGGAAGGTCTGAGCAGAGACTCGGGGCTGAGCCCCCTGAAGATGCTGCCATCCAACCCCCAAAAAAGCAGAAGATAATATTTCTCCAACCCTGCCGGCTGCCCCGGGGAAATCCTTGGATACCAGGGAGGTGGCACTGGGACACTGGGGTCTCCTGAAACATCTCTGAGTGCTGGCAAGGGCTCAGCACCCAAAAAATACTCCCCAGGCAGGATGGAGCCTGGTGCATGCAGGAGAGTCTCCATCTCCCTGGGTGCTCCCTCACGGGGTGTGTGTTTTGCTGCTGAGCATCACTTGCTGCAGGTTCACAGGGTGGCTCCTGTAAAACCATATAAGCTGTTGTAAACCCTTATTAACTTGAGGCTGAGACTTTGGAAGCAGAATGGATGTAATGGGATTTTTCCTGGTGGCATTAGCAGCACAGAGCTGTGGTGCAGAGCGATGTCCCTGAGGTGGGATGCTCTTTTTAGGCTTTACATGTGGAATGTCCACACAGAGCAGCTTGGGCTGGGCTCTGGGTGGGTTTGGAGACTCTGCTTGGTTTGTCACACTGCAGGATGTAATTCCTGGGTTCTAGAGTGCTGCTGGGGAGCAAGTACAGAGGTGAGGTGAATCAGTTGTAGTTTTTGGGTACATTCTGAAAAAGGGGGCAACGGGTGTAAGCTGGAACAGAGGAGGTTCCACATAAATATGAGGAGAAACTTCTTCCCAGTGAGGGTGCCAGACACTGGCCCAGGCTGCCCAGGGAGGTTGTGGAGTCTCCTCTGGAGACATTCAAAACCCACCTGGATGTGTTCCTATGTGACCTGCTTTAGGGGATCCTGCTCTGGCAGGGGGGTTGAACTAGATGATCTTTTGAGGTCCCTTCCAACCCCTGACATTCTGTGATTCTGTGATTCTGGGGCCATGTTTTACGCCATTCTGTGAGACAAGGTGCAGGAGCAGGGTGTTGCCTGGCTCTGGAGGCAGGACATGGTACCCAGCTCCTACCACCCCACACCTGCCACATGCCTGTGCCACCACTGGTGTCCCCAAGGCCACACAGAGACCCCCATCCCCATTGTGAGCTGGACGGGAGGGGAGAGCATCCCAGCTCCCACAGGTGCCAAAACCAGCCAGGGAAACTCGTGCTCATGTGGCATGTCCATCTTTGTGCTGTGTCCCTGGGCAGCAGCTCCAGCAGCCTCTTAGGTGGGTTTATTCTTACCAGTAAAACACTGCAGCTTTCCCCTGTCCCTCTTTTGGAGAATCACAGACTGGTTTGGGTGGGGAGGGACCTTTAAAGCTCATCTCATCCAACCCCCTGCACTGAGCAGGGACATAGAATCATAGAATTGTCAGGGTTGGAAGGGACCTTAAAGATCATCTAGTTTGTTAGTATTAGTGTTGGTGTTAGGTTAATGATTGGACTCAATGATCTTAAAGGTCTTTTCCAATCTAGACAATTCTGTGATTTTGTGAAGGGAAGTTTAGGTTGGATATTAGAAAGAATTTCTTCACTGAAAGGGTTACCAGGCAGTGGAACAGGCAGTGGTGAAGTCCCCATCCCTGGAGGGATTTACAAGACATGTAGACGTAGTACTGAGGGATCTGGTTTAGTCGAGGACTTGCCAGTGTTGGGTTCATGATTGGACTCAATGATCTTAAAGGTCTTTTACAAACTAGGCAAAGCTGTGAGTCTGTGATTCCTTCCCTCTTGGCCTTTTATTGAAGCTTGTCAGTGATTCCTGGGGTGCCAAGCGAGCAGGGACGTGCGGCGGTGCTGGCACAGGGTGTGTTATGCTTACCTGCATCCCTCCACATCCTTCTCCTCCTCTGGGATGCTAAATGTATCCTGAGCCAGGGTGGGAGGTGGGAACCACCCTTGTGTCGCTGCTGGTGGATATTTGCCACTTTTTTCCCCATTTATGCTAATTCTGTGGTGGTTCCAACCCTTCCATAAATGATGGAGAAGGGGGAGTGAGAAAGAGGAGGAGCAGGTGGACAGCACATCACTTGATTTTCAGGTAGAGGGCATTATAATCATAGAATCATAGAATGTATTGGGCTGGAAGGGACCTCTGAAGGCCTCATTTAAATCCCTTTTATTTTAATAAATAGAGTTTTGTCTGCTTTTCAGTTATAAACCAATTTTCATGCGCCAAGCAGATTTAATGCAGTTAATTTCAGCTTTTTGGAAGGTGGGGTGTTTGTGGGTGAGCCCATAGCCCCAGCCCTGCCCTGGCTGAGGGGCCAGACCTGCTCTTTGAACCTTGCTCTGCTGCTGCTGAGTCCTTATTGCCACTTTTTCAGGACTTTGCTCAGTCTCTCAGAGCTGAGAAACCAGCTTGGAGAGCAGAAAGCAACCGGGGCACAGGCAACAAAGGTATTTTTTTAAGAAGCATGAAGGCACAGACAGAGCTTTTGCTGTTTGTTAACAAACCTTTGGGGACTCATTGGCTAAATCACAGCTCTAACTGAGCCTGTTTTGACAGGGGTCATTTTTCAAAGAGAGGTGATGCACTGAAGTTGTAAAAAACCCCTAAGAAAGAGAAGAAATGATCCAGAGTGATGGTTTAGCTAAGCCCGGTGAGGAGCAGCCGTGGGCAGGGATGCTGTGGGTCCATGGGTGGCCCAGGAGGGTCTCATGGTGGGTTTGTCTCCTTCTGCATCCCTGATGCTCCTCACTGGATGGACAAGCTCTGGAGCAGTGAATCCAGCTCTGAGGAGCAGCAGGGAGGGTCACCGTGGGGCCCGGGGCAGCAGCTGCCACCACAGATCCCGTTGGCTGTGTTGCACTGAAGAGGCTCAGTAGTGCAGATGGGTTGTGTCCTTGAAAGCCATGGTGCTGAGGGTGTGGAGCCCTGGGAGCTGCTGCTGTGCCTCTCTGCCTGCATCCTGCTGGGAATGTAGCATCCCAGTTTTGTTGGGGATAATGGAAAAATAAGGGGGAGGTGAAAGGAGGGCCCTAACTTGGTGTGGGACGTGACGTGCTCGTGGTGAGCCATGAATATACTCCAGAGATGAGGTGATGGCTGGTGGGACCAGAGAGCCTTAAATTGGGCTGCATCCCAATGGAAGAGCCACTCAGCTGTGCCTGGTACCACAGGGTGTGGTCCTGGTGCATGCACTGGACCCTTTGACAGGACTTTATGTTCTTTTCTCTTGCAGAGCTGAGAAGACAGAGGTTTTGAGTGAAGATCTCCTGCAGGTGAGGAGCTCGTCAGCTGGTCCAACCCTCACCCAGCGTGTCCATGGGTGCCCAGGCACCCACCCATGGATGCTGGACGTGGCAGCAGCTCTGTGCTGGGCAGTGCTGGGTGTCCCAAGGCCATGAGAGGGGCTGGGAGGAGGAGGAGGAGGGGTGGGAGCGTGGGAAGTGTCTGTGTCTCCCTCCCACACGCCTTTCCCAGCCTGGTTTTCAGGTCAGCTGGAATCGGATCCAGTCTGGTCCCTGCCAGGAGGGCAACCTGAGACAGCCGGACGGATTGCGGGCACCTGTGTCACTGGTCCTGCTGCAGAACCTGCCCTGGGGACAGGCGTGTGGCAGCAGGGGACAGTCCCCAGGGCTGGGGGGTTGGGGTGACTTCAGCAAAACAGCCCAGGCAAAAACCTCACATGGTGCCTTGGAGCGTCGCTGTGATGCTCAGAGGGTCATGGTCTCTTGGGGACATCTCAGTCTATGGGGACATCTCATCTTGGTGCTTTGCGCTCCAAGAGCAGGGTTTCCTGCACACCCCAGGGAGGGAGGCAGCTGAGAATGTTCCAGCAAAGGGACAGGAATTCACGAACCCATCCCTGAATTCAAAAAGTTTTTACCTCACACTTCATGAAAAAAACTTCATGAAGTTTTTACCTGCAGGACCAGGGCAGGGATTGTCCCCCTGAACTGGGCACTGGCGAGGCCACCCCTCAAATCCTGGGTCAGTTTTAGGTCCCTCACTCCAAGAAGGACCTTGAGGGGCTGGAGCGTGGCCAGAGAAGGGCAACGAAGCTGGGGAAGGGTCTAGAGCAGGAGTGTGGTGAGGAGCAGCTGAGGGATCTGGGGGGGTTGAGCCTGGAGAAAAGGAGGCTCAGGGGGGACCTTCTGGCTCTGCACAACTCCCTGCAAAGAGGTTGAAGCAAGGTTGGGGTTGGGCTCTTCTCCCAAGGAACAAGTGACAGGACAAGAGGAAACAGCCTCAAGTTACCCCAGGGGAGGTTTAGGTCGGACACATGAGGAACAGTTTCTTGCTTTTTGGGGCTGTGAAGGGCTGTGCCAGGCTGGGCAGGGCAGAGTCCTCGTCTCTGGAGGGGTTTCCAAGCCGTGTAGATGTGGTGCTGAGGACCATGGGTTAGTGGTGCCCTGGCAGTGCTGGGTTAACAGTTGGACTTGATGACCTTGAAGGTCTTTCCCAACCGCAACGATTCTGTGATTCCAAGCCCCTCATGTCCCTGTGTGGTGGGCACAGGGCCAGGGGGGATACCCCGGTGACAGGCCCCGCTGTCCCCACAGGTGGAGAAGCGCCTGGAGCTGGTGAAGCAGGTGACCCACAGCACCCACAAGAAGCTGACAGCATGTCTGCAGGGCCAGCAGGGCCTGGACGCCGACAAGCGCTCGGTGAGGCTGCGGCGGAGCCGCGGGGCCGGCGGGCGGGGGCCGGGGCCGGCGGGTGGGCAACGGTGGCTTCTCTCTGCAGAAGAAGCTGCCGCTGACGACGCTGGCGCAGTGCCTGATGGAGGGCTCGGCCGTGCTGGGAGAGGACTCCCTCCTGGGGTAAGGGGGGACTGGGGCTGCTCTGCTGGGGGGCTGCTGCTGGGGGTTGCTGCAGTTCCTGTTCTGTGATGCTGGATAACAGGGTGGGGGTTCACAGTGGTGTCCAAGAGGTTGGGTTGCTCCTGTGCTCTTGGTAGTCCAAGGGTTTCCTTTATTCTCCTTGTGATGAGCTGGGGTCCTTCATTCATGCATTATACAATGTAAACTATATATGTTTTTTCTCAGCCTGCCCTAGGTAGAGATGTCCCTACTTGTGTAGGGAGGTTGGACAAGATGACCTCTAGAGGTCCCTTCCAGCCTGAAACATTCTATGATTCTATGTTAAGAAGGTCCACAAAATTCCAGCCTCTAATTGGTACAATAGTTAGAGAATGAGATTTTTCTGCCACCCGAGGTGCCCACGGTCCCCCCTCCCTCCATCCCTCTCCCAACAAAAGGCTGCCCCACACCACTGCCGGGACCAACCAGGGCTGTGGGTGCCCATTGCCCACCCTGTGGGTGCAGGACGCTGCCCATCGCTCCCCAGTGCCCAGCCCTGCTGCTGCCTTGCAGGAAGATGCTGCGGCTGTGTGGGGAGGCAGAGGACAAGCTGGCTCAGGAGCTCATCCACTTCGAGCTGCAGGTGGAGAGGGATGTCATCGAGCCCCTCTTTGTGCTGGCTGAGGTGAGTGCTGGAGGGGATGTCACTGGGTTGGGTGTCACTGTGCCAGGGACTGGCATCTGAAACAAGCCTGGGAGAAGATTTTTTATGCTGAAGGTGGTGAGGCATGAGAACAGGTTGCCCAGAGAGGTGGTGGCTGCCCCATCCCTGGAACCATTGCAGGTGAGGTTGGCCGGGGTTCAGAGCAACCTGCTCTAGTTGCAGATGTCCCTGCTCAGTGCAGGGAGTTGGACCAGATGAGCTTTAAAGGTCCCTTCCCACACAACCCAATCTGTGATTCTGTGATGAATCCCTTGGCAGCCAGTGCCTGTGTGTGGGAGGCTCTGCATTGCCATCCCCAACCCTTCTCCTGCCTTCATCCAGCTCCTTGATCAGGAAGCTTTGATCCTCCAAGGATGCTCCTCCATGGGGTCTGCACCTGGGGCTGGCAGGAGGTGGCACGGCTCGGATGGGGCCATGGAAGGAGGGATGAGCTGTGCCTGGTGATGGGATAAGGAACTGCATCCTTAGGCACTCAACACCCACCAGCCCCAAGTCCAGCATTGTGGTCAGGTGTGACCTACCCTGGACACCTCTCCATGGACTTTCATCTCCTCCCATTCCTGTGTGTTGCTGCAGGTGGAAATCCCGAATATCCAGAAGCAGAGGAAGCACTTGGCGAAGCTGGTGCTGGACATGGACTCCTCCAGGACACGGTAGGAAGCGGCTTCAAAGCTGCTGAGTAAAAACTAAACATTCCCAAGTGATGGGGAGGGCACATCCCTGAGCCCTGCTGCTGCAGCTCCCTTGGGACTGTGAGTCTTGGCCACATCACCGTGAGCTATGAAGTCAAGCTCTGCAACGAGCCAAGATTTCTGCTTGTCTGCAGAATCCATAGATCCCTTTTCCTCCCCTGCCTTCTGCAGGGAAGTGTGTGTTTTTCTGGCACAGATCTTTATTTTTTTTCCCTGTCTATGTGATGGCAAAGAGCTGGGTGCTCCTGCTGCTGTAGAGTGGTGCTGGGGTGGAGCTGGGGTGACCCTTGGGATCATCCTGTGTCGCAGACACTGATGGGACCCATTGGGCTCTGCTTTGGGTTTTGCCTGGGGCTGCTGAGTTGGCCAAGCCTCACACATCACGACGTGCCCTGGGGAGAGGTGTGGGAGGTGTCCAGAGTCCCCAGCATCATGTCCAGGCTCCCCCATCACCTTCTCTCCTCCCACCTGTATGAGGCTCATTCCTGCTGAAAAGAATTGCTTAATTAGAGTCCATTTGTGGGGACTGGAGGTATTTGGGGTTGGGAGTGGGTGCTGCACCCCAGCCTGGGTTGGGACCATATCCAGAGTGCTCAGCCCTGGGGACCATGGTGGGCTGGGCTGAAGGAGTTCCCTGGGCTGCCCTCCAAGCCTGTTGGGATCCCCATGTCCCTGTCCCCCCATGCCAGCTCTGCCCTCTCTGCAGGTGGCAGCAGTCCGCCAAGTCCTCAGGTTTGGCCAGCAACCTGCAGCCCTCAGGGGCCAAAGCCGACGCTCTCAGGGAGGAGATGGAGGAGGCTGCCAACAGAGTGGAGATCTGCAGGGTACCTGGGGGTCTGGGGGCACTGCTCCGGGCTGGGCTGGGGGGACCCTGGCATCCCAGACACCATGGAAAACCTGCAGCCTTCCTTCTTACCTCATTCTTCACCCTTTTCTTACCCCACTGCCCATGATGAGCCCTCCCCTGGCTGGTCTCTGTGTCCAAAAGCAGCCTGGCAGCAGCCCTGACCCTCTCCCCATCACCACTGGGTGCTGCTGGGGCTCAGCGGGTGCTTGAGGTGCCACCCTTGAGAGAACCACTGCACCAGAGTGACGAATTCTCTGCTCTCCGCAGGACCAGCTCTCGGCTGACATGTACAATTTCGTGGCCAAAGAAGTAGACTATGCAAACTATTTCCAAACCGTAAGTGCCACCTGTCCCCACGGGGCTCCTCCGTCCCTGTCCCCAGCCATAGGGGTGACACTGGTGCCATGTCTCCCCCAGCTGATCGAGGTGCAGGCAGAGTACCATCGGAAATCCCTGGCGCTTCTGCAGACTGTCCTGCCCCAAATTAAAGCCCAGCAGGGTAAGTGCCCACAGGCCCGTCCCACTCCTGCAACCCCAAGGGCTCTGCCAGGCTGGAGCTGGAGCCATGCGGGGCTTTGCCATGGCCCAGCTCTGGTGTGACCCCATGGGGTGGTGCTGGGTGTGCAGCTGAGCACCCTCCCTTTGCTCACCCCACTGCATCCCGCCCCGGTGCATCCCATCCCCATCCCACCTGGTTGTGGGGGCAGGATCCAACCAGCTTCATGGGAAGTGGGGGAAACCTGCCCAGTATCCCCATTGAAACACAACCTTGGGGCTGGGGGTCTTGGGGTTGCAGCCTCCATAGGAGCTGGTGCCAAGGTTGGGGAAGGCACCACAGGGTGCCCAGGGCAGGGCTCGGGTGCTGCCATCACTGCAGCCAGGCAGGTGGTGATTTGTACTTTATTTTCTTTCTCTCAACCCTACAAAATATTCCTACCTCAAACTGTGATGGAAGAAGGGGGAATGTATTGCTAAGGTTTGCCCATAATTGCTCCCCCTGGAAAACGTTATCCAGCCCCTTTGACATGTCCTGTGTGGTGACTGGGAAACATTTTGTTTGGATTTCATCTTTCAAAAGAGGACAGAGGAGTGGGCTCCTGTTCTTTTAGTAGCACCCAAACATGGAACCTTTCGCTGCTGAAACGCTGTGACCCAAGAGCCTTTTGGGGAGGGGATGCCAGATCTGGCACCGTCCCCACCGTGTGTCCCCCTCTGCCCCCCACAGAGGCGTGGATGGAGAAGCCCTCCTTTGGGAAGCCCTTGGAGGAGCACCTGGCTGTCAGCGGGCGGGAGATCGCCTTCCCCGTGGAGGCCTGTGTGACGATGCTGCTGGAGTGTGGCATGCAGGAGGAGGTGGGTCCCGTGCCCCACACCCTCGGTTGGGCATGATGGAAGGGGACATGGGTGCCTCCAAGATGGGGATGAGGAGCCAGAGGGCTTTGGGGACATCCCCAGCCCCAAAGCTCGTCTGATGCTCTCCTGTGTGCTCTCTGAAGGGTCTCTTCCGTGTGGCTCCCTCGGCCTCCAAGCTGAAGAAGCTCAAGGCTGCCCTGGACTGCTGCGTGGTGGACGTGCAGGAGTACTCAGCTGACCCACACGCCATCGCAGGTAGGGGCTGTCAAGGGGCACAGGGTTGCTTGGTGGTGTGGGGGATGGTCCATCCAGCCCCCAAACACCAACCGTGGGCACCCAGAGAGTGGTCATCAGTGGCATGATGTCCAGCTGGTGGTGTAGCCCATGTGTCAATACTGGGTCTGAACTTGTTTAACATCTTCACTAATTAATGATGTGGACGATGGGGCTGGGTGCAGCCTCAGCAAGCTGGTAGATGACACCCAACTGGGAGGAGTGGCTGATGCACCAGAGGGTTGTGCTGCCATCCTGAGGGACCTGGACAGGCTGAGAGAGACCTGGGGAAGGTCAGCAAGGGGAGGAACCGTCCCAGGGACCAGCACATGCTGCAGCCACCCAGCTGGAAGAGCTGGCCCTGGGGATCCTGGTGGCCACCAAGCTGACCATGGGCTGGCAAAGTGCCTTTGTGGTGCAGTGCAGGAGAGGAAGCAAACAGATGCAGTCGAGGCAGTGGCAGGGCCCTGGTGACACTAACAAGGGTGACACTAATGAGGGTGACACTGATCAGAAGAGGCTCCGCAGGAGCAGGGAGTGGTTGAGGGGTTTCACATGTTATCATCAAGCTGCTGTCTACCTCTTCTTGGCTGAAGACCCTCTCCAAGCACAGATCCGAGCCCGTGGGGCTGCTGTTGAGCATTGATTGGGTTTAAATGTCCATCAGTTGCTCCTCTCCTGGGTTGGGCTGTTCGTGGGTGCAGGATTGGACCTTGGTTTCCTACCAACTGCAGTGGGAACCTTCTCCCAGCAGGAGGAGCTGTGAACCTCCAAGGCCAAAACAGGGGATGGAGAGCTGGTGAAGATCTGGTGGGGGCAAGGCTGGTGGAGGGAGTCAGGAACATGCTGGGAGGGACTAGGTGGAGGTGGCAAAGTGGTTGCTGAGGGTCAGGGGATGTGCTATGGGTTCCACCAAGCTGGAGAGACTAGTGGGTGCTTTGGGAAATGTTGGGAGGGATGCGAGTCAAAATGCCAAGGAGTGAGACCACTTGGTGCCTGTCAGCTGGTGCCACCCTCAGTGCCAAGCCCCATGTCCCTTGTGTGCCACAGGAGCCCTCAAGTCCTACCTGCGAGAGCTGCCGGAGCCCCTCATGACCTTTGAGCTGTATGAGGAGTGGATCCAGGCCTCCAAGTGAGTCTGGGGCATCCCCCCTGTTCCTCCCTGGCACAGGTGGTGGCATCTTGGACTCTTATGGATGTTTTGTGGACGTGACTCACAGCATTTGGGATATTTCCTCTGGTGTCTGGGACCCAGGAGAGTTCCTGTGATGCTTCTTGAGCATTGTCTGTCCCAGCAGTGAAGGTCAGCCTGATGTCCCCTGACCCTGAGGGACAGCTGGCCAAGGGAGCTCCCATCTGTGTTGCTGGGGTGCTCTGCACCATGGAACCCCCAGACCCAGCAGGGTTGGGCCAGCTGAGGTGGCACCATCCTCCCTGCTCCACCATGGAGGTGTTTGGGGTAAGGGTGAGGGGCAGAGGGAGGTCGGAGAAGGAGCATCTCCTTTTGGGGTGGGAACCACCTCAGTAGTGCCGGAACATAGATCTGACCGTGTCCCCCACCTGCCCTGGGAGCATTGGAACATGGCACGGGCATGACGGTGGTTCTGTCACCAGAAGGGATGGTCCCCGAGGGTGGCATGGGGGGGTGCAGGCACTTGTTCTGGAGGGCTGTTTGCAGTAATAATCCCCTTCCAAAGTGAACACATCCCTGGGGGGGCTGCACAGAGGTGGGGACAGGACCAGCACCCAGCCTGAGCACAGGAGGTCTCCTCATTTTGGCCAGGTTTTTTGGGTTGATTCACTTCTGTATTGTTGGCAGCAGCCTGAGGGTCTCACAGGGTCCCAAGGTCAGTGCTGGTGGGGTCAAAAGCCCCAGGGTGGGGTGGGGCTGGGGGCTGACCCTCTCACCCACCTCCCCACAGCATCCCGGAGCAGGAGAAGCGGCTGCAGGCTCTCTGGAACGCCTGCGAGAAGCTGCCCAAAGCCAACTACAACAACATCAGGTGAGGCTGGGGCCGGTGGGACCCGGGGAGGGGACAGAGAGGGGACAATCCTGATACCTGGACACGGCTCTGCCTCCCAGGTACCTGATTAAATTCCTGTCCAAGCTGACCGAGTACCAGGACATGAATAAGATGACGCCGAGCAACGTGGCCATCGTGTTGGGGCCCAACCTCCTCTGGCCACAGGCAGACGGGTGAGGTGGAAGGGGAGTGTGCCTGAGGGGTGCTGGGGAAGGGGGTGAGGTGGGTAGCAGGGTCCAGGGTCAAAATCCTGCTGGGAATAAGGTCAGGCTGTGGTGGGGTTGCTGAGCTGCTGCCACCACCTCTCAGGAACATGACGGAGATGATGACGACCGTCTCGCTGCAGATCGTGGGCATCATCGAGCCGCTCATCCAGCACGCCGACTGGTTCTTCCCTGGAGGTAGGTGTGTTGTGGTGGGGCAGGATGGGCTTTGTGGGACCTCCTGGCCCTCCTGGGGGGGGGTGCTGAGCTCCCAGGTTTATTTTTGCCAGCCCCCTTTGCTTGCCTTGGCTTGAGGGGTGCTCAGGTAGAGATCTGACAAGAGTCATCAGCAGTGAGCCCAACCCAGCTGCTCTGGGAGCTCCCTCCTGCAGTGCCAATCCCCCCCTATCCCACCCCTCACTGAGGACACACAACCCAATGTCCCCCCTCTCCTCCTCTCCCCCAGACATCGAGTTCAACGTGACGGGGAACTATGGCAGCCCCATGCATGTCAACCACAACGCCAACTACAGCTCCATGCCCTCCCCGGACATGGACCACGCTGACCGCCGGCAGCACGACCAGGCGCGGCGGCCCCTCAGCGTGGCCACGGACAACATGATGCTGGAGTTCTACAAGAAGGATGGGTGAGGGTCTTTGCAGTACCAGAGTTTGGGGAGAGGGAGGTGGTGGCACTGAGCTAGTGGAGGTTTGGTGGGATGAACCCCCAGCTCTCCATCCTGGGGTCTTGAGGATGCTCAGGTGAGCCCAGGGCTTGACGCTGGCCCCTAGCCCGCTGGAGGTGGGAGCAGGGTGGCCCATGGCATGGCATTGGGGCTGTGCCATGCTGGGGTTGGGTACCCTGGTGCCCTCAGGATCTATGGGCTCTGCTCCAGAGAAAAGCTCCCCACTCCCAGCCTGTGTGCCCCTCCCTGTGCCACTCACAGGGACCACAGCCAGTCAGGTCAGCTCCAGAAAACACCCCCAGGGCTCTCCCCATCTCCATAAAATGTCCCCAGGGTTCTCCCCATCTCCAAAAACCCCCAAGGCTCTCCCTGTCTTAAAAAATACATTCCCAGGGCTCTCTACATCTTAGAAGAACGTCTCCAGACCTCTCCCCGTCTCCAAAAATATGTCCCCAGGGTTCTCCCCACTTCCAAAACCCACCTCCAGGGCTCTCCCCATCTCCAAAAGCCATCTGAAGCTCTGTCATAGCCTGGTCTCCACTGTGCCCCTCCTGTCCCCTCTCTGGAAGCCCCTGGACCTTGTAGCTCCTTCGCCGAGCAGCGGGTCCTGCACCCTGAGCGCTGTTGAGTTTTAGGGGTTTTTTACACTAATAATTGTGNCTTCCCCACCTCCCACCAGCTTCGGCTTCCCACCGGGAGCGGAGCGGACAAGGTAAGGCCACCGGCACCCTGGTGTCCCCAACCCCAGGTGACATCCCCGGGTGTGGAGCCAGCAGCAAAGCAACGCTATGGGGGTGACAGGGGCAGCGGGAAGGGGTGCTTGGTATTCCCGGGAGAGGAGCGGGATAACGGGAGCAGAGGGTGCTCGGCATTCCCAGGAGAGGAGTGGGATAACGGGAGCAGAGGGCACTCAGCATTCTGGGAGAGGAGCAGGATCCAGGGATAGCAGGAGGACTTAGGGAGAAAGCACCAAAATTCCACATTGCTACCCCAAAAGTGTGGCCGTGTGCCCTGGGGGGCACCCATGGGTGGGGGGGGCACCCATGGGGAGNGAGGATGCTCAGGTGAGCCCAGGGCTTGACGCTGGCCCCTAGCCCGCTGGAGGTGGGAGCAGGGTGGCCCATGGCATGGCATTGGGGCTGTGCCATGCTGGGGTTGGGTACCCTGGTGCCCTCAGGATCTATGGGCTCTGCTCCAGAGAAAAGCTCCCCACTCCCAGCCTGTGTGCCCCTTCCTGTGCCACTCACAGGGACCACAGCCAGTCAGGTCAGCTCCGGAAAACACCCCCAGGGCTCTCCCCATCTCCATAAAATGTCCCCAGGGTTCTCCCCATCTCCAAAAACCCCCAAGGCTCTCCCTGTCTTAAAAAATACATTCCCAGGGCTCTCTACATCTTAGAAGAACGTCTCCAGACCTCTCCCCGTCTCCAAAAATATGTCCCCAGGGTTCTCCCCACTTCCAAAACCCACCTCCAGGGCTCTCCCCATCTCCAAAAGCCATCTGAAGCTCTGTCATAGCCTGGTCTCCACTGTGCCCCTCCTGTCCCCTCTCTGGAAGCCCCTGGACCTTGTAGCTCCTTCGCCGAGCAGCGGGTCCTGCACCCTGAGCGCTGTTGAGTTTTAGGGGTTTTTTACACTAATAATTGTGTGTTTCTGCCCATGCAGCCTTAGGAAAATCCAAAGGTACTGGGTCCTCTACGGCGGGGCTGGGAGGGTACTGGGATGGTGCTGGGTGGTTGCTGGAAGGGTGCTGATGCCTGCTGGGGAAGGGAGAGGTGTCCAGTGGGTGACACAAGCACACCCCACACACCCACTCCTGCCCTATTGCCATGGAGGTTCATTCCCAGCAGCTTCCTGGTGGGAGAGGCGTTTCTGGGGACCGGGAACCCCCAAGGAGTGGGGACGTGGTGCTGGTGGTCGCATCTCACCGGGTGGGTGCTGAGAACCTGTCTCCGTGTCCCCCCCAGCATGGGCGTCAGGGTGATGGACACCTCGTGGGTGGCTCGCCGAGGAACATCGGTGNGGGATGTCTGGCACCGGGGGGGCTCCGCCACCGCTCTCCCCTGTCCTGTCCCGTCCCCCCTGCCTGCGCTTCTGCTGCTTTATTATTGGGCTGCAGACGGAGCCTTCCTCTCCCTCTCCCTCCTCCTCCTCCTCCCCCTCGCCCTGAGCCGCGCTCCCTTCAGCCCTGCCCAGGCTGCAGTTAAACCCCCCCAGGACCCCCCCCAGGGGGTTCAGTGGGATAAGTGGGGTGCTGGGGGCGGGAAGCACTCACGGCTCTGCCGCCTTCTGCTACTCAGGTTTTTAATTTTCCTTGTTATTTTTATTAGTAGTAATTTAAAAATTTTAAATTTTAATTGTGTTTTAATCATTTTTTATTTAGAATTTTATTTTCGTTGTATTTTTTATTATTTTTAGTTAATTTTTTTTATGTTTATTTTTTGTTGAAGTTTTTAATCTATTTTCATTATTTTATTCTGGTTTGAATTTATTTTAATTTTATGTATTTTAATTTTATTTTTTAAATGTCATTTTTATTTAATTATTTTTGTTTTCTGCTTTTTTTTCCTAAGTTTTCATTTATTTTTATTATTTCATTCTATTTTATTCTGGCTTGGTTTTATTTTAATTTTCATTTTAATTGTCTGATATTTTTTTCATTATTTTATTTCTGGTCTTAATTTATTTTTTCTTGTATGTTTTTAATTTTTTAAATTTCGGGTTTATTTTATTATTTTTGTTTTCTGCTTACTTTTTATTCTATTTGTTATTCATTTTATTATGTCATTCTATTTTTTTTTATTTTTCACTTTATTTCAACTTCAATTTTATTTTAATTCTTTTAACATTAACGTTTATTTTGCTTTTTTTTTCTATTTTTCACGTATTTTCATTTTTCTTTTCTTCAATTTTGAACCTTATCTTTATTTTTGACCCATTTTGTGCTTCTTTTCCCTTCCCCTTTCCCTTGCCCTCACTTCTCTCCCTGTCCCCCCCAGCACTTTAAGGCCCAAGGACCCCNGAGGGGACTGGGAGGGGACTGGGAGGGTGGTGGTGGCCCCAGGAAGGTGGCAACAGCCATGAGGAGGTGACAGTGGCCTCGGGAAGGTGGCAGTGGCCATGGCAAGGTGAAAGTGTCCCCAGCAAGGTGATGATGTCCCCAGGAAGGTGACAGTGACTCTGGTAAAGAGGAGCTGTCCCCAGGAAGGTGGTGCTGACCCCAGGAAGGTGACAGGATACTGGGGAAGGTGGCGATGTCCCCAGGAAGGTGGCAGCACCCCTGGGAAGGTGGAACTATCCCTGGGAAGGTGGCAGCATCCTGGGGAAGGTGATGATGTCCCTAGGAAGGTGGCAGTGTCCCTGGGAGGTGACAATGTCTGTGGCAAGGTAGAGCTGTTCCCAGAAAGGTGGTGGTGACCCCAGGAAGGTGGCGTTGTCCCTGGAAAGGCAGAACTGTGACTGGGAAGGTGGGAGCATCCTCAAGAAGGTGGTGATGTCACTGGGAAGGTGATGGTGTCCCCAGGAAGGTGACATCATCCCTGGGAAGTCCCACAAGTCTGTGCCACAGCGCTGCCCTCTCTGTCTCTGTCCCTGTCCCTGTCGGTGTCCCTGCAGCGGTGGGGGCTGCGCTGTTGGGGGGGGACAGTCAGGGTGGTGCTTTGGAAGTGCCAGGTGGCATTGGGGACACTGGGGGACACGATGCCAGGGAGTGTGGGGCTGGGCGCGGCTGGGAGCCCCCGGCCTGGCACCAGCACACCAGTATTGCACCCTGGCATTGCTGTGACCTTGACATTGCACCCTGGCATTGGACCCTGGCACCAGTACAGCCCCAGTATTGCACCCTGGCAGTGCTATTACCTTGGCATGGCACCCTGGCACCAGTGCAGCCCCAGTACTGCACCCTGGCACCAGTGTGGCCCTGCCATTGCACCCTGGCACAGCGGCAGCCCTCCTGTCTGTGCCCGCGGGAGCTGCTGCCCATCGCGGGGTCCCCAAAGCACTTTTTCTCCCTGAGCTGGGTAACTCTGTGCTCAGCAAGGGCCGGTGGTGACACTGGTGACACTGGGTCACCCTGTGCCACCCCACCCACTGCGCTGCCCTTGCCCTGTGGATACCTGGGAGAGGGAACAGCGGTGCCACCTGCACTGGGTGGGAGGAGGGCAGAGCCCTGGGGGGACAGCAGGGCTGGGGGCACAGGCTGGGGCAGGGTGGCACAGGGTGACATCCCTGGTGGTGGCACTAACACGGTGCCATCCCTGGCGAGGTGTCCTGGAGCCCTGTCATGGTGGTGTCCCCATCACTCTGCCCTCCTGCAGGTCTGCTCCGTTTTGAGGTGCCCACCCTCCACGTCCCCCCCGATGTCACCCTGTGCCGGGACCCGCCGGAGGCACCGCAGAGACTCTCGGGGCCAGGCCCAGGCCCCCGGCCGGAGGAAGAGGAGGAATCAGAGAGCACGGCCCTATGACAGTGTCCCTGTCCCCAAGCTCATCCTGTGGCACCCAGGGGCCAGCTCTGGCCACCGGCACCGAGGGCCACCAGCGTGGCCACTTCTGGGTGGCAAAGCACCCGGGTTGGGGGCAGTTGCTCTTCTTTATTTCATTTTTTTTCGCCTTATCCAGACTTTGCCTTTTGACCGGGTGCCTGCACCCCCCCCTCCCCACCCCCGGCAGCACCCACGGTCCCCGGGGCGGTGCCACCATCTCCTCCAAGCCCCCAGGGTGGGTGCCACTGGGTGTCACCGGGCAGGTGACAGGACCTTGCCGGCGCTTCGCAGCGGGATTTCCTTCCTTCGGCTTCTTCCCCCGCCGCTTGTTTGCCGGAGCAGGACGGGACCTGAGCAGCAATAACCTGGGGGGGCAGGATGCAGCCCCCCCGGGGTGCCAGCGGGTCGAGGGCGCATCCCCCTCGGTGCCCACTGTCCCCATGGGTTGGTGGCTTTGGTTGTGCATGCGAAGATAAATTAACCTTTTATCCTTTCCAGAGAATGAAGAGAGAGAGTTCTATGAGATATATCGGCAGAGGTATATATATACATATATATATATATGGTCTATATTTGTATAGAGAGAGAGGAAAAATACGGAGAGATTTGTTTTATTGGAGCCGTTCCCGCCCCGCTCACCCCGTGCCCCCCGCCCCCGGCGGGCACCCGGGGGGCACCAGCACCCCAAAGCGNCGGGGTGGCAGAAATGGTGGGGTTGGTGTGGGGGATGTTGGGGTCCTGGATTTGGGGTGATCTGAACCTGGATTAGGGGTGGTCCTGGATTGTTGGCCACTGATGAGTTTAGGACATAGACTCTTGGAAGGATGGATGTAATGAGGTTTGGGGTGATAAAATGATTGAGCTTTTGCTTTGTATGGGCTGTTGTGGTCCTGGTCCCATGGGATGGAGCACTGTCAGGCTTGGGCTGGTCTCAGCCCAAGTTTGGGGTGGTCCCAGCCCGGATTAGTGCCCACTTGATGGATTTAGGACACAAGCTCTCAGAGGGCTCTTTGCTGTAGGAAATGGGGTTTAATGAGGTGATGAAATGATGGGTTTGTGCTTTATTTGGACTGTCTTGGAGTGGGGTCAGGCTTGGGGTGGTCTCAGCCTAGAGTGCACACCCACCCAGTTGCAGCTGGTCCTTGCCTGTGTTTGGGGGGGGTGGGCAAGCAATGTGTGTGCAGAGGAGGACAGGCAGCTGTGGGGTGTGGGTTATGTGGCACCAGGAGCTCCCCCAGCCTGCTGGGGAGCAGGGTGGTGTGGGGGCACCTCTTGGCCATCTTGCCTGCAGGAGATGCAGGTGCAGGGAAGGTGAGGTGCTCTTGGCACATTGTTGGGGGGTGTCCCCAGCATGGGCACGCCTCTGGTAGGGGGGAGATTGAAAATCCCCCACCCCAAAAAGTGTTGCACACCCCAAGCAGCCCCCATGCAACACCTGGGCTCAGCACCCCAAAGCTGGGACTGGGTGCAGGAGGGACTGGCGGGATGCAGGGGGTTCATGGGGTGCAGGAGCTGCTGAGAGCCTGCAGAGTGTGATGTGCCACTCCCAGGTCCTTCGTGAAGCTGCTTCCCAGCAGGTCACCCCTCACCTGTACTGGTGCAGGGGCTTATTCCTCCCCAGGTGCAGGACCCTGCACCCACCCTTGCTGAACTTCATGGGGTTCTTCTCCAGCCCTCGTTGAGGGGCAGTGCAGCTCATCAGCACTTGTACCATCAGCAAACTGGTGGAAGGTCCTCTCTGTCCCTGATGAACACGTTGACCAACAGGCTCCTTTCACGTGTCTTTAATAGAAACCGCCGGCGGTGGGGCCGCAGCCCCCGCGTACAAAAGCTGGCTGGAGGAATCGCGAATTGCATAGACCTGGTGTGGGGGGGTAGGGGGGGGTGGGCAGGCCCCTCCCCCCCCGCAATAGTCGCCTTTTAGAAAACAAAAAGCGTCTCTGAATAAAACTCTCCTGGTACAATAAATACTCGCGCGCCTTGGGGCTGGCGGAGCCAGGGAGCCCCTGCCCCTCACCCGCCTGCCCCGGTGCAGGATGACCCCAGTTTTAGGTGCCCTGGGTTGGGGTGCTCTGATTTAGGAGCCTCTGGGTCAGTGTGTTCCCAGTTTGGGATGCCCCCAGTTGATGGCCCTGGCTTGGGATGCCTTGGTTTGGAAGTCTCCAATTTGGGATGCCCCTGGGTTGGGATGTCCCCAGTTTGGGAGGCTCTGGGTGGGGATGACACAGCTTCGGGATACCTGAGTGACTCCCGGTTTGGGGATGCCCTGGTTTGGGAGCCTCAGGTTCAGGACACCTGTTTGGGAAATTCTGGGTCAGGATACCCTGGTTTGGGATTCCCCCAGGTTAGAAGCCCCTCGATTGGGAGCCTCCAGTTCAGGATGCACTTTGTTCAGGATGCCCCTGGTGTGGGAGCTATTGGTTTGGGATGCTCCTGGTTTGGGATGTCCCCAGTTTGGAAGCTCCTGGCTTGAGATGACTCAGCTTCAGGAAACCTGCATGCCTCCAGTTTGGGGATGCTCTGGTTTGGGAGCCCACAGGTTGGGATGCCCAGGTTTGGGGTGTCCCCAGGTTGAGATACCAGTTGAGGATGACCCTGTTTTGGAATGTTCAAGATCCTCTGGTTCAGGAGCGCTTGGGTTGAGATACCCTCAGTTTGGGATAGCCCCGGTTCAGGAGACCCCAGCTCAGAATGGCTCCAGTTTGGGATGACTCAAGTTCAGGATGGCTCCTGTTCTGTAGCCTTTGGTCTGGGATGGCCCCAGTTCAGGAACCCCTGGTCCGGGATGGCCCCTGTTTGGGAGCCCCCAGTTCAGTATGGTCCCAGTTCAGGATGGTCCCAGTTTGGGAGCCCCCAGTTTTGGCTGCCCTAGGTGGTGATGCTCCCATCCGTGGCTCAGAAGCTGGACTCGGGCACAGGCTGGGGGTACAGCGAGCCCAGGGGCTGCCGTCCCCGCTGCAGCGTGGCCCCGGGGGGACCCTGGGCAGGCAGGGGGAGTCCCCCCGCGCCCCTGCCCAGCGACGCCGAGCGCCGCAGGCTCCCCTTGGGGCGGGGGGGCAGGCTGGCCGAGCTCTGCGACCGCGCCATGGGGGATGGCTGTGCCGGGGGGACACCCCCATCCCCTGCCGCCCGCGGCACCCTGGGGCTGCTCTGGCTTTTGGGGGGCGGACGCAGGGACCCCTCGGCACCGGCGCTGGCGGCTCGCCGCAGAACGGGCCCGCGGAGGGGCTGGCGGGGGGCTCGGGAGGTGCCCGGCCCCTGTTTCGGGGGGCTGGCCGGGGCGGGGCTGGGGGGGCTGTCGGGGCCGCCGTCCCCCCCCGAGCCCAGCGGGAGCAGGGA
>VYZX01020725.1:477349-489205 GCA_013401335.1 Brachypteracias leptosomus | reverse complement strand
CACCCGGTGCCGTGCCCCCCCCAAACCCCACACCCAGCCCCAGCCCCCCTCACTCACCGGTGTAGTGCCCGCCCTGCATGCTGCCGTGGTGGTTGCAGACGGCGTACAGGTCATAGAGGTAGTCGCGGGGGCAGCTGGTGGGGGGCAGGCAGAGGGGGGGGTGCCAGGGTGCCCAGCGCCCCACCAGCTGCCCACCGGCCTGGCCCCGCTGCGCCACGTGGGGGGCCATGTCCAGCCCCCGCAGGGGGAACTTGACGNCCTCTTCACAAGCCATGTTCTCCAGCCCTCTCACCAGCCTCGTTGCCCTTCTCTGCACCCGCTCCAGCCCCTCCATGTCCTTCTTATCCCGTGGTGCCCAAACCTGGCCCCAGTGCTCACGGTGTGGTGAGGGTGCCCGAGGTGCCCGGTACCTGCTCCTCCTTGGTGTAGAGCTGGAAGCATTCGTCCAGGGTGCAGCTGGGCTGCTGCCGGTGTGCCTGCTGCTGCAGCCGCACGCTTGCTGCGTCCTCCACCGCCTCCTCCTGGATGCTGCCAAAAAGGCTGCGCGGGTTTGGGGGGGACACAGGGACACCAGAGGGGTCAGGGAGGGTGACCTGGGTGCTGGGGTGTCCTCACCTGGCTCTGGGGGCAAGGCACTCACCGCTCTTTGGTGCTCAGGTCCCACTCTGCCGTCAGCTGCACATGGGGAGGGCCGCCCGCCCCGCTCAGCTGCAGGGCTCTGGTGGGGGAGGATGAGGTGAGATGTCCCCCAGAGCCCCCTGTCCCCGTGAGGCCACCTCCCTGCCAGCCTCTGGTGGCAGGAAGGGATGGCCACCACCTCCCTGTCCATCACACACAGCAGGGACACAGGGCTGGAGAGCCAGTGCCCAGGGAAGGAGGTGGCCAGCACTGTGGCCAGCCATGGTGACACTGTGGCCAGCCACAGGGACTCCTCTGGCCACCCATGGTGCCAACACAGCCACGCATATGGACACTGCGACTATCCATGGTGACACCTTTGCCATCCATGACAATACCACAACCACCCATGGGGACACTGTGACCATCCATGGTGATATCACTGGCCACCGCTGGGACACTGTGACCAGCCACGGTGACACCTTTGGCCACCCACGACAACATCACAACCACCCACAGGAACATCACAGCCACCCACGGGGACAGTGTGACCATCCATGGTCATACCACTGGACACTCTTGGTGACACTGGCCAGCCACAGGGACACCACGGCCACCCAGGGGACATCCTGGGGACAGCGCTGTCCCTGCAGTGCCCTTACCTGTCGACGGCAGGGTGGCAGAGGGGCCGGGGGTCCTGAGGGGACAGGTAGGTGCAGGGCTCCGTGCCCCCAGCCAGGCGGATGCGGAAAAGGGCTCCCAGGCCCTGCAAGGGGACAGCACAGCCACCCACAGTGACCATCAGCCTCCAGTCTCAACACAGCCACCCCCAGGGCCACCACAGTCCCCTGTGGAGACACCACAGCTACCCATGGAGACACCATGGCTAGCAATGGTGTCACCAGGCTACTCGTGAAGCCACCACAGTCACCCTTAGCTCCATCCCCACCACAGCCATGGTGCCAGTAGCCCCAGACCGGTGTGTCCCTGGACAGTGCCACCGGCATCCCCCGCCCAGCTCACCTGTGCCCGCACCTCTCCCCGCAGCAGCGCCCGCAGCTGGCCCAGGATGCTCTGCTGGAGCTGCTCCCAGGAGACCCCCCGCTCCTCCCGCAGCACCAGCGGCGGCCCAAACCTGGGGACAGCGGGGAGCTGAGAGGGGACACCCCAAACCCATCCCACCCTGGGGGGACCAGGCCGGGTGTGGGGTGGGTGGGGTGCAGGGGGGGTACCTGGTGAGGCGGGTCCCGTCGCCAGCAGCGTTGCAGAGCAGGAGCAGGATGCGGGTGGTGGCCCCAGGGGGGTGCAGGCAGTCGGAGGAGCGGGCACTGGTGGGCAGCGGGCGGGGCCCCTCGGGCTGGGCAGCCCCGGGTGAGGCGGGCAGGCTGCGTGGGCACCCTGGGCAGGGCGGGGCAGGGCAGGGTGAGCCCCGGGCACCACCCCAGGGGTCGTGAAGGGGCTCTGGTTTAGTGCCCTTAAGGGTTAATTAGCTCCCAGGCTCCTCCATGGGGTACCCCCTGCCAGGTCCCTGCACCCCCATGCTGCCCACCAATCACAGCCATAGGGATGTGGCCTCTGCCAATCACAGCAGAGCACACCTGCTTCCAACCAATCACAGCAGAGCACGCTTGCTTTGCACCAATCATGGGAAGGACGGGAGAGGGAAAACAGGACTACCACCAATCACAGCGGGGCTGAACTGCATCCAACCAATCACGGAAGAGCACACCTGCATCCAACCAATCATGGTGCTAGGGGAAGGGAAAATAAGGTTCTCACCAATCACAGCAGAGCACATCTCCCTCCAGCCAATCAAAGCACAGCACACCTGCCTCTCACCAACCACACCATGAGCATCAAGACTCCCACCAATCACAGCACAGCACACCTACTTCCAACCAATCACAGCACAGCACACCTACTTCCAACCAATCACAGCAGAGCACACCTTCCTCCCACCAATCCCAGCACGCATCCCACCCACCAATCCCAGTGCAGGGAACCACTGCCTCCCACCAATCCCAGTGCAGGGAACCACCACCTCCCACCAATCCTGGGGACGCTCCCACCTCCCCCAGCACTGCTCCACCCCACCAACCCCAGCACTGCACAAGCTGCTCCCAACCAATCAGGGCAGCGCAGGTGGCCAGCCCCGGCCAATCAGGGCAGGGGGGCGGTACCTGGGCGGCGGGCGGGGGGCGGCTGGAAGGCGTAGAGAGGAGCCCCCTCCCCAGCAGCTCCCAGATCCTCGGCATCGCCCAAGGAGCGCAGGAAGCCCCGCGGGGACACCTCGGCCAGGATCACCTGTGGACAGCACCCGGCACCCTCAGCATCCCTCAGGGGGGTGTCCTGTCCCCTTGTGTCACCCCCATGTCCCCATCCCCCCGTTACCTGCTCCGGGGGGATGTGTCCCTCCCGTGCCACCATCTCCCGCAGCTCGGCCACGGTGCCCAGGAGGGGCACTGCCAGCCCCACCCGCACGAACCGCCGCCACTCACATTGCAGCACCAGGGTGACGTTGAGAGCCCTGGGGACACCGAGGGGACATGGACACACAGAGACCCAACATCATTCATGACCACACCAAGGGACCCACATCCCTGTGTGGTGGCTCCAGCTCCAGGACAGCAAACACCCATGGGACACAGCCCCTGCAGTGGTGGCTGTCACCCACCCCAGTGCTGCTACCACCCACCCCAGCACTGCTGCCACCTCTCACATTAATAATTTACCCCAAAATATGCAAGTTGCTCGGGGTGGAGGCAAACCCCCAGTGGCCATTGGCTGTGCCCCTCGTGGTGCTGCTGGGCTCACCTGGTCTGGCGCAGCGGGATGGGCAGGGAGATGCAGAGGAAGGGGTCGAAGGTGTTGCTCTGCTTCAGGCAGTGAGGGCACGTCAGGGAGGACCTGTGAAACATGGCCAGGGTGTGTCACCAGCATGGGGGCAGCACCCCCAGAGCCCCCACCCTGGGGCTGCAGCGCCCTGCCACCAGTCCAGCATCCTGGGTACCACACCTGGGGAGTGCATCCCAGGTTCTGCACAGAATCATGGAATCATAGAATGGTTTGGGTTGGAAGGGGCCTCCAAAGGTCATCTAGTCCAACCCCCCTGCTGCATCCTGAGCATCACATCCCAGGTACTGTATCCTGGGTACCAAATCCCAGGTACCATACACCCATGGGGCTCAGATGGCCCCAGCATCACGTGGGGTTTGCCCAACCTCCTGCCAAGGTGAGGCAGTCTGTTCACTCTGAAACCTAACAAGGGCACCTGCAGTAACTGGTGCTACAGGAGCCAGAGTGAAATCTCAGGGTTTAGGGATCTCCCAATCCCCTGGGTGGCTGTGGCTCCCAGCCCCCCAAATCCTGCTCTGCCTTGCAGAGCCCAGGGTGGCTTCTGGATCCTGGAGGCTTTGGGGTGACCCCAGTCCCCCTGGCATGGGTCATAATGTCCTGGGGCACTGGGAGGGGACAGGACCCATCCCAAGAAGCAGAACTGTGGCTGGGCTGCAGGGCGGGGGGTGACAACATGACACATCCCAGGGTGCCCCTTGCCCACCCTGGCACCCACAGGCAGAGGCAGAGGCGGGGGTGGCACCAGCTGGGGACCATCCCACCAGCAAACTGCACCCAGGGGACACCATGGGCCTGCTGTGCTCCCCCTACATCTGCTGGGAACCAGTCGTGTGCCAGCACCATGGGGCCACATCCTGCACCAATCACAGTAACATCCCCCCAGCGCCACGGGGCCGGACCCTGCACCCTCCATGGCCACACTCCCATCTGGCTGGTGCAGGACCAGGACTGGACCCACCAGCTGCTGGCTCATCCTGGCACAGCCACCAGCTGCTGGGGAGCCCTGGGGACAGTGGGGGTGTCCCAGCCTCTCTGCTGGGGTTCTTGGGGCCACCAGGGAGGAGCAGGTCCCTCCACCAGTGGGGTGGCTTCCCCATCTCCACAGCATCTTGCAGGAGATGCTCCACCAAAGCCTGGCTTAAACAGAGCTTTAGTGCCAGCCACCACCTCACCTCCCATTTCTTTTTAATTCTCTCTTTTTAATTGCTTTTTTTCCCTCCTTTTTATTCCACAAAAGGGGGAAAATGAATTAACAACTAAATCAAAATCCTGAGTTCTTGTTATCCATCACCCCAAGAGCCACCAAAGCTCCCCGGGAAGCAGCCACACCAATTAATAAATCCCAGTGCAGGCGGGGGGGGGGGATAATTAAAGCGCCTTTTTTCTCATCCAGGGCGAGGGATTAACTGGGAGAGGAGGAAGGACTCGTGGTGCCAGATGTGTCCCCTCACGCCTGCCATGCCACGGGGTGGCCACCTGAGCACCCCGTGAGTCTCAGCCAGATGAACACATGGGGTGTCCCATCACCCACGCTGGGGCATTCCCATGCTGGCAGCTCTGGGACAGGCTTGGGACAACCCTGATCTGAGTCCTGTGATAGAACCAGAGAACGGGTTGGGTTGGAAGGACCTTTAAAGATCATCCCATTTATCCCCCTGCACTGAGCAGAGACATCTGCAACTAGAGCAGGTTGCTCAGAGCCCCAACCTACCTCCCCTGCAATGGTTCCAGGGATGGGGCAGCCACCACCTCTCTGGGCAACCTGGCACAGGCTCTCACCACCCTGAGGATCCCTTCCCTGTCCTGCTGCCCACGCTGCTGAGGATGCACCCAGGAGGACATTGGCTGCTGGGCTGCAAGTGCACAGGGCTGGCTCAGCTCCAGCTCCTCACCCCCAGCACCCCCAAGTCCTTCTCCATTGACCATCCAGCCTGTGCTGGTACTGGGAATTTCCCAACCCATGTGCAGGACCTCGCACTTGTCCTGGTTCCCACAAGCCCACTCCTCCAGCCCATCCAGGCCTCTCTGCATGGTATCTCCTCCCTCTAGAGGTTGATGGCACCACTCAGCTTGGTGTCACCTGTCAACTTGTTGGGGCTGCACTCAATCCTATCATGCCACTGATAAAGACATTAAATTGTACTGGTCCCAGTAGGGACACCACACCTTACTGGGTTGCTCCTCACCACCTTCACCCCTTGTATAGGAAGGTTGGACCAGATGACCTCTAGAGGTCCCTTCCAGCCTAAAACATTCTTTGATTCTATGATTGAAGCAGGGAAAGAACGTCCTGAAACCCTTCACTTAATGTTTTGACCCCAGTTGTGGCTGCACTACCCATGAGGGAAGCAGCTCCCATGCCTTGGATGGAGGGATGGATGGATGGAGTCTCTCTGCAGAGCTGAGCAGAGTCCACCCACCCACCAGAGAAGCCTCATCCAGGCAGGATCCATCCCCCTGCTCACCTGTACTGTGCCTGGAAGTGGCTCTGCACGAAGCTCTGCCCATGGGGCTGCCGGGCGGCTGGCGAGGAGCTGCTGGGACCACTGCTGGGACCACTGCCCCCATCCTCACCGGGCTGTGGAAGCAAGAGACAAGCAGGTCAGTGAGGTGTCAGAGTGAGTCCTACCCTTCAGGGGTTGGGGACATGTCCCAGTGAACCAGGAACAGCTTCAGTGTCCCCACAGCACAAGGATCATTGAATCATAGAATGGTTTGGGTGGAAGGGACTTTAAAGATCATCTAGCCAACCCCCCTGCCATGGCAGGGACACCTCCCACTAGAGCAGGTTACTCACAGCCCCATCCAGCCTGGCCTTGGACACCTCTGGGGATGGAGCATCCACAGCTTCCCTGGGCAACCTGTGCTAGGGTCTCACCACCCTCAGAGTGAAGAATTTCTTCCTAATATCTCCCCTCTTGCAGTTTGAAACTGTTACCACTTGTCCTATCACTACATTCCCTGATAAAGGTCCCTCCTTTCCTGTAGGTCTCCTTCAAGTACCAAAAGGCTGCAGCAAGGTCTCCCTGGAGCCTTCTCCTCTCCAGGCTGAACAAGCCCAACTCTCCCAGCCTGGCCTCCCAGCAGAGGGTTCCAGCCCTCCCACCATTGCTGGGGCCTCCTCTGGCCCTGCCCCACCAGCTCCATGTCTCTGCTGTGCTGGGGACTCTGTGGTGTCTGGATGGAGCTGGACACACACGTGCCCATCCCAGTTCTGGGTAGCACAGGCTGGGGGAGGAAGGTCTGTGCAGATACCAAAGGATGGGGTTGGGTGGACGGTTCACTCCTGGCCAAGCCTGTGCCAAGGCTCAAGGACTGGGGGAGCTCAGCCGGTGGACAGCAGAAGATGATGGTCCTGGGCACAGAGCTGGGCAGGCTGGAGAGGTGGAAATACCCTCCTGGCTGTTTGATGGGTGCCCATGGGGTGTCTGCTGCTGGGGTCCCCCTGCTGGGGACCAAGGCTTGGCTGCTGGGAGGGCTGGGGGAGAAGGAGGGTTTTGGGGGGATTTTGGGGGCTGTGTGGTGCCCGGGCACAGTCCAGGTCCCCTCTGTGCCACACCAGATGGGCCCCAGCCCCGGGCAGACCGTGAGGACATGTCAGGCTCAGCAGGACCCAGTGCCAGCAGATGGCATGAGGAAAATCCACCTCCCAGCCAAACACCTCATGGATTTTCAGTCTCGCTCATCACGACACCAAAACCTCCTTGTCTTACCCCAAACCAGCCCAATCCCTTCCCAAGCTACCGAGGCCCCTTTCTGCAACATCTCTTCTGCCATCGGGCTCCATGTGCCCATAGCAGGGGTGAAGCTGGTGGCTCCTGGCCCCTGTGCATGGGAATAGGGGGGGGCCCTGGGGTCCCAGGGCAGCGGGCAGGCAGGGAGATGGGTGCCAGGGTGCAGGCAGCAGGCAGGGAGGTGTAGCCTGAGCAGGCAGGTTTGGCTGTGGAGCAAGGTCACATCCCAGTGTCCCCATTCCCTACAGAGCAGAACGAGGACTGGGCTCTCCTTGGGGTCCCCTGGGCATGGGGCACGTGTCAGTGCCTGCAGCTGGTGCCAGCATCCCCTGAATTTGGATGGGGAATGGGTGCAGGCACCCTGTGAGGGCCCCAGCTCTGGGGCACTGGGTCAGGATGCTGTGCCTGGTGCCATGCCTGGGCTCAGGGTGCCGGGCCAGGGTGCTGTGCCTGGGTTCAGCATGCTGGGTGCCATGCCTGGGCTCAGGGTGCTGTGCCTGGGCTTGGGGTGCCAGGTGCTTGTGCTGGGTGCTGTGTCTGGGCTTGCTGCTGGCAAAGGTGCTGGAGAAGCACCTGGAAGCAGCGGGGCTGGTTTTCTGGGTGGCTCAGCACCCTCACCCTGGCACACACGCCTGGAAGGGCATCGTGCCAGCTGGGGCTGGTTTTAGCTCCCTGGGTCTGGTTCAGACACGTGGACACATGGGCGTGCCCCAGACACACGGACAGGGCACACACCCAGACACACGGACATCCTCCTGCTCCGCCATCCCCCTGTCTCGCCCACCCATGACCCAGCTCCCTGCAGCATGGCTGCTCCCAGCACCCATGGGTGCATTCACTGACACAGAGAGTGTCANAGACACACGGACATCCTCCTGCTCTGCCATCCCACTGTCTTGCCCGCCCGTGCCCCAGCTCCCAGCACCCATGGGGGCATTCACTGGCCCAGAGGGTACCGGGGTGCTGTGGGCATCTCCCTGCCAGGGCTGCTGACCCTGCGGGGTGTGTCCATGAGCTAGACGAGCTTTAAAGGTCCCTTCCCACCCAAACCAGTCTGGGATTCTCCGATTATTCAGGCTCTCAACCCCCACAGGGCACCCCCTCCCCAGGGACATGGGTACATGGGTGCCACTTGGGTGAGGGAGGCTGAGTGGCTTAGGGAGGCTGTGCCCAACCAAGGATGCTGGGAGGGAACAAAGGGTCCTGTCCCTGGGTCAGGCGGGCATCCCGGGCATTGCCAAGGGCACCACCAGCATCACACCACAGCCCATGGCAATGTTGGCACCTCATGTTTAACACAGGAGCTGCTCACTGCCAGGCTCTCCCAAACCAGCTGGGCACAGGGAGGATGAAGCTGCTCCCAGGACCCTCATACCCAAGCTGAGCATCGTCCCCAGAGGGGACAACACGTGGCTGTGCCAACGTGGCCAACACTGGCCACAGGAACCCACCCACTGCACGGCCAGCACCCGTCGGGCAGCAGGCAGGGCCAGGGCGATGCCACGGGAGCAGATGGATGGAGGGAGGCTTAATGAGTTCTCCTGCCAGCACTGTAATTACAGCAGGCTTAGCTCGGCTGCAGAGGGGGGGATAGTGGGGCTGGATCTCCTCCTGAACAAGCAATCCCAAGACCCACGGTGGCCACCAGCATGGGGGTGCTCAGCCAGACAGGATCCTGACGACATCCTCAGCTCTCCCAGCGCCCCAACCACCCTGCCCAGCCCTGCAGCACCCTGACCCCACCAGCCTCCCCCATCACCCTCCTCCCCATCCCATACTGGGGTGAGGGGACAACTCCAGCCCACCCTTTCCAGGACATCTTGCCTTCCCACCCCTAGCATGGACACCCCTGCCCGCTGACTCCGGGTGGGGGCACCCACCTGGTCGTGGCCACGGGGCTGGGGGGCGGGGGAGGCAGCCCCCAGGTCCTCATTCATGCGGTCAAGCAGCCAGAGCAGGAACTCGAGGGCGTCGTGCTGAGCGTTGCCCCTGAACTGGGAGCTGTGCTTGGAGACAATGTTCTGCAAGAGACAGGGAGGGGTAGGGGTCATGGATGGGCTTCATTAGCACCCATCACAAATCCCACCCCTGGTTCTTGCCTCCTCCTGCCTCTGCAGGACCCCGGGGACAGCGGGGACACACGTGGCCAAGGCAGCAGCTCTGTGGCCATCACCATGTCCTGGCTTTCAGGTGCCAGGTTGAGGTGGGAGGGGACAGTTTGCTGTGGGTGAGGGGACAGGGCACACCCCTGCCAGCCCAGCCCATGGGGATCCACTGGTGACACCCACCCATGTGTTTCAACCCGGTGTAGCAGGCAGGGAGAGGACAATTCCCAGCACTGGGATCACTGGGCAGGCAGCAGCTCTCCCCCAGGCCACCCCATCACCAGCAGCCAGCCCAGTGCCTCCCCGTGCCTCAGTTTCCCCAGCCAGGCGATGCTGGCAGTGCCAGCCCAGCCACCCATGTCCCAAAAGAGACAAGGGCTGTTCATACAGTCAAGCAAACATATGTCAGGGGAGCTGCCAGCCCTGCCCACCCTGGCAGGGGAAAGCCCCTGAGCAAACCTCCTGCATCCCAAACCTGGGGATGCTCAGCCCATCTGAGCCTGGAACTCAGCACCCTCCAGCTGAAGAGGAGCAGGTGACACTGAGGAAGGGGACCAGAGATGTCCCTGATGTGCTGGGGGTTCCCAGCAGCCCCCTCGAGGGCAATGAGGGGTGCTGCCAGCCCTGCCAGGCTCTGCTCCTCCACCCAGAGCCCTGCCAGCTCTCCCTGCCCAGGCTGCCCTCCACTCACCCCCTCTTCTACTTCCCCCCATCCACACAGGGCATCCCCAGGAGGTGCTGATGGGGCTCCCTGGTGAATCCCCCCCCACACACAGCACAGGAATGGGGTCCTCTGGGCACCCTGCCCAGGTCCCCCTGCCCCATAACTTCACCCGTGTCTGGATCAGGCCCTGGTGCTGTGCACCCTCTGCCTGCCCTCACCCAACCACCAGCCACGCTGCAGCATTTGGGCTAATTAACACTAATTTTGCTCTTAGGCGAGCAGCAAAATGTCCTTATGAGGTGTTCCCCTGTGAGGCTGAGGAGGATGAGCCCATCGGGGGGGCCATCAGGGCACTGGGGTCCCAGCACGGCTACATGCCTGGGTTTGAGGTGGCCCCAGGGGCTCAGCTGGGTGCCACCAGCAGATGCCAAGGTGCCAGCAGCCCATCAGAGCAGTGTAAGCAGCTCCTGGGGGAGTGACATGAGTCAGGATGGGTCCCTGACCCCACAATAGCAGGATCCATGGGACTGGGAATCCACACCCAAGAGAGGGGGCCCAGGGAGCACCCCAAAAGGCAATGCTGGGAGTCCCAAGGACTCATCTCCAAGCCTGGGACAGGACAGCCTGCCGGGACAGGACCCGACCTCCAGCATAACCAGGAACCACCCCAGACCAAGACCCCCCTGGCCACCTGTCCCACTGGCCCAGTTGCCCCCAGCCCCACCCACAGCAGCACAAGCAGCCCGGCACAAGCAGAGGGAGCAAGGCCACCACGGATGGGCTCCGAGTGAAACCAGTCCAGACTCGGCTCTTATTTTAAAAATCTTATTCAGGCAGATTTAAAAATAAATAAATAAATGTAGAAATTCACAGACGATGCAGACAACCACCCGGCCGGGGGGAATTCAAAGCCAAGGCTGGAAGTTTTGGGGTTTTTTTTGCTCTGTGCCCAAGGAACGCGTGTGTTTGGGAGCAGAGGGCACAGGAATGTTGTGCCCAGCGCTGCAAAAGACGGTTACTACGAGGGAATTAAAGTTTCTGAGCTCCCCCAGGAGCACCCGCTGCACCCTGCAGGGTGGGGGCTGCACCCTCCAGGCAGGTCCCTGGGGAAAAGNGGGGGGGGGGGGGGGGGGGGGGGCAGGCAGAACGGGCTCTGGCTTCCCAGCAGCTCCCCCCTGCACTTCACAAAGTTTAATTAATTGGAGCAGCAGGTCCCTGCCGGAATGTCACCCACGGACACGTGTCCCTGGACACAGGGAGGGGGGGGTACGATGCCCTGTGCCCAACGCCCCGTCCCTGTCCCCTGGCTGACCCGCAGCATGTGCCCGGCAGGGATGTGACCCGCACACGGTGACAGGCCCTGGGGCCGCTGAGCTGGGTCCCGGGGCACCATCCTGCCCTAACCCTCACGGTGGCCAGCTCACCCCTACAGCTCCCTGGGGGTCCGGGGCTCAGGGCTCACCCACCCCAGGGAGCTCAGGGCTTGGGTGACAGCAGCGGGGCTGGGGGGCGGGGGACTGGCAGGACTGGGCAAGGTCTATGGCGGGGTAGGAGGGAGGGATGGGGTGATATGATGTGAGCAGGGGGTGCCAGTGGGTGCTGGGAGCTGGAAGGGGTGCCAGGGGATACTGGGGGCACTGGTAGGTGCCGTAAGCAGGGGACGCCCGTGAGTGCTGTAAGCAGGAGGGTGCTGGTGGGTGAGCTCGGGGTGCTGGGAGTTGGAAGAGGTGCTAGTGGGTGCTGGGAGCAGGAGATGCTGGTGGGTGTTGTTAGCAGGGGAGAGCGGGTGGGTATCGGGGCAGGGGATGCCAGCAGGTGTCAAGAGGTGTAGGCTGGGGGTGCTGCTGGGTGCTCGGAGCGGGAGGTGCCGGTGGGTGCC
>VYZX01020725.1:430206-476833 GCA_013401335.1 Brachypteracias leptosomus | reverse complement strand
GTGCCGGTGCCGGTGCGGGGGCCGGAGGGGCCGGGCGGGAGGTTTTGTGTGCGGCCGGCTCCTCCCCCGGCCGGGCTGGCTCTGGGAGAAGGGAGAGGGAAGGGAGCGGGGAGGAGGAGGAGGAGGAGGGATCGAAGCGGGGGTGGGGAGCCAGGAGCTGCTGCTGCCGCCGCGGGCGGCACAGGCGGCCGAGCACCGGCTGCCCCGACGTCGCCGGGGTACCCCAGCATCACCCCGGGGCTTTCCCAAGAGTCCCACCCACGGCCCAAACCACTCCCAGCATCACCCCAGGGCCTCCCTAAGAGTCCCACCCATGCCCCAACCACTCCCAGCATCACCCCAGTGTACCCCATCCCTCTGTCCCCCTCCATGGCCCCAGGGCTTTCCCAAGAGTCCCAGCCAGGTCCCCCTGGTCAGGGTTTTCCCGGGAGTCCCAGCCAAATGCCACCACCACTGTCCTGCTGTCCCCAAGCATCACCCCAGGCAGTCACAGCATCACTGTGAGGTGTCCCAATTCTTCCACCTCTGGGTGCTGGGACAGTGGGACAACAGTCATCTCTACACCCACCGCACTGAGGTTTTGGGACCTAACGAGGCTCCCTCCACACACAGCCACAAAATGAGGGTCACCAACCTGGCGCTGGCAGAGCTCAGGGGCTTTGGCCACCTCCTGCCCACCTCACACCACCTGACTCCATGCATGGGTGCTCGTTTGGGGTTGTTACAGGTGGTTTCAGCCAGGTCAATCCCCTGGTCCGGCTGGGTCTGTCCCACAGCCCCATGCTGGCACAAGGAGGGGACTGTTCCTGTGGGAATTCACCCTCTGCTCCTCTGCAACCCAGTGGCCATGTGGTGTTCTTCAGACAGCTGCAGGAATCCCCCAGCCCAGCCCTGCCATGTCAGGATGGGACCTGCTCATCTCTGCCCCGAGACGACAACCCTGAGATTCACTCTGGCCCCGTGTACCTATGAGCCCGGGNCCCAGAGCTGCCCCAGCACTGCAGGGGGGTCTCCCCAGTGCAAGGTGAGCTGCTGCCTCATCTTAGGCAGCTTCTGTCCTCAGCCAAGGCTGGAGAGGGCTGGAACAGGAGTGAGGTCTCTCTGCCAGGTAGGAGTGCTACTAAATGTCACCTCGCTGCAGGACAGGGGTGGTGGCATTGGTCCCTTTGCAGCCATGGGGCTCTTCTCTCCCTGGCGATCTGCCGAAGGTGATGCTGAGCTGGGGGGAGTCCCTGGGGGGCTGAGCTGGGCTTGTGGGTGCTGCAGGCCCTCTTCCATCCCTGTAGGTCTTGGCAGTATCTTCCCATGTCCCAGGGAAGGGTCTGCTGTGCCAGGCGGCCTCCCCACCGCCTGCCCTGCCCTGTGAGCACCCTGGGCATGGGGATGTGCTGCAAGCCCTGCCCTGGACGCAGCTGGTGATATGGTGGGTTCAGAAGAGATGGGGCAAAATGATGGAGGAAGGGCCAGGAGGTGCTGTTGGAGGGCACGATCCCAGCCCCCATGGGGCAGGGAGTCCCTGTGCTGAGGGTGTGAGTTCAGGCAGGGTGGTGGCAGGGAGGGGGTGACATCCCCGGGGGGTGCCAGGCTGGTGGGCACGGAGGAGGGCAGGGAGGCAGAGGGCTGTGTGCTGCTGCTGGAGCCAGACGTGAGCTCAGACAAAATCCATCACGGCCCAGCGCTGCCGAGCAGACGGAGGGTGATGAGCAGCCCGCAGGTCCTCCGGGGACAGACGGCTCCACCGCGGGTGGCCCCAGCCTCGGGAGCTGCTGCTCCAGAGAGGAGACAGGACTGAGCCCAGCTGAAGTCTTCCTCCTCACCACAGCCAGCCCCGATGGGTACATGATGGCTCCCAAGAACTTGGCACCCCGCGCTGCCAGGCCTCCTGGGGAGGCAGTGCCCTTCTAGGAGCTGCAGATCTCCATCCCCGGGGCCAGCCTGGGTACTGGCTCTTTTCTCTCCTCCCAGAGAGATGGGAATGAACGTGGGAAGCAGCCCTGCCTGGTGGGACAGAGCCAACCTTCCTGTGACCTGGGAGACCAGCTCCTGGGCTCAGCAGAGCTCAGATCGGGCAGGCTGGTGGGATGTGGTGTGGTGACTCCATGCAGGATCTGGCCCTGGAGAAGTCCACTTGCCCCGTGTTGGTTCTCAGCCCCCAGCCCAGCCAAGGAAAGCTGCAGGAGGGTCTCTCTGTCTCGGGTGGTTGGGGAACAGCATCAAGGCTGAGCCAAAGCTCTGTCTACAAACACCCACAAGCTGAGAGGTTTGACTCTCAAGCGGCCAAAGCTCATTTCTCAGCACCCTCCTGGCCAGGGCACTGTGAAATCCATCTTTGCAGAGACAAGATCTAAACTGTCTCTGTTTGGAAAGACATCCTTAAAATTAGGTTCCCTTCTCGTTTTCAAAGGTCACAATCCATAAAGCCACGTCCTCTCCTGGCCTTGCTGCAAACCCCTACGAGACAGAGGCTGGAAGCACCAGAGCCTGTGTAGGAGGATATGGGGATTTTTTCTCTCTGAATGATTTAACAAGGGCAGGTTGTGCTTCACGCAGCGTGGGAAGAATGGAGTTTATCGAATCTATCTGGCTCACTGAAAATGAAAGTACTTGTTGTTTCTCTCTGGTTGGTTTTGGCTGGACACTCCAGCCCGGGAGCTTCCCAGCCCAGCCAAACCAGCAGCGGGGGGAGCAACCCGAGCTGGATTCACTGGAACCAGAAATCCAGAGCAGCTTGGTCATGAAAGCAAGGACAAGGCTAAAGGAAAAATGAGGGGGGCAGAAAGTCAGAGAGGCAGGAGCCAGGTGGAGAGAGTCAGATCAGAACCCAGTTTGTTAGGAGGGGGTGGATAGAAAGTGAGACCTGGTGAACACATGAAAGAGAAATAGTCTAAAACCTGACAGTGAAACAGTCATGTCAAAAACTCCCCAAACTGCCAGAATTAGAAAGTATTAGACGATGAAAGTGGCTCTACCCAGCAATGTGCAGGAGCTAAACAGCACCGAGAGCCTCTGCATTCCCTGCTGCCCCCTGTGGTGCTAATATGGAGAATATTCATAGAAACATAGAATTGTCAGGGTTGGAAGGGACCTTAAAGATCATCTCGTTCCAACCCCCCTGACATGGGCAGGGACACCTCCCACTACATCAGTTGCTCACAGCCCCAGCCAGCCTGGCCTTCAAAATGTCCAGGGATGGGGCTTCCACCACCTCCCTGGGCAACCTGGGCCAGTGTCTCCCCACCCTCCTGGGCAAGAACTTCTTCCTAACGTCTCATCTGAATCTCCCCACCTCTAGTTTTGACCCATTCCCCCCAGTCCTACCACTACCCAACAGCCTCAAAAGTCCCTCCCCAGCTTTCTTGTAGCCCCCTTCAGATACTGGAAGGCCACAATAAGTCTCCTCGGAGCCTTCTCTCCTCCAGACTGAACAACCCCAACTCTCTCAGTCTGTCTTCAGAGGAGAGGTGCTCCAGCCCTCTATTAAGAGCACACATCAGCCAACGACTTAAAACTCTGCTCTGATTTTTACCCAGCAGCATCTTCCCAAGCCCTGGGGCCAGGCAGAGCCCTCTCAGCTCCTGGAGCAGCCACCAGTGACACCCTCCTACAGGTAACCCCAGATTGTTGCACCCCAGAGCGAGCTCCCGCTGGAGCGAGCGGCAGGAACGCTCCCTGTGCTCATCTTCCTCTGGGTGATGTTGTGTTTGCCACCTCCCCTCTTCTTCAGAGTGCTCTGAACTCGGGGCCTTCCCATTCAGGCAAAATCAAATATTAATGGGTGCTGCAGCACGTCGACAGCACTGGATGGGGTCAGCAGTTTCTCAAAATGCCTTTTTGTGAGCTCCTGGTGGTCTCCAGCTGCTGCCTTTCAAGCTGCTGTTTCCCCATGTACAGAGTGTAGACTCTGGAGTGGGGAAAATCAAAATGTCAAGTGCAAAGAGAGAGGGGAAAGCTCTCACCCAGTATTATGGAAAATTCCTTGTTGTTATGGCAGGAACTGTCCCGGTGCCCTGGACACCAGACGGCTGGGAGGGTATAAAAACACGGACAGTTTTGGTTTGAAGAGGGAGAGGTGGTGACAGGAGAGCATTAGGAACATCTCCTCAGGCTGGGCAGGAGCCTCTGCACCAGGGAGACACTTAGAAATTAGGATGAACAAATGAGAAAAACCCTGACTAGAGCTGAGCTGATGCAGGCCCGGCAGAAATCCATTTTCACGCTGCCAAATCACAATGAGAATGAAAAAATAAAAGAGAAATCTTCCTACATGCTCGCGGGGCTTTGCCACAGGACAATGTTTTCTTTCTTTAAGCCTCTCCCGCTCTCTTGGCATGGGCTGGGAACATCTGTGAGGGGGGTGGAAATGTGCTAGCCCCCAGGCAGGTGAGGGAGAGCTGGGGGGGACTGGTGGGACTGGCAGAACTCCTTTGCTCCACCTGCTGCCCATCACTGCCCACCTCACTGCCTGTGCCCCTGCCCGAGCACTGGGCAGACTGGGGTGGTGATGGTGGCACAGGGCTTTGGAGATTTGGGTCATGGCGAGTGCTTCCAAGGGCTGTCAAAGCCTGAGGTGGTTTTTAAGAGATTCTTGAAGTCCTGGGGAAATTCATAGTGCTGGTTTGCTGGTAAAACTGGGCTGGTGATGGCATCATTATTGGGGGATGGTTATAGAACACCATTATTGGGAGATGATTATAGAACACCATTATTGGGGGATGACTATTAGTTCACCAGCAATGCCCCGTCTAATGGTGACATCCCTAAAGGTGGCATCCCTAATGGTGGCAACCCTAAACTGGTGACATCCCATCCCGTGGCTCAAGGCAGAAAGAGGAGGAGGAGGATTCCCCCTGCAGAAGATACCTCCTCGTTCACCCTCTCCAACGCTGAATTATAGATAGCAAACTAAGTTATTCAGTGCCCCTATTAAAGATGGATGGGTTCTGCCTTTTTTTGGAGTGCCTTTGAGGAGGCTGAGCAGCCAGGCAGGTGGATGCTGCTTTTGCAGGGAGCTCGCATCACGCCGATGAGCAGCGATGAACATGCTCCATTGGTTCTGCACATTGAAGGCCAGCAGCTAACCTGGAGCTGCAGGGACCCCTGCACTTCATGTGCAGCACTTCTGCTTTGGTTTTAATGCATATGTAGGGGCCTGGCTGCTTTGCTGAGCACGTGTCTCCGGGCTATCTTCACCCTCTCAACTCACACGCTGTGATCTTTGCAGCAGGGCCTGAAACCGGGGGTGGGAAGGGAGAGCTGAGCCCTGAAATACCAGTGGTGAGCAGGGCTTGGGCTGTGGGAACCACCCAGGGCTCTCCCACGGCTCTCAGCCAGGCTGGGGGAGCTCAGAGGGTTTGGGTGGGAACCAGCCTCATACCTTGGGTATCACCAGGATCAACAAAACCAGCTTGCAGAGCTACATACATCAAAAGACTGACCCCCACCACCAGCCTTCTTTCAGGGAGTTGTCAGGAGCCAAGTCTCCCCTGAGCCTCCTTTGCTCCAGGCTCAACCCCCCCAGCTCCCTCAGCTGCTCCTCACCACACTCCTGCTCTAGCCCCTTCCCCAGCTTTGTTGCCCTTCTCTGGACACACTCCAGCCCCTCAAGGTCCTTCTTGGAGTGAGGGGCCCACAACTGACTCCAGTACTTGAGGTGTGGCCTTGCCAGTGCTGACAGCAGGAGAAGGGAGCTTGGGGCAGCCATGGTGCCCATCCTTCCATTGCTATCCAGATCCTCCTCCTGGTGAGGACTCAGCCTGACATAGGAGCAAAGGTGTCAGGAGCACACCCAACGGGTACATCACATGTCAGTGACACCTCTTTGCTTTTGCTGGTACAACAAAATGACACCATCTCCCTTTTCCTGGGTGAAGTGGGGGGCACTGGGGCTCCCCAGTGCTTTATGGTGACAGCACATTGGTTATGGCTGATCCTGGGCTGGGGTGATAGATCTCCATTACTAACTGGGCTCTTCTCCGTGGCTAATGGCAGCACCATGAATACATTCCTGCTGTAACACACAACGTGTCAGGAAAAAGCCTAACGGGGGAGTTTGCAACTGCAGCTCCTGTTTCCCAACCAGGAGCTGGCTCTGGTGGAGCAGCAGCACAGGTTGCTCCGCGTGTCTTGCTTCCCAGCACTGTTCATGTAGGTCACATCCATTTGTAAAGCTCCAGGGGCTCCCCGGGGAGAGCTGCTGAGGAGCGTGAGCGGCTCTTAGAGCCCCCGTGAGATGTGCCGGGAGGGGTGAGGCTCTGCTGGGGGAACTGGAGCTGCCTGAGCGTGGCCTGGAAAGCAGATGAGCTTGTGAGCACCTGGCTCAGCCACGGGGCTCGTCCTTCCCACAGGCACCAACAGCTTGAAAGGTCACACAGCCTGTGTGGTTGTCACCTCTACCTCCTCCACAGTGTGTGGGGCAGGGCCCCAGACCTACCCTACAGCAGCAAGGACATGATGCACAGTTGTGTGTGGTGGGGTAGTGGTGGTGTAGGGGAGATGCTGTGCTGGTGCTGCCCTGGACCAAGCGCTGCCCTGGGCAGGGCCCTGCAGCAGCTGGCGGAGTGGAGCAAGCCAAGTCAGCCAGTGCCCCCATGTGAAATATGGGCTGGTTTCAATGAAGTGATGCTGCTTCATGCTGGAAAGAGCCTGGAGAAGAGAAGGCTCCAGGAGATCTTGTTGTGGCCTTTCAGGACTTAAAGGGGCCTGGAGGAAAGCTGGGGAGGGGCATTTTGTCAGGGAGTGTAGTGATAGGATGAGGGGTCATGGCTTTAAACTGAAAGAGGAGAGATTGAGATTACATATTAGGAAGAAATTCTTCACTGAGGGTGATGAGACACTGGCACAGGCTGCCCAGGGAAGCTGTGGATGCTCCATCACTGGAGGTGTTCAAGGCCAGGCTGGCTGGGGCTTTGAGCAACCTGGTCTAGTGGGAGGTGCCCCTGCCCATGGCAGGGGGGTTGGAACTGGATGATCTTCAAGGTCCCTTCCAACCCAACCCATTCTGTGATGGTCTGGTCTGTGCTCTGTGTTCAAATCTGTAGGTGACAGACACGGGGCCTCAGGCTCCTGGCTGGCACAACCAGAAGATGTGGTTCACCAGCCTTTACTCTTAGCATGACAACTCCCGTCCCCACAGAGCCTGTGGGTGATGGTGGCCAGGTGAGTCAGGACAGCCTGTCCTGCTCTGCTGCCTCTGAGCCCTGAAGAACCAGCTAGTGCAGGAGGGGTGTGCAGGGCATTGGTCCTCACACCCCAGAACAGCCACACCAAAACAGGCCTTTGGCTCCCCCATGGGCTCTTGGGAGTCTCCTCCTGCCTGTAATGACAGGTTTGGTGTGATCTGGTGGGAACAGAATTGCTTTGCTGGCCAGTTATCTGCATCTCAAACCCCTGCACCCTGGCGAGCACAGGGAGCTGGTGGTGACCCAGCTCTTTGGGACAGCCTGCCCAGCTCTCACAGGCCCCGTATCTGCTCTCCTTCCTCCAGCACAAGCACAACCTCTTTGCCTGTCTGTCCCACATTCCAGAGGTCTGATCCTGCCTTCCAAACCCCAGCGAGCAGTGCTGCAGAGCTCCTGAAACCTGCTGGAGTGCTCCATCGCTGCAGAGCACTGAGGCTGGACTCCAAGGAAAAAGAGGAAGGAGTGACTTCATCCCTTTGCTCCAGACTCCATTCATGAGAGCAGAGCCATGTCAACCACAAGGAACACGACTTGTGTGGAGTTGGATGGGCAGCATTGGTGCACAGATACCCCCCAGCCAGTCCAAAAGGATCCACCCTTACTCTGCCATGAGCAGGATGTGTTTTTAGTGGCATATAAAGCACAATAATTAACCATACCTTGAAATCCCCCCACACCTACCAGAACAGCTGATGCTATCAATGCAGGTAGGGCAGTATCAAGCTGACACTGCCTTCAAACCATCACCTCAGGTAAGCAGAATGTCTACAAGCCTTTACATTAAGGAGTGCAATGTTTTGCTACTATTTTAATTTGTGACAGAATTCTCCCAGGCCTTTGATGCCTGCAAAAGAAATATTTACTTCCCTTGCATCCCTTCCCAGGCTGGCTGCCTACCCTGATCTTTGAGCAAACAGCATCTTGAGAGCACTTGGTTTTAATACTAGATATGATACCGAGTACTCATTTTTAGACTAAATACATATTTCATGCAAATTTGGAGCCCGTTTGAAAAACTAGGCCAGTGACCAGGAATCTGAGTGTGTCTAGCTGGAGCCACGCAGGCATTCTGAGCAGTGACTGCACCCTCACTCTGCAAAACCAGGGCCATGAAGAGCGTTTTAAATTGGACACTGCAAATGAAGAAGCCCCAACATCGTTGTATTCCTTTGAGAACGTTGGTTTAAATGCTTGACTCAAAAGAGCTCCCCAGTTAAAGGCCTGGGTTGGAGCTGAGGGCTTTCTCCTTAATCAGGACCAGACAAATTAAAATGAACACAGGAGACTGAGTTTGCACAACAAGTTATTCATTATAGGAAGGGGCAGAAGGGGGGAGGGAAGAGAGAGACACCATGTGAAAGCAAGAGAGAGCCCGTCAAACTGAGCAGGCACAAGTTGGGCTGTGCTGGGAGACATGGGGAAAGGTGGCAGTAACAACATGCAAGTGTTATAACAACAGCCAAGATGATTTTCAGAAGTGATGAATCCTTTCACACCTATCTAAAAGGAACAGCAAATTTAGCCCCCCTGCACAAACCAGAGCTATTTATTCAGTGCTAGGAAGGATATCTGAAGGCTCTGGTGAGCGCATATAAGGGAGTATAAAAATAGTGTCTCCTTGAATAGCACAAACACTTCCAAACCACCTCTGTTTGGTGTAAGAACAAAGCTTGGCAGGTCTGGCAGAGGATGCTGCCTGGCAGCCTCTGTGCCCGCCCTCAGTGCCCGCCTGGGTAGCTCCAGAGCAGGATGGCACCATCTGCACTCACACTCACGATGTACTTGTTCCCAGGGCAGATCTTCAGGCGGGTGATGTTGCCGCTGTGCCCCACCCCGACGTGAGTCACGGCCCCCTCGTTGTAGTCCCACAGCTTCACCAGATGGTCGTCACCCCCTGCAGTGGGCACATGAAGAGTGGGCGGTCACCTGGGGCTCTGCTGCTGTTGGTTCCCAGATCACAGGCAGGGGAAAGCTCTGGCAGCTGTTTGATTTAGGATTGTCTTGGGCATTACGGCAAGACCTACTTCTTTAAGATCAGGACGTGCTGGAACGTATCCAGAGAAGGGCCACGAGGATGACCAGAGGCTGGAGCACCTCTGCTACGAGGACAGACTGAGAGAGTTGGGGTTGTTCAGGCTGGAGGAGAGAAGGCTCCGAGGGGACCTTCTTGTGGCCTTCCAGTATCTTAAGGGGGCTACAAGAAAGCTGGGGAGGGACTTTTGAGGCTGTTGGGTAGTGGTAGGACTGGGGAGAATGGGTCAAAACTAGAGGTGGGGAGATTCAGATGAGACGTTAGGAAGAAGTTCTTGCCCAGGAGGGTGGGGAGACACTGGCCCAGGTTGCCCAGAGAGGTGCTGGAAGCCCCATCCCTGGACATTTTGAAGGCCAGGCTGGCTGGGGCTGTGAGCAACTGATGTAGTGGGAGGTGTCCCTGCCATGGCAGGGGGGTTGGAACGAGATGATCTTTGAGGTCCCTTCCAACCCCGACAATTCTATGATTCTTTTCAACTGCAATAGAGTCAGTGTCCAGTAGAGTGCTCGGGACCTGCACCAGCACATCCCAGTGAGCAACTGGTACCAATAATATTGAGCATCTTTGAAAGACACTTTGTTTAAACATCCAGGTTAATCTGAAACAACTGGTGCTGGCAACAACTCAGTTGTTACAACTACAGTTGTTACGACTGAGTACAAGTCCTGTATCCAGTTCTGGCCTCTCAGTTCCAGAAGGACATGGAACTGCTGGAGAGAGTCCAGTGCAGAGCCACAAAGATGCTGAAGGGAGTAGAACATCTCCCTTGTGAGGAAAGGCTGAGGGAGCTGGGGCTCTTTAGCCTGGAGAAAAGGAGGCTGAGGGGTGACCTCATTAATGTTTATAAATATGTAAAGGGAGAGGGTCAGGAGGATGGAGCCAGGCTCTGCTCAGGGACATCCAGTGATAGGACAAGGGGCAACGGGTGTGAGCTGGAACAGAGGAGGTTCCACATCAATCTGAGAAGAAACTTCTTCATGGTGAGGGTGTCAGACACTGTCCCAGGCTGCCCAGGGAGGTTGTGGAGTCTCCTTCTCTGGAGACGTTTAATGCCCACCTGGACGTGTTCCTGTGTGACCTGCTCTGGGTGATCCTGTTCTGGCAGGGGGGTTGGACTAGATGATCTTTCGAGGTCCCTTCCAATCCCTAACGTTCTGTGATTCTCCGATTCTGATACCACAGCTCCTCTGTGCTAGTGCTGGGCTCCCAGAAGAGATGTCACAGCAGTGGGGAACATGTGAGCCTGAGGCAGGATGGAGCCTGGAGTCATTGCTGCTTGCACAGCGACAGAGGCTGCCAGGCTTTGGGAGCAGGAAATTGAGCAAATCACTCCCAGTGAAGAGCACTGAGCTAAGTGAGGTGAAAGCTTGTGTTCCTCCCCTGGAGACACCTGAACCTTGTCTTCACCTTTACATTACATCTTGCAAGACTGAACCGTGGTATCATCCAGGTCTGAACTACAGGCTTTTTCTAAGTGTTCTTCTCCAGTGAATCATGAGTAACCTGGTCTAGTGGGAGGTATCCCTGCCCATGGCAGAGGGGTTGGAACTAGATGATCTTTAAGGTCCCTTCCAACCCTGACAATTCTATGATTCTATGATTTTATTTTCCCATTTAGATGACTCCCCCTTTCCATTTTTTCTTTCTTTACTGAGACCCTTGGCTCATTGCCTTCCTTTTCCCACTTCAAGCTCTTCCCTTCCAGTTGCACTCACCTGTGACAAAGTGTGTCCCATCAGACGTGATGTCCATCCCATTGATGGAACCTGATGCAGACCCCTCCACTTCTCTGATTGTGGAGCCATCATACACTTCCCAGTAGCCAATCTAGAGAGCAGAGCAGAGAGAGGAGCTCAGCTGTGTGTGAACAGCCCACGGGTTTCAGCACTATCCTCTAACACAACCTTCTGGGCAGGGTCAGGAGCTTCACCACAGAGCAAGCCCCAGACTTAGTGTCTTGGAGGTGCTGCAGCTCTGCTTACCTGTCTGTCTGTTCCACCGGTGATTACCTGGTACTCCTCAGGGTGGTAACACACACATTTGAACATCGTGTTGGCTAGAAACATCTGCTTCCTTACAAAACGCCTGCAAAACACACCCAAAATTGGTCAACAAACAAATGCTGCCTGCCTGAGCTATCTCTGCCTGGGCTATACAGCAGATTTCACTTTCTACTTGAGTATTTCCAGGTATTGGTCTGGGTTCAGGGATTCATGGAGCCTGTTAGGTCAGCATTTCTGTTCCACACCAGCTGCCTTGTAGGACTTTTGATCTGCTGTCAGATGAAAGGGATTTTTTAATCCAGAATGGTTTCCAGGTGTTAATCACTATGCAAAAATGTCCTTATCCTTACCTGTAGAGCTGCAACAGCTCGACAAGAGTCATAAAGTGCTGGAAAATGCAGCTAGTGAGAAACAAGAAATCACCTGCTCCTCCCCCATGGCCAAGCAGGATCCAACACAGGAGAAGAACTTGAGACAAATGTTCATCTAAACTTTTCTAACAGTCTTTAGCATTGGAGGTTCTACATTCCCTGATTCTATTGGACAACAGGGCTTGTTGTGACAGGACAAGGGGTGATGATTTTAGACTAAAAGAGGGAGATTTAGACTAGAGAGAAGGAAGAAATTTTTGCTGCTGAGGGTGGTGAGAGCCTGTGCCAGGTTGCCCAGAGAGGTGGTGGCTGCCCCATCCCTGGAACCATTGCAGGGGAGGTTGGTCGGGGCTCTGAGCAACCTGCTCCAGTTGCAGATGTCCCTGCTCAGTGCAGGGGGTTGGATTAGATGAGCTTTAAAGGTCCTTCCAACCCAAACCAGTCTGTGATTCTATGATTGCTCTTTCTGGGAATTTTAATTTTCTAATGCTCTTTTTCCCCCTCCTCCTTGTTCCGTGGTGTCCTAAATAGGGCACAGTGACCCAACACAGACATTACCAGCACTTTGAGTGCCTTGCAATACTTATGTGTCCCCTTACACAATGTCCCAGATGATGCAGGTTCCATCAAGGCTGGCTGTGACACACTCCCGGTCGTCCTTCTTAATCTTAATGCAGGACACAGCAGACACATGCTCCTTCAGAACTTCCCCCAGTTTTTGGGTGCTCTTGCCAATCTCCCAGACCCTCACCTGAAAATCAGCAACAAACATCTGCTCTTGTACCCCGTGGTCCTGACTGGGCTCAGGAGGATGCCTGAGGATCTCCTGAACCCCTCCTTTTCCTTATGACACATACAGCAACTCAATTTCAACAGCCTGTCTCTATTTTCCTGCAGCTGACTCATGAAACTGAACTGAGTTCTTGAGCATTTAACCCACCTGGTTCAGGAATTCCTGCCCATCGACCCTAGACCTTGTTTTTGCCAAGCTCCCACCCTCCCATGCTTCACTTTACTCATCTCTTGATCAGGAAAAAGCATCTAGCCCATGATATATTTTCAGCAGTGCTTGAAAGATCAAAGAGCAAGGCTTCTAAATGGAGAATAAAACCCCACCTGCTATTTGTGCTGCACATATGGCAGGCAGTAAATACACACCAGCTCTTGACATCTTTGATGTGAAACGTGTCTGAAAGCGCCTCTGTTCCCACTGGTGGGAACAGCAAAAATCTTTCTGCTCTGAGACTTGGTCCTTCACACCTCACATTTACTGTCCCACTAGTGCCAGACTTCATGGCATCCACCTGCTTCTACATTGCACGAAGGTGAAACCCTAGTGAAATGCAGACACTGGCACCAAAGGCAGAGAGCTGGCCTCCCACATGCCCAGGTCTGACACGGAGTCACCCGTGGGAGCTGCATGTCCTACTCCCACTGACTGAATGATCAGAACATCCAGAGCCCTTCAGCAACCCTGGAAGTCAGATGGCTGATTTTGACAGAACCATTAGCATTTCAGAACAGCTTTTTTTGGCATTCTGACTGAATCCTGCAAGTGCTCCCCTGCAGTTCTCATTCCTACTTAACCAGCCTTTAGCTTTAATTCGGTCTCAGCTGTCTTTTTCAATTCAGAGATCAACTAACCAGAGCCTCTGTGTGTGTTGATACAGAATCCAGGTCCTGGTCTTCTGCATCCTCCAGTGCTAATCATCCGAGGCACTTCACTGTGATTAGTGAAGGGCTGAAGTGGCTCCTCATCTCTAATGTCTTTATGCAGTGAGACAAGGCACTGCTGCCATCGCTGCTCTACAGGAGAGCTGAGGTGCAGAATGATTCAGAAAGATGGTTCAACAACCAGGACAGCCTGAGATGTGGAAGACCTACGTTCAATTCCTCACTCTCCAAGTCCTCCTCTGCCATCCCCAGCACTGAACACTTGAGGTGAGAGTACACAAAGCAAGCACAGAGTGGTTAATGGCAGCCAGGAATCCACATACAATTAAATGTCTGGCTCTGAGCACTCCCAGACTGAGGGGAGGAAGTCCAAGGCAAGGCAAGAAACTGAACGTGAACCTTCCAAGTCTAATTGTATATTTTTAACACAAATAAACTCCCTGTGTTTAAATTATTGAAACATTAGGAGTGTCACTTCTACAGATCGAAAAGGGCCACAATGATAAGAAGTGCAGGGAGCAGCCAAAATACAGTGTTTGTTCTGTATGGCTGGAAAAAACCTGTAGAGATATGATGCCTACAACATATTTTCTGATTTTGATTGTTATTTGGATTGGAATGTTTCCCAAACTGTATTAGAAACTGAGTTGTTATTATTACAGTCTTTTATTAACACCATCACCTAAACCTGATAGTACTATCCTGGAAAATGAGGAAGTTACCCCATAGACACTATAGAGCCATAAAGTGAACTTTGTGTTATTAAATGAATTCACAGAGGCCATTTTGGACAGGACTAGGACTTGCAAAGCACTGACTGAAAGACAACCTGTGCCAGAGCACCGTTAGACAGAGGCTGGCAAACAATGACTAATGCAGAGAAGCCAAATATAGAAGAGAGACAAATGAACAAAAAGGATTAAGAGCATATTCTGCATTAGAAGGATTTCCAAGGCTACCACAGCAGAAGAAATCTGGGCATTGTTTTAATTTGTGCCCTCTGAGAGCAGGAGATTTGCACGTGTCAAAGGCCAATGTTTTTGAACTCAGTCCTATGCTCCAGAGAAAGCTCAGAAGAGCTCAGTGTCTGACAAAGCAGCTCCAGACAACGGGCAGGCTGTGCTGCCAGCTCTCTTCTTCCTCAGGCCAACACCAAACTCAACAACATCCCCTCAGCAGAACTTTATTCTTCATCTGTTTGCTCTTCTCCATCTCAAATAAGAAACATATCTTCATCTTTTATTCTTCATCTGTTTGCTCTTTGACATCTCAAATCAGCCAAGGGGGAACACAGCACTGAGAGAGAGCTCAGCAAGTGACCCCAACAAGAAGTAAGTTCCACCAACAAGAAGTTCCTCCAACTGGCCCCAACAGAAACTCCCTTCCCCAGGAACTCTCCTCAAACTGATCAGCTCCTTATTACTTCTCCCAAACTGGTCGGTTCCTGGTTGATCTATCTCTAGCCTCACCCACCACCCCAACCACAATCACATGGGGGCAGTTGGGACCTCACACAGCTGGGCCAGGTTCTGCCTCTGGGGCCTGAAACCACTTGGGGAACAAAACGTGTTGCTGGGTTGTGTCTAATCTATAGGCCAATCCCAACTCTGGGCCCACAGCCCAGGCCCCAGCACTTCACAGGCCCCATGATGAGAGCACGGGGCTGCTCCAGGCTTTGAAGGAGAGCTTACCTGCCCCTCTCCTCCCCCACTGAGGACACGTTTGCAGTCACTGGTGGTGGCAATGGCCGTCACCCCCGAGCTGTGGGCGTGGTGAATCATGTACATCAGCCGCCCAGACTCGGGCAGGAAGGCCCGGATCTTCCCATCATCCCAACCTGGGCCATGGAAAGGGACACGTTACCCAGACTGCCCTCATGGTGTTGTCTCTCTTCCAAAGGAACTTGGCTTTTTTAAGTTCCTTTATAAAGCCCGTCCTGTTTGATCACAGCTTACATGTGAAAACCACTGATAGGAGATTAGATGTAAGGAAGAAGTTCTTGCCCATGAGGGTGGGGAGACACTGGCACAGGTTGCCCAGGGAGGTGGTGGAAGCCCCATCCCTGGACATTTTGAAGGCCAGGCTGGCTGGGGCTGTGAGCAACTGATGTAGGGGGAGGTGTCCCTGCCCATGGCAGGGGGGGTGGAACGAGATGATCTTTAAGGTCCCTTCCAACCAGGAGAATTCTATGATTCTATTCTATGATTCTATGAGATGAGCCTGCAGAGCTAAACCCCCAAATAAACTATTGAAATTTAATTCCTTTCTAGTTCTGGCCATGGACAAATGGGTTTGGAAACAATGGGGGGACTGCTCTGGGACTGCAGTGGTTGCTGGGTGAGCAACGTGCATATGGGGATGGGTAGCAGGGTTTGTGCAGAAGGTGCTCTACACACATCGCGGGTTAATCTGCTGCATACAAGGTCAATAGTTAGAATTAGGTCTTTTGAATAAGCCTGAACTGAGTTTGGAATTGCTGGAATTCACATCCCAAACCCTGCCTTCACATACACCATAACTACAGCACCAGCCTACTGGGGGCTGTCAGCAAAGCCCATGGGAGCAGCTCCAAGCAAGGAGGCTTTTGGGCCAGGCACTGAACTGAATTTAAACCCATCCCAACTTAAACCTCTCTTGATTCTGACATACTGATGTTTATTAAATCTGGCAACACTTGAAGACTGGCCTGAGCCCTGGGTCTGGACCACCCCTGACCTGAGATGATGCTCCTGCCGTCCCTCATGAAGTCGACGGCGCAGCAGGTGACGTTGGGGACGCTGATGCGCAGGAGCTCCCGGTGCTCTGGGGTGTGCCACACTCGAATGTCATTTCTGGAGCAGGTAGCAAACAAGTCAGAAGTTCCCCTGGAGAATTCAGAGAGGGGAGATAATGAGGAGGGGATACAGAAAATGCTTCTTTCTTTGTCAGGTCCTAAATCATCCTTCGAAGCTTTGGGGTTTCTAACGCGCAACTGTTGCCTTCCCAATAGGGATCACCATGGCTGAGACAAAGGCCTTTCTCATAGAATAGAATCACAGAACCATTTAGGTTGGAAAAGACCTCTAGGATCATCAAGTCCAACCTCTGTCCAACATCTCCCTGACCCCTAGACCGTGTCTCGAAGTGTTACATCTTCTCGTTTTCTGAACACCTCCAAGGATGGTGACTCCACCACTTCCAAAATAAAACAGGATCATTATGTGATAAAATAGGATCATTTTTATCACATCAAATTCTCCTGGTTTGCTTTCTAGGCAAAGATTCATTTTAAGGAACATGTAAAGCCACACTAAAAGAATTCTTTCTACTTCGGGTGAAGTTGTGACATTAATTTCCCACATTCAATCCTTACATTCACGTGTTGTACATAATAGACACAAAAGTGGGTGTAGAGGAGCTCACTGCCCAGCTCTGACATCAGGGACTAACTAACAGCAGCCTCATATTGTACAGATGTCATTTTTTATCTTGCTTACTGGATGATTCCTATTCAACACCCCTGAAGGCAAAAGAGAACGACAGCAGAAGCCTGCTCGTAATATACTTGTTATACATGTTTGAATAAAAAAAAAGACCTGCAGCATTTCAAAAGCCATGGGACTGAGTGCTTTGAAATAAGCTCTGAGCTGCACATCCCAGGGGTACGACAGAGGGAAATCTAGAAAGGCACCACAAGCTTTTGTTCAGCATCACCATCAACGCCTGGAAAGATGAAGCAGGACAGAGGAACCTGGCACAACAAAAGTGTGGCCCCTTTCATGCCCAGCTTGTGCAGGAGCTTTCTGAAGCAGGATAACTACAGCAGCTCAATATTCTGAAATAAGCCAGAAAAGGGAAGTTATGCCTGTATTTCCCAATCAGTGATATGCTCTGTTCAAGAGCAGTTAACAGATAAAGAGTTTAAACATACATGCAAGGATGTAGCCCTGTAGTCCTTCCAGTCATGCTAAATCCAGCTCATCCCCACACCTCTGTGACACAGACGCGCCTGTCAGGTCTATGAGCATCACAGACCCCAAAGCTCCAAATGATTCACTCATTAAACATGAAGGATGAGGAATTTTCAGGCTGGTGACAAGAAGGAGGAGGGCTCTCACACTGTACCTTGGTAAGGTTTCATCCTTTGTGCTATGTCAAGAAGTGATGCAAGAACAACATGCCAAAAAGAAGATTTAATTGGGATCAAACTCCCATTCTCTATTTGGAGAGGAAACAACTGATCAATTTTGGGTTATTTTTAAAATAAAGTGTCACAACCCTACTATAGAGGAAGAGGGAACATTTGCTGTCTGTTCATGAGGCAAAAGAGACAGAGGACATACCAGTATAGCCAGCATCTCTTGTCACAAGCCTAAAATTTAATATAACGCCATATTCCAGCATGTGGGGGTTGGAAGGGACCTCTGGAGATCATCTCCTCCAACCCCCCTGCTCCAGCAGCTCACCCAGAACAGGGGGCCCAGAATCGTGTCCAGGCACCTCTGGAATCTCTCCAGAGAAGGAGACTCCACAACCTCTCTGGGCAGCCTGGGCCAGGCTCCAACACCCTCACACCAAACAAGTTTCTCCTCCTGTTCAGATGGAACCTCCTGGGTTCCAGTTTGTGCCCCTTGGTCCTGTCTCTGGGCACCACTGACAAGAGTCTGGCTCCATCCTCTTGCCCTCCACCCTTTAGCTATTGATCAGCATTCTATGACTCTAAAAGGGGAGGTTGCCATCACTGCCATTACCCAAACACAAATAATTCTAGGCTTTTTATTCAGAATTCTTTCTGTAGATCACTGATCTTTCCAGCTCTCAAACTGAACTGCTGCCTTCTGCTTTCAAGCAGCCACTCACCACCACCCACACATTTCCCTGGTAGGTGACAGCAGAAATCGTTCCGTAAGGATGTTAAAAGCTTTCAGGTCCTGGTGGGTTAAGAGGTGTTCACACGGGTACCCTGACCCTTCCCTGACTGCTCCACCAGCCAGCAGCACCCCAGCCAGTCATACTCACAAAGGAAAAACGATGTCATGCACAGCTTCGTTGTGGCAGGCAGCAATCAGCTCCTCTTTAAAGGCAGTGAAGTTCACCCGATAAATCTGGCACTTGTTTGTCCCCACAAAGAACTGGTGCCCCTGACCCCTGCCTGTCAGGGAGGTGACAGCACCTTGGACTTGAATCTTCCTGTTAAGAGAAAGCAGAAGTTTGGCCTCATGTTGACCTCGAGGGGCTTATTTTCAAGCTTTCTTTTTCCCCTGACTTTAGAGAGTCTTGGCTTCCCTGCTTCCCAAACAGCTCCATACTGGGCTGTGGTATCAGGACTAACACTTCATCCCCAGTTACAGCTTAATGCTTCCTATGATCACACCTCTCCTACGAGGCCAGGCTGAGAGAACTGGGCTTGTTCAGCCTGGAGAAGAGAAAGCTCCAGGGAGACCTTATTGCAGCCTTCCAGTGTCTGAAGGGGCTACAAGAAAGGTGGGGAGGGATTTGTTACAGAGGCCTGTAGTGATAGGATGAGGGGTGATGGCTTCAAATGGAAGAGGGGAGATTTAGATTAGAAATTAGAAGGCAATTCTTCACTCTGAGGGTGGTGAGACACTGGCACAGGCTGCCCAGGGAAGCTGTGGATGCTGCATCACTGGAGGTGTTTAAGGCCAGGTTGGATGGGGCTTTGAGCAGCCTGGTCTAGTGGGAAGTGTCCCTGTCCATGGCAGGGGGGTTGGAACGAGGTGATCTTTGAGGTCCTTTCCAACCCAACCCATTCTATGATTCTATGGTCATGCCCATCCCACCTGCTGCTCTGTTGGGGCTTGCACAGGCAGAGCTTGGGAGACTTAGTTTTCTGGAGCAGGGCCTAAGGTAACAGCATCTTTGTTGATATTTGTGCTCAAGTGCACTTAAATGTCCCATGTTCAAGAATATTTCCAGGTAGTTTAGATCTTCTGGGAATAGTTTGGACTGCACAAAGCTAAGCTTGCAGAACTGTACACTTAGGTTGGCTGCTCAAACAATGCCAAATAAATAGCTGTGAGGCCAATTTTCCGATCACCTCTGGGGAAGGGATGCCTGCAGCTTCTATTCTGTATGCAGGAAAAAGCCTTGCAAGCCCTGCAGCACTGCCAGACGTGTGCCTGGGAAATCACAGGGCCCTCCTTCATGCTGTCATGTCCTCCAGCAATCCCTTTTGCAGCTGCAAACACTCCTCTTTCTCAGCTGGTGTCACGACTGGCATTTTACTGACTGCACCAGCCCTGTCACACTTTGCATCGATTTAGAATCTGGCTCCTCGGGACTGGAAGGAGCCACCAGTCACTGGAAATGGATGATGAGAAGGGCAATCCAGGGCTGTGAGCACGCACACAGTCATTTTCAGTCTGCTTCAGCATCATTACACTGGAACCACGCTGTTTATTTTGTCTGCAGGACTGAAAACCTGAGATTTATTTGGATTACGCCTTCCTGCAGAACTGACCAGCTCTTCTCTTTGTGACCCCGTGGGGGAAGTGTCACCTCTCCCCTCCTGCTTCTCCCATCTGCAAACTCACTTCATCACTTTGTAGTTTGAGCCTCTGCAGAGAGCCACGATCCCTCCTCCGGTGCCCACTATTAAATCTCCTGTCTTCAGCAGCAGCAGAGCTGTGACTCCCTAGGAGAGAGCAGGATTAGAACACAACTGGCTGGAGGCAGAGGCTCCTCACTGCTGCAGCCACGCTGAAGAGCACACTGGAGACATGCTCCTGATGGTTGTGCTTGTGTCACTCAGCTCTGGCCTTATCAGTGTGCTTTGACTGATCTAGGCTAAAGAGTGACCCTAGAGGGAGGAGGGAGGAGAGAGTTATTAATTACAGGTATTTATGAACTGCTACAGTATGAGGAGCAAGTAAAAAGCATCATCATGGATCCTTCAGAGCAGCTGGGACCACGTAGGAGCTTATAAATCCTTTCCTCCTTCCAGCAAGCACTACACATCTTTTGTATTAGTGCCTCCACTTTTCCTTCCACTGGTTCTTCATCTATCAGACATGAAAACAACTCAGGCTGAGCATCCTCTCCCACAGCTGCTTTGAGAACTGATCCTCTATGTCCCAGACCCCTCTCCCTGCCTGAAAGATTCAAGCCCATCTCCCAAATATGTAAGAAAACATATTTGTCACAGAAAAGCTTTGAAAATTCATCAGTCCACCATCAACAGGGATTTCTGCTGTTTCCTACGAGGAGAAGATCCGGCATTAGATAAAGGAGAAATGGTTTTCTGGGGATAAAGTACCTGACTACAGTAAAAAAATCAACACAAACCAGTCCTTAGCCCTGCCACAAAATTTCAAGTGTAAGAAAGTCCAATCTCTGTTCAGTTCTGCCACTTGCAAAGCAATATTACTCTTCTGCATGCAAGACAACAGATTAATTCTTGAAAATCTGACAGACCCCAAAACAGTCTGCAAGAGGGGTGAAACTCCTTCCGTGGAGTTAAATCCTGGTATTCTCACTCAGAAAAACATCCCTCCTAGCTTGGGGGAGCATGAGTGAAATGGAAAGGAGAAAACCCAAGGAAATAAGGGAGCTTTATGCCACCAAAACTTGGCCTGCACAGGGAGCTGTGTCATGAGGCAAGCATGTACAAGAGGCATGGGAGAGCTTGACATTTGAAGCTGCAATATAGAGTCCAGCAGCATCTGCCCCCACCCTGGTCCTTACACAGCACCCCCAATGGCTGGGCTGGCACCAGCACTCCCACAATATCACCATGGTTTGAGCCTGAGCTCACAGAGTCTCTATGTGAAAACAACAACAAATGTTTGGTGGGGTTTTTTTCTGAGGAAAAGAAAACAGCTCTAGCACTTTGTGGTGTGAAAGCCTGCAGTGAATTCTCAAAGAAGAGTAACCAAGAGGCAAATCAGAATAATTCCATGTTTACTCTTCAGGAAGAAATCACTGTCCTGCACTTGGCTTGTGAGGTGTCAGCACTTTATGATGAAGTTTGACATGGAAGGAACGTCCCCCAGCATTCCTGCTCTTTTCAAGCATTCATCAGGCCTAAGCCTGGTAAATTCCCAGGGTTAAACATTTTCAGAGTGTCTAAAAGAATGAAAGACAGGACGTGCTGATCTCCTGGAAAGGACTGGAGCTCTGAGGAAGGAGAGAGAGGAAGTGAAGAAAGAAAAGAAAATGGACATTTGAGCTATTTAGACCTGGAAGGGATGTTGCAAAAGCCACAGACAAGGTCTGGTGAAATTGGAAAAATGACTAAATTGTTTTTAAAGTCTTGGTTATACTTGTCGAATGAAGAAATCAATAATTCACTCTACACATAACTGGGCATTCCATGCAGCCTCACACCCACCTACACATCTGGTAACTGTCTAACTTCAGGGTGCCTTGCAGAAGAAAAATAGGAAAAAAAATTCCTGATTTGTGCTTTAATGGCACTGGATTGCTGTGTTAGTCTGTCTCCATACCCAGAGCCTCCTGGAATACCAGGAGGGATCCCTGTGAAACACACAAGCTCCAGCTATCACAACAGCAGCAGGCAGCAAGCCAGGTTTCATGCAAATATTCTGAGCAAAAGCCCGAGAACAAAGGGATTCTTTTTAATTAGAAACATGATCCACAAGCAGAACTGTTGCTGAACAATGGTTTTAAAAATTTCCTATGAGGTGTTGGCAGCACTTTGCGAGTCCTCTGTTATCACAGCCCCATCCACTGTCTTTTGATCTCCTGGTTTGCAGTTTTTCCTGCCCAAAGCTTCCACCTCACATGCCCTTTGGGTTTAGCTTTAGGGCAGATGGAGGCATTAGAAATCAAACCTCTGACTAGGTACTTTATCTGATTACAGCTCCCTGCTACTTGCTAGTAAATCAGAGTTTCTGCCAGACTGCTTTGATTTTTCCAAGGTATTCTCTTTAGCTCTTTACTTTGAGAGGGAAGTGGGTAAGACAGAAAAAAACCACCATAGTGCTTTTGCCAGGCTCTCAAAATCACCAGTTTGATTTCAACCATAACTTGATAACTGTGCTTCTTTCTTGTCCAGTCTGTTCTTGGCCTCACCATGAGCAAACAGCTCCTGAGCTGCACTTGTCACCCACGGACTCGAGCTGTTTGTGTCAGTGATGTGATGAATACTCTGTTCCATACACCACCAGACCTCTGGTAGATGAGGTGCAGAGTCTAATGTAGGAGGGTGAAAATATCACCATTCATTACTGACTACTTACAAAAAGAAACCACTGCTTTGAAGTATGACTCTAAATAAAACCAGCAGCCAAACCAGAGCCTGCCCAGTGCCCTCCCTGCAGGGGTTCTTGCTCCCTGGCCCATTCTGATCTCTTACGAAGTTCCTGAGCTCCTGGTGAACTCTTCCACAGCACTTCCTTTAAATGTTGTATGTTTTTTACAATGGAAATAACTCCAACTGTTTCTGGAAATGCATTTGCCATCAGACATCCCACTGTGCACCTGAGCAGGGGCCCTACAGCTCCTCAACTCTGTCATGGGGATAAAAATTCATTTTGCTGTTTGGTCCAGTATTTATAGACAATATAGAAATGCACTGGGACTTAATTCCATGTAGATGGAAAACAAGCTGCTTTATCAGATCAGGGAACTAGTGTGCCACTCCTCTCCAAAACAGAAACAAAGAAATCTTCAGATCATGTCTACATAATAAACACATTCTTATAGATCTAAAGGCAAAGTTCCTTCAGGATGCACTAAACTTATTTTCAATAAATATCTCCCCACCCAAGCAGTATCTGAACTCTTCTTCAAAGCTATGCTCATGGGGTGGATTCCAGGAGAGGCTGAGAGCCCTGGGGCTGCTGAGCTGCAGAAGAGAAGAATGAGAGGGGATCTGATCAATGCTGATCAATATTTAAAGAATACCATCGAGAGGATGGGGCTGGACTCTTGTCAGTGGTGCCCAGGGACAGGACAAGGAGCAATGGACACCAACTGGAACCCAGGAGGTTCCATCGGAGCAGGAGGAGAAATTTCTTTGCTGTGATAGTGTCTGAGCCTGGCCCAGGCTGCCCAGAGAGGTTGTGGAGTCTCCTTCTCTGGAGAGATTCCAAAGGGGCCTGGACACAATCCTGGGCCCCTGTTCTGGGTGAGCTGCTGGAGCAGGGGGTTGGAGGAGATGATCTCCAGAGGTCCCTTCCAACCCCCACCCTGCTGGGATTCTGTGATTCATGGTATGTCCCTGGCTCATCATTGCCTAGTGAGAAGGTTTTCAGAGACACAGGATGATGTTTGCTCAGGAACATGCATCTTTTCAGATAGAATTGCAACAAAGTGATGACAACAGTTCCATGGGGAGGGAGGCTGGGACAGCTCCACCACTGGAGGCTGCATGGCCAATGTCCCTGCTGGGGCACTGGGAAATGCCCCGTTGGGAGGGGCAGTGCATGTCCCACAAGGCACACTCTGGAGCACTCACACCTGCCTTGGCACAGCCTGGCTCACTTTGGAAACAAGCTACAGGGCAGCTTTGCTGGGCATGGGGAGAGAGGTGAGAATTTCTGTTACAAGTGCTAAGACATGGTAGATTTTCAAGAAAGAGATAAAAGGTGTCTTGTGAAATACAAATACACACAGCTCTGTGGGGGTAACAATACAAATCAACCTTTCTCCCAGAGCTGTCAACGTGAGCTACTAAATTGCATAGAAACAAGGATGCAACTACTTTTGTTTTGATAAACATTGTGGTTTTGACTTGAAAAAATAACTGCAGAACACGTCTTCAGGCACTGAAGGCTGTGCTGCAACTGGAAATCACTGCCAGCAAACATTAGATCCTACGTGTACTCAGTGAGGACTTGTTGACAGTCTAGTGACAAGGTATTATTTGTATGTGGAGATGTGCAACGGGTGGGTGGAGAGAGAACCTCAGCACGCAGCTAGGGAGGGAGAAATGGGATGTATGGAAGTAGATCTGACAGTAGCTGGAGATAAAAATGTCCCAATACCTTCTGACTGCATCAACACAGGTTTGCCCTGAGGAACGTCCCACGTGGGGCATTGGGAAACTGCCCAGGTAAGAGTGAGGGAAGAGAGCAGAGAGGAAGGAAGCCAGAGGAGAAAGGGTGAGAGTTGAGCATGTGTCAGACTGAAGAGCCTGTCTTTGACCAGAAATGTCCATTTCAAGCAACAGGGTAAAGAAGGAGATTGGAGGAACTGCTTCTTATTTCCCTCCAGTCTGAGTGTCTCCTTTTCTCTCCCTTCTCCCATAATGACCAGTGGTATAAGTTAAGTAGCTGCCAGGACACAACATTAATAACTTGCAGTTTAAGTCAGATTAATGCTACCAGCTCCAGAGGCAGGCAGCTCTGACGAGATCCTCTTCTGGACCTTCTCTTCTCCCTGCCCTCTTGTCAGTCTCTGGCACAAAGGTCCTGGTTTTGTTCAGCTTTTCACCACCAGAATCAATGTCAGATGGAGCTCCTGATGCTCCAAAGGTCTCTGCCACAAACTGTGGCTCCTATGGATTTGCCTTATGATAAAACCCCTCACAGTACAGATTGGACTGTGGTCTGGCTTGAGAATCATAGAATCCTCCTGGTTGGAAGAGATCTTTCAGATCATCAAGTCCAACCATTCCCCCAGCACTGCCAGGGCACCACTAAACCATGTCCCTCAGCACCACATCTCAGCTTTGAAACCCCTCCAGGGATGGGGATCCACCACTGGATGGATGACCCTCTCCTGTCTGGCTGAATCTTACAGTGTCCAGTGCTGGAGATGCCACCACTTCCCTGGGGAGATCATTCCAATGGCTGATTTTCCTTGCTGTGAAAATTTTTCCTCTTGTGTCCAATCAGTACATCCCCAGGAGTAACTTATCATAGAATCACAGAATGGTTTGGGTTGGAAGGGACCTCCAAAGGTCATCTAGTCCAACTCCCCTGCAGTCAGCAGGGACACCTCCAACTAGGGCAGGTTGCTCAGAGCCCCATCGTGCCTGACCTTGAATGTCTCCAGGGATGGGGCCTCCACCACCTCTCTGGGCAACCTGTTCCAGTGACCAACCACCCTCATATTAAAGAACTTTTTCCTGATGTCCAACCTAAATCTACCCTTTTCTAGCTTAAACCCATTCCCCCTCCTCCTGTCACTACAAACCCTTGAGAACAGCCCTTCCCCTGCCTTCCTATAGGCCCCTTTGTCCACATCTTTTTTGTACTGTGGTGACCAAAACTGAGCACACTATTCCAGGTGTGGCCTGACCAGTGCTGAGTGGAGTGGGATAAGACTAGAGCCTAACTTAACAGAGCACAGCACAGGGGTAGCCACAGGAGACCAAACATGCCTCCAGCAAACTCACCATTTCTATCAGGAAAACAAAACACACACAGTCTTGTCACTTCATACACACACACAATTCAGTTACCTGCATTCCTACAATGCAAGTGGGAATAATGAGTAATAACTTCTCCAACCTTCTGGAAGAGATAAACATTGAAATATATTTCTAAGAACTCAGTGGCTCCCAGTTATCCCAGAGGTGTGGGACAGCACTTGTAATGCAAGAAACATGATATGATGAGATCTGATCAAGAGCTAAAGGGTGGGGGCAAGAGGATGGGGCCAGACTCTTCTTAGAGTGACAGGACAAGAGATAACAGGCACAAACTGGAACCCAGAAGGTCCCAGCTGACCAGGAGGAGAAGCTTCTTCTGTGTGAGGGTGTTGGAGCCTGGCCCAGACTGCCCAGAGAGGTTGTGGAGTCTCCTCTGGAGAGATTCCAAAGGTGCCTGGACACGATCCTGGGCCCCCTGCTCTGGGTGAGCTGCTGGAGCAGGGGGGTTGGAGGAGATGATCTCCAGAGGTCCCTTCCAACCCCACCATGCTGGGATTCTGTGACATTCTGGCACATCTGTGGTTTGCTGGTAGGAACAAAGTTCAGAAGGTTTGGAGAAACAAGTCCAGAGTAGCTTTTACTTTGGGGTTTACTGCTGAATTTTTTTCCTGTTCTTGTTACTCTTGTTTATGCTCTCAAACAAGATCTGCTTCTTGGTAGGACAGCTGCCCCACGGCAACCCTAACAGTGCCTTTGGTACTTCCATCTGCACCCCTTCCCTTGCTGCTCACTGATTTTCATGGCTGCCAACAGAATTGTGAAATATCTTCAATCTTACGCAAGGAAGCTGTTCAGGGAACTGTTAGAATTCTTCAGATATCACCCCCCCGCGGGGTATAACCTGAGAAGCTACAAGAAATCTTTTGTAGCAACAAATAAAGTGGAATCCAGAGCCAGTGTACTCGCTGTGCTGATCATTTATCATCACAGCTCCCTGTGTGCAGAGCTCTTGTACAACAAAAGGCCAAAAGCTCCTTGCTCGGGAGATACTCATGTCTCAAGATCTTCACGCCAAGACCCATGAGTCCCAATTATAGACAAAAAAAGCACAAGGAGCTTTGGGGTTATGAAGTCAAGCACTCAGAAGTTAAAAAGCAAGAGAATCAATGCACCCTGTGCAATCTTGTTTTGTCTCAGCTGTGCATATAAGTTCTAATAAACTCTTTAATTATATTACCTATAGTACCATGTTCATTGGTGGCAGAATCAGAATCTCAAGATGACCCCCAAAGGGAACAGGACGTGGAATAAACACAAAAATCTAGAGAGTTGGGGGTTTTTAAGAACAACTACAGTGTTTTGAAGTCTTTCCAACATACTCTTCCTGTGGCAAACAGCAGCCTTGGAAAATTTCAGCCCAGAAAATTTAACAATGTGTTAAGAGGTGAATATAGGGGCCTTACAGCAGTAAGTGTGGGAAAGCCTCTTCCCACACTTCCACCAGTCTTCCTAGAAATGTCTTCCAGCTAATATCTCCCTAAAACACTCCCAACTCAGGAACTACTCCATTTTTATGCTTATTTTAATCTTTTAATGACTTTTACCAGATTTAGTGTAAGAGAGATTCTGTGGGATGACACAGGAGGTTCAGGTAAAACACAAATTCTGAGCCAAAGGAACCTGAACAAAGCCAAGGTAACAGTCTCAGACTTCAGGATCAAGACTGAGACACTCACAAAGAACTAATAGCACAGAAAAGGGTTAGTTTGTGAGTCAGCTTTGCAATGGTTCTCCTGGAGGTTGCTCTACTTGCAGTTACCAACAAAAAGAAGGATAAGGAAAAAATTCAAGCCATAGAGCAGCTACTCACCGAGCTAAACTTCTCCTTCTGGGGCCCATAGTCAGTCATCAGCTTGTTGTTCATGTTCACTTTCAGGATATCACCACTTGATGTGCCAACATAAAAATAATTATCATCATCTGCCATCTGTAGGAAAGCATAAAAAAAAGAGATCATGGTCCAGAGAGTGAGACATTCATCCCAAGCCTAAGTAGTGGTATTTTGGTGCATTGCCAGGATTGGATCTGAGGGATGCAGCCGATGTTTTCATCCCGTCACACTCAGAGATCCATAACTGAACACAAGAGATTTTTTAACCACATCTAGGTGATATTTTGAAGCAAAGCTGGATTCTCTGGGTGCTGGAGCCTGTGACAAATACATGCTGCTTCTCCTCAAAACACTCTTACCCAGGATAAAGAAACTGTGGGGACCATCTGCCCTGAGCCAGCCCCGAGTAACTCCGCTGCCATCATGCAGCTGTACTTGGCATTTCCAGTGCTACTAGAAAAGTTTGTGGGTTTTTTCTAGTCTGCAGAGAGTTGCTTAGTTCAGCCAAGTAATTTTGGCTGAAACTCACCTTAATGCAGGTGATGACCCTTTTCAGTTGCCCTGTCTGGCATTCAGTGGGGTGGATTTTCCTATTTGCTAGATCCAGCTGCCATATGCGAACGGTCCCACTGTAGGAGCAAATATAGTGGGGTTAAATCCATCTGTGCAGGAATGTCCATGGTTTTGCACAACTAGAAGAATTAAAGAGCTTTTACAAGGCTATTCTGAGATTTTAATAAGGAGGAAAAGAACAATATCAGAGAGGCCAGAAGTGGGGCCGTGTCTTTTGTAATTTTAAGGGAATTTTTTCCAGGTAAATCAAAAATCTTGAAAGGTTCAACAAAAACATGCACAAGGATTATGGAGGAAGATGCAACAACCACGACATTTCATTTCCCAAAGACTCTGGCAATCTTAGTTCCTAGAGTGGGGAATGAATGGTATGGGACACATTCAACTATTTTCTAGAACAATTTAATTGGCAACATAGGATCCAAGAAAAAAATCTGTACACACGGTCGCCCTTACATTTAAAAAAGGGTTCAGATTGCAAAGACCAGCACTCGTAAGTGCAACCACAGCCAAGAGCACCCAGAGCCTTCCCTGGCTGAGAGGGAGGTGCAGGTCCTCTACATTTAAATGTCAGGCCAGATACATGGGGGCTGCCTTAAAACCCTGTAAAACGTGGTGTTTTGCCCCAGCTTCTGTCACAAGCCAGTGACCAATTGTACATCACATCTAGTGAGGACAGGAGACGACCCAACGACCTGCAAGACGTCGTTGTTTCTACATCAATTAACCATCGTTCAGAGACACTCATTGACTGCTCTGCTCGTGTAAACACTGGCAACTAAATATTTCAAGCACTGCACAGGGAATGCTGAGCACAACCCCTGCTATCAGGGACAGGAGTGACGCAGGCGGGTCCCTGTGTGCTGCTTTGGAAACATATTGTTACATGTAGAACAAGGAGAAATGCCTTCAAGGGACAGGCTGATGGGTACCCACGAGTCCACTCCGAGCAAAAAGAAACAACTCAAGCACACGGCTGCTTAAGCTCCCTTGTGTTGAACAAAGGCCCTTCAAAGGAAGTAGGTCTGTGGTTTCTTCCCCTCCTTTATCTAGAGGTCCTTACTTGCCGGCGGTGACGAAGACGTCGTCCCTGCGGGTGGAGCACAGGAGCACGGTGGTGGTGCCGGCGCTGCGAGCCGAGGCGGGGCTGCCACAGATGGCCTGGTTCTGGCCCACGGGCCACACCACCACGCTGTGGGAGAACCAGGGCCTTTAGCCACCTCTGCTGCTTGGTGCGAGCTAAAGACAAAGTGCTTCAAAGCAAATGCAAGATGAAACCGATTTTCCCGTCATCTGTCCCCACCAGGATCACAGCATTGCTGGGGTTGGAAAGGATCTATAAGGTAGAGTCCAACCATTATCTGTATCTACCAGGCCACTTCTACACCATACCCTTGAGCACCCTCTCTAGATGGCTTTTAAATACATCCAGGGATGGTGATTTGACCATCTCCCCGGGCAGCTTGTTCCAGTCCTTGACAACCCTTTCAGTGTAGAAGTTTTTCCCAATGTCCAACCTAATCCTCCCCTGCTGTAACTTGAGGCCATTCCCTCTTGTCCTCTTGTCAGATGTGGCTTGTGAGAAGAGACCAACACCAGCCTCACTACAACCTCCTTTTAGGTAGCTGTAGAGAGCAGTAAGGTCACCCCTCAGATCAGAAGCAGCTTTAGGCTAAACAACCCCAGTTCCCTCATAAGACTCTTCACCAGCTTTGTTGCCCTTAAGCAACAAAGACACACAAGAGAAGTCGCTTTGCAGAGATTTTACCCAGGAAAAGCCTTATCACAAGTGTGTGGAATTGCAGTTTATTTCCCCTGCTCCCCAGGCAAGGTTAAGTGGGTTTGTTGGATTCCTTCTGCTGAGCAAGACTCAAATCGTAGCTTAGGCCACTCGTAAAATCTGATTTAAAATGACTTTTTATGCCACTGTTCTTGGCTGTGTGTCAAAGCAAGCCCTCGGAGAAATACTTCTTCAGGGCAGTGCATTAAGCCAGCGAGCTGTGCAGGCTCCACAAGGCTTCTGGGCAATGACACCAGCTCAAGCATCAGCTGCTCCCTTCATCCTTCCCCACACCCTGTGCTTGGCCTGCAGCACCCATCCAGCTTCCCACGGGACAGAGCTGGATCAGGGAGGAGACATCAGCAGGGGAAAGAGCTGGGCAGCAGGAGAGGGAGGAGCAAGTACTCATAGCATCACAGACTGGTTTGGGTGGGAAGGGACCTTTAAAGCTCATCTAGTCCAACCCCCCTGCACTGAGCAGGGACATCTGCAACTAGAGCAGGTTGCTCAGAGCCCCATCAAACCTGACCTTGAATGTTTTGAGGGATGGGGCATTGACCATCTCTCTGGGCAAGCTGGGCCTGTGTTCCCCCAAGAGCACTTCCCAAGAACATTATCTGATGCCCTACAACGTGTCAGAAATCAGGTGCCAAGAAGCAGAACTCATTACCTGCCATCATCCTGGCCTCCCAGTGACACGAGATAAAGGCTGTTTGGGGAGAACGCCAGTCCTTGAACCTTGCCCTTATGGAGTGACAGCCGAGCAAGCAGCTCCTTCTTCTGGAAATCCCACACAATGATGTCTGCCTGAGGTGCAGAGCAGAAGGGGTCAGAGCCAGAGTGTTAGATACAAGATTCAGGATCAGGTAAAACATCATCCTCTGGCAGGAAAGCTGTTTGAAGGAGCTCAGCGCAAGGTCAGCTTCTGTCCAGCCCAGGGCTCCACTGACACAGAATCACTTCAGATTAGGCGTTGTAAGAAGCATTATTCCAGTTTACTGGTTGAGCAGCTTCACTTCATTCCAGAATCAGAGTTTGCCCTGAGACACTGGGTATTTGACTTGCATTTTAAAATACTGGAAATGCTAACACTTGACTCCTTCCAGCTGTCTCAGAGTCTTTTCAAGCGGGCAAAAATTAAACCACAAAGAACTCTAGAGGTCTAAAAATGCAGGTAGGTACCTGTCAAGGGCTTTTGAAAGCCCTAAGGAGCTCAGGAACTCAGGTACCACTTTAAACACCACACCATTTATTCATTAGTGTCTGCTGAGATTTAGGCTGCCACATGCAGGCAACATTTTGGATAAAAAGGACCAGAGAACTCTCCATCTAGTTACCCCAGCCCTAGGGGAAGGCTTAATACTTTACAAAACCATAAAGACACATCCCGCCATGGACTTGCCACAATTTCCACTCTCTGCAACACCCTCCCTCTGCTGGCATTTGTTTTCCAACAAAATTAAAAACACACAGAAGGTGTTCCCACAGCTGGCAAGCCAGCTCCCCTTTCTTTGGTCAGCATTCCAGTTAAAAATAGTGTTATGCACCTTGAAGCCCATGAAAGTGACTTGTCCAGAAGCGACGTGTGCCCCGTTCCTGGACACGACGACACAGGAGACATTATTGGTGTGGCCATGCAAGAAGCTCTGTTTCTTACTGTGCAGCTCCTGAATAACCAGGGTACATCCCAGGGGATAGAGCACGTGCTCCTTGTCAGGGTGGCAGACGAGGCCGCAGGGGACGTGCCCTGTGAGGGAACAGAGTGAAGTCTGCTGGTTCTTAACAGTCCTGGGGGCTGCAGGAAATTCTCCTCCCCTGCCTGGAGCTCCCAGTTCCAGGAGCTCTCCCCAACATCTCCATGTTGGTGGCTTTGCCTATCACACTCCCTGAGGAGACCTCACTTGTTCCCCAAGGTTTAGCTCACAGGGAGGGCAAAACCAAGAGCTTTCCAGTTCCCCCCAGAGATGTTCAGCAGAACAACCCCACGTAACACCTCTATAGTTTGGGACCGTGCTGTGCTTCCTACAGCTACGAGGAGATTGAACTGGCCCAGATGTCCGAGCCCTTCAGCACAGAGGGTTCTCCAGGAGCACCCACTGATTTCTGGAGGCCATGGCACCAGGCCGTCTTGTCATGACCTGCCTCAAAATAGCTGCAAAGCCACAAATGTCCTGAGAACGTGGTCAGCTGGAGGAGCCCCGGGGCCTAACCCCATCCCCAGGTAACCGGAGTGTTCACAACAGCATTTTGTGCAACCTGAGCTGGTTTTATTTTGGAATTAAACTCTTCTCATTCTACTAAGTTGGGTAATCAGGAAAAAAAAATTAAAATCCCACTATTCCATCAAACTTTTCCTGCTCTTAACTTTGCACCTGTCCCTCGGGATACCGGGCACAGGGAGTATGAGGAGCCGGCAAGGGGGGCAGGAGGGACCCCAGGCTGCTCCTGGCCCACCCCACAGCACCAGGGCCTGGCCGAACCCCACGGCTGCCCCTCACCTGCCCCTGTGGGGTCCTGCCCTCCCCTCAGCCTGTCCTCTGGCATACTCAGCATACCCAACTCCCACCCCACCATGGTGCCCCAGGCAACCCACTGATGCCCCCATAGAGCCTCAGACCCCTCTCAGATGCCTCCAGTGCCCCAGACCACTCACAGATGCTCCTATGGTGCCCCAGAGCCCCCCTAGTTGCCTCTATGGTGCCCCACACCCCTTCATTTCCCCCCCTTGGTGCCACAGACCCCCCTCACTCGCCCTCCACGGTCCCCCAGACACCCTCAGCTGCCATCTATGGTGCCCCAAACCCCACAGGTGCCCCCTCAATGCCCCAGGCCCCCTTAGTTGCCCTCNAGTTGCCTCTCCCGATGCCCCCAGCCCCTCCAGTGCCCCCGGTTCCCACTCCCACCCCCGCGGTACCGTTGAAGCCGATGGCCGCCCGCAGCTCCAGCTCGCCCGCTCCCGCCTCCGCCATCGCTGTGCGCGGGGACGCGGCGCCATGGTAACCGCGCCCGCCCGGCAGGGGGCGCTGTCCGGTACCGGCTCCCGCAGCGCCGGGGGGGGGCCGGGCCTGAGGGGAGAGCGGGGCCAGGCCCGACCCCGGGAGCCGCGGGGTTGGTTGGAAGAGACGTCTAGGATCTGNTGCCCTGCTCCTGCTGCCCACACCAGTGCTGACACAATACTGATGCCTTGTTGTCCACCTGGGCACACACTGGCTCAGCTTCAGCCAGCTATTGACCAACACCCCCAGGTCCTTTTCCACCGGGCACTTTTCAGCCACTCTTCCCCAAGCCCCCCATTGCAGTGGGTTGTTGTGACCCAAGTGCAGGACCTGGCACTTGGCCCTGTGGAACCTCATCCCGTTGGCCTCATCCCATTGATCCAGCCTGGCCAGATCCCTCTGTAGAGCCTTCTACCCTCAGGGGATCAACACACCCGCCCAGCTCGGTGTCATCTGCAATCTTAGGAAGGAATGTCTCCTTCCAGACAAGCTGGGCTGGCAGGGCTCAGCTGCTGTAGGGTTGAGGGGAAGAGCAGCTCAGCTGCTGCTTGCCTGGGCTGCCAGCGAGGGAGGGGAGGCCGGGCTGGAGCAGCAGCCATGGCTGGTCCTGCCCTTCACCCCTCTCCTGGCCCAGCCCTGCCTGGGCTGCCCAGAGCCCTCAGAGCAGCAGTTTGGTCTCTGCTGACCCTGCTGCAGTCAAGTGACAGCACCACACAGATGAAAGATCTCTTTATATCCCGTTACACAGCCCCTCAGCCTTCCGGCTCCTCTGCTTTCCCTATGTGGTTTCAGGGGTTTTTCTTTATGCTCCAAGAGTTTTGAACTTTATTCAGTAATGGAATAAAGAGGAAGAAGAAAGGACTGTAGCTCCCTTTCAGAAATGGCACAGGCGCTCATCAGATTAGAGGCAGGGAATGCAATAAGCACCCTGACATCCATTGTGATTTACAGCCCGAAGCGGGGGCAGTGCAGGTACCCGGTGTGGGCAGCCCCGGGGGGGCTCACGGGCTCTGCCACCCCAGCGGAGACAACCACGGCCTCCACAACACAATCTGCCTCTGGGGTTTTAATACATTAGCCAGGCCCTGCCTGCCCTGCACAAGGGCTGCTGAGAGGAGGTCAGGCCGGGCTGCTAATGAAGGGCTTGGCATTTCCAGGCATCTCGTGCATCCTGTACATCCCTGGGTGGAGAGGTGAAACAGCCTCCTGGGATGGGAGAGGGACTCCCATGGGAAACTTTCAGCCAGCTGGAAAGTCCACTACGTGATTCCAGAAGGAAAGAAATACTGAGGACACTCCAGCTGAGCTTTTTAATTGGAGGGAAAGAGTAATCCTGTGGTGCTCTTCCATCTGAGTGCAGGCACGGGGCCGTGAAGGGCTTTGTCTCACCTCTCATGTTACCTGGATGCCCTCTGAAGTCTACAAGCAATTCCTAGTCCTGCTGCATGACTGGTACCGTGAGCTTGCTGCCATGTCCTCCTGCCATCACTGGAAGCAGGCACTGAGGCAGCAACAGCTCCTGCTCTGAATAGCTCAAGAAGTGGAATAAAAGATAAAACCACAAGTGGAAAGTATATTTGGATGTGAAGGACATTCTCATTCTGCAGCCAGGGTAAGATCTCTATGGTCCACAGCCCTCCCGTGAGGGTTGCCTTGTCTGACCCAGCTACACGTCCACCTTCACGTTTCATGTTTTAAAATGGCTCATCTCCCATTGTCCTGACCCCAGCTAGTCGGGGCACATTGGTTAAGGCTCATATGTATTCACTGCTCACAATCTTGCATCAGTCCGTTGTGGGGCATCTAGATCTTCAATTTAATACACAAATGAGAAGGCAGGTCCACAGCTGGGGGTTCTTCTTGGCTGCTGGGGTATAAACACTGCGGAGGACTTTACTAATCACTGATCAGCAGTTTTGACCACAGACAGAGAGAGTCTCTTGCACTGTGCTGGGTGGTGATCAATGTGTGGTCCTGGGGGGTCCTGGGGACCCACAGAGGCTATGGAGCTCTGTGTATAGCTTGAAGGGTGGTGCTGGGCTTGGGGCCATGGGAAATGGGGTCTGAAAGTGCTTCTGGTGAGCTTTTACCTTGATGTTGGGTTTTGCCTGGGCTCAAAACCCCAATAACATCTGTGGGTGCTGCAGTACCACTGGTTTGCTGTTGAGCCCCAAGCCACAAACAGGCCAGGGAGGTGTGAGGAGCACCCAACTGGCACACCTCCCCTCCAGCATCCTCAACTGGCTGGAGTGGACTGGGTCTAAACTGCGGGAGGGGGCCTCAGACGACCCCAAAGGCAGCACCCACAGTCCCATTCCCGGCACTGCATTGCTCTCTCTCCACACCGCCACGATGGCTGACCGTGGAGGAGAGAATGAGGAGTGGAGGTGCCTGTGGCATTGCTGGCACAGATTGCAGCAGGCAGGCTGGGGTAGTGGCCAGCACAGCGAGGAGTCCCTGGCTCCGGGGGTAGCCCAGTGAGGGGCTGTCCCCCCCAGGACCTAGGTGTTTTGAAAGCCCCACACTTCCAAGAGCTGCACCTTGAAGTTCTCCTGGCAGAGCGGTGGGTTGTCGAAGGTCTCGCAGTGCTCCGTGTGCCCCCACAGCAGGTTGGCATCAAGGGACAGAGCTTGGCCTCCCCCTCCACCTGCAAAAGCAAGTGAGATGGTTGGGGTCTGCTCCCCCTGCCTTGCTGCCCCAGCAGGGGCACTGGCCCAACCAAGGAGGTCCTGTGGGTCTGCACCCATCTCTCAGCTTTCTGTCCTTTGGCCAGAGGGCAGAGCTGGGCTGGGGCTGCCCTGAGCTGCCCTCTCTGCTAACCAGGGTGCCAGCGTGGAGGCAGAGCTGCTGCGAGCTGTAGGGCAGCCAGTGCCAGAGGTTGCCCTGGTAGCACAAGCTGAATTATTAAACTGCTTGGAGAGCTGGAGAACAAGGAAAGCTCCTTCCACCCCCGCAGCCAGGCTTGCCCTGTGTCTGCTCCCGAGGGCTGGGAGGGGGCAGAGGTATTTCTGGGTTACTCTGCTGAACCCATCCTGGAGGTGATGTGGCACAAAGATTCAATCCCCTTGTGCAAGCCTGACCCAGCAGCTGGCTCTGAGTGACCCTGCCCAGCCCTTCCTCGGTCTGATCACCACCTACATCTCTCCATCCTACCCGAAGCAGAGGGAACAGCTGGGAAAGGACACGCCAGCCCCAGGGGTGCCAACCTTGCCAGGAGGTTTGAGATGTGGTGCTCCTCCTTTGCTGGCAGAGCCCCTCTGGGGCTCTCAGGAGCATCACTGCTCCTTGTGCAGCTTTCTAATTTGAGAAAGATGGAGCTGACTTCATCTCCCCTGACTTTAAATTGGGATCCTAAACCTGGAGGTCTTTGCCTCCATAGGCAGCTCAGGTTTTAATCTGGAGTGGAGCCCTTCAGGTGGGTGCCCACCGTTCAGTAATTACCAATAATGATCCCCTCCCGGGACCCAGCCATGAACATGGAGGCTGTTTTGGAAGGCAGGAGGAAGTGCCTGATGGCCAGGAACGGGGACAGACGGCCTCTCCTCTGCGGTGTGGGCACCGTGAGGTGGTGGGAGCTGGTGCCTCCTGGGGAGGAGCCGAGGAGGGATGAAGGAGAGGGGGACAGCGAGCGCTGGCGTGAGCGCGGCACGGCCTTGGCCAACTCCGGCTTCTTGATCAGCACCCACTCGTACCTCTCTGGCTCGGGGCGCACCTGGAAAGCAGGAGAAACGTGGAGAGCCCTGTCCTTTGGGGCATCTCTCCATTGCTGGGGGAAGGCGGTGCTGCCCCAGCCAGGTGGGTTAGGGGACAAATCACAGAATCACAGAATGTTAGGGATTGGAAGGGACCTCAAAAGATCGTCTAGTGCAACCCCCCTGCTAGAGCAGGATCACCTAGACCAAGTTGCACAGGAACACGTCCAGGGGGGCTTTAAATGTCTCTAGAGAAGGAGACTCCACAATCTCCCTGAGCAGCCTGTTCCAGTGTCTGTCACCCTGCTGAGTGCCAGGTCTGGACCTAGGGCCAGGAAAGGACAAGGCATCCTGGCAGTGCCAGGGCTGCTCTGGATGTGCCTGTGGCTGAGAAGCTGGGTTTGTCTTTGCCAGGTGCTGCTGGAACTGGGCAAACCTGCACTGCCTACATTGCCCAGGGGATGCTGGGTGGACACCAGTGAGATATTGGATGGGTGCTGGGCTTTACCCCCAGGATTTCTTGGACCAACTCAGCCCCTTCCCTCTGCAGGGATGCTGGGACTGATTTGGGAATGCTCCATTGAGGAGCTACCCTGAGCAAACAGGGCAGAACCCCACCCTGCCATGCCACCCCAGCGTCATCCTGGGAGGATGCTTCAAGACCCTCCCGGGGTTACTACCCCTTGACCCAGGGGCTCGGGGCAAAACAAGGCAGGAGCTCATCCTCCATTTGCTCTGATCCAACAGAACAGTGCCTGTGCTGCTGCCTCATGCCAGAGCTAAGGGGCAGTGGGGGGACGATGGCCAGGAAGCAGGTTGGTGCCACCATGCTCTGATTGTCAGAGGGGTGAAGGAAAAAGTAATTAACTTGAGCTTAAACCCAGAAATGAAAGATAACTTACAGTGAACACAAAGCACTCCCCAGTCCCAAAAAAGCCTGACGTTGCGCCGCTCTTCTTCCTTTCACTCCAGTCGGAGGAGAGAAAAGCCCCACAAACCTTCAGGAGAGAGCACAGGGAGCTGTCAGGGGGGGTGGCTGGGGCCAGAGCAAGCCCCTAAAACACCGGCTATGGCACGTGTGTTCAGGAGCACCAGGACTCTGCGAGGTCCTTGGGACAGTCAGAGAGTCAAATTCTGCCCCACCAGCTACGTCCTGCACTGCCAAGTCACTGGAGCTCTGGTTGTGAGTCCACTCAGCTTCAGTGCCCAAAGGGGGGCTCTGGGAGGTTAGGGGGGCTCTGGGAGGTTTGGGGGAATCTGAGAGGTTTGAGGGGCTGCTCTTTTGCAGCAGAGGTGGTTGCCTGAGCAGCCGTGCTGGTTGATCGAGCAGGGACAGTTTGGCTGTGCTGGTGTGTTCCCTGGCCTGGGTTTGGGAGCTGTGTCCCAGCCCTGAGCCCAATCTGGCTGCCAGCAGTGGAGACGAGGAGCTGTGTCTAGGAGCCCCTGGTCCTCACTGGCCTCTGGACAGTGCTGAGGTGGTGCTTGTTTTATGAGTCTTTAGAGAAAATGTGTTTAAAATGGCAAAGAATCAGGTAACACTTTTTTTTTTCCCCAGAAGGCTTTTAACCCATCCCAGGGGTTCTTCCACCTGTGGTCAGGCTGACCCTGCTGTGGACACCCTTGACTTGACCATGGCTGGAGGGAACCTACTGAGAGGTGGGAACTCCTTGGTACTAGCTAAGGAATAAAATGAGCCAAAACTTGTAGGAAACAGGGGTTTGTAATTAATCTTCTCCTGTCTGGACAAGGCCCTAGGGGGTGGCAGGGTGTTTATCTCTGTGCCATGCTGAAGTGTCAGGCTGGGGAAATCAGGATGAGTAGGTCAATAAATCTTTGGGATGCCTGAAGAATTTCCAGAACCTGCCTCTGCTGCTTGATGAAGAGTGGAGAGATAAACCACGGGTTTATGAGCCACTCGGGGGCCCCAGGAGGAGCCCTGGCTCGGGGGGGTTGCAGTTATTTCACACCTTTCAGATACTGTAGAAGCTGCCCTCGTTCCTCCTCCATTTCCCTTGTGTGGCTGCTCTTGCAGACAGACATCTTTGCATTTAATGCACTGAAAGCACATCCTGGCTCAGGCAAAGCATCTGCTGACTTCAGGGAAGTCTGCTTGACAAGGGCTTCATGACTCAGTCTGTATTTGCAATACAAGAGTCTCACTCACAGCCTCTCTCCATCTCCCTGACCCCTCCCCTGTTTCCCCCAGCAGCACCCTTTAGACCAGCCTGTGTCTACAGTGGCTCTGGGTGCTGGAGGTGCAGCTTGTTCTCTCCTGGGTGCTGGGATGGACCTCAGGGCAGGGCGGGAGAGGGACCACACAGCCCCATGGCTGCTCCAAGTGTCCCCGTCCCCTTCCCCACACCAGCACCAGTGCTGCCCACTTCTCCTCCTGGGGAATACTCACCTCCCCTTCTGTTGTTTTTATGAGCATCACTGTTGGTTCGTAGCCTTCACAGCACGTGTAAAACCTGCAGAGATGAACAGGAGGCTGGTTGGTGGGGGCCTGAGACCCAGGAGCAGAGAGTCACAAGGAGAGCCCAGGAGTGTGGCAAGCCCGAGGCTGTGAAGGGCAGTGGGGAGCAGTGGAGGCTCTTCTCAGCCTATTGCTGTGCCAGCAGCTGGCCCGAGGGAGCTCATGGAAGGCCAGCAGCAGAAACCCACCACCATGGAGCTCAAGCAGCTTCAGTGTTTGTGCAAGAACCAGGGGAGTTGGCTTATGGAGCTTCTTTTGCTTGGTGAAGCAGGTAATAGCTCAAATAAATCCAAACACTAAATCCTTCCACCCTACCCCCAGGCACCAGGCTGGGGGGGATGCTTCGTGTGAGGAATTTACCAAACAAGCTGGTTTTTAATCTGGTGGTGATCATAATCTGGGTTCTGCACCTCAGTGCTCTCTGCTGCCCACCCAACCTGACCTGACCCAACGGGCAGATGATGCTTTACCTCTGCAGGCTGCACCCATCTTCGGAGGTGGAGAAGAGCAGCAGTGGGGGGAAGAGGGAGAAGCGCTCGGGGATCCAGGACCAGACGATGCGCATCTCCTGGGCTGTTACAATGCTGGAGCTGAAGTTCTGCATGTCCACGGCCAGGTGGAAGGACTGCCTGCATGAGGGAGGACATCCATTACTGCCAAGCTGGGGTGGCCCCCCGGCTTTTAGGGTTGCAGCCCCCGTGTATCAGGTTTAGTCACTCTTTTTTCATCATGAGCTTTCTGTCAACACCGTGACCTCTAACTGCACCGTGCCTCCTGGCAGGGTCCCCCCAGGGGCAGGGAGACACCCAGCATCACCAAAGCTATCACAGAATCACAGGATATCAGGGGTTGGAAGGGACCTTAAAAGATCACCCAGTCCAACCCCCCTGCCAGAGCAGGATCACCTAGAGCAGGTCACACAGGAACATGTCCAGGCGGGTTTTTAATGTCTCCAGAGAAGGAGACTCCACAACCTCCCCGGGCAGCCTGGTCCAGTGCTCTGACACCTGAAGCTCTCCCCATGTTGTATCCCCCTGTAACTCATGTTTTGTCTGCTCTGCCCCAGGAGCTGGCAGAGAGGTCTCCTTACCTGCTCTGCACCATGGTGATGCCCCTCTCCATTAACGCCTTCCTGTTGGCCATCTGGAGGAGCCAGATTTCCTTGCGGGAGAACAGCCGGATGCCAAAGGCTCTCTCCAGGAGCTTGTCGACAGTCACGTGCTCAGCAATGTTCTGCACGAAAGCCTGCAGCTCTGCCTTGATGTCAGTGCCCTCCAGCTCAGCAGAGGCCACAGAGAGCCTGTACTGCTTCAGCAAGGCCAGGGCAATGCGGTAGAGAACCTTCTGCCCCTCCAGCAGGTACACATCGAACACACGGATGGCATAATTGAAGGGAAGGTCATGAAAGAGCCATGACAACCATTCGGAGTAGACCTCAAAGACGTTCTCAGAGGTGCTGGCTATGAGTTTGTGAGCTGCCGGGCAGTGCTTGTTGGCCAGGTCCCCAAAAGTCATGCAGGAGGCCTGGTGGGCCAGGAAGGACTGGTCAATGTAGCTGGTGTGGGGAGTGTTGCTGGCGATGAGGCGAGAGATGTTCTCAAAGCACTGAGCTTCATCCTCGCTGTAGTGCAGCAGCAGAGCCACCAGCGAGGGGAGGATTGGGCTGTAGGTGATGTCGGGGAACAGGTTGCCAACACAGATGAGGATTTTCTTCAAGGCGGTGACCCCTTCCAGGTTGAGGCAGTACGTGGGCATGGAGCATGCTTCCAGGAACTCGGGCAGAGGGTGGGAGCTCACGCTCAGCTTCCCGAAGAGCCGACTGGCCACGTCCCTGTAGACGTGGGCGTCTGGGGTGACGAGGCGGCAGGTGACCTGCTGGATGAGCTGGTGGTAGACCTGAGCTCTCAGAGCACGGCTCGCTGCCCAGTACCCTTCTCTTGCCAGCTTCTTCAGCTCCTTTGAAGGCTTGCTGAGGATGTCTCGGGGGATATGTGCCTGTTGCTCCAGGTCTGGCATCCTGTCCCAGTCCACGAACTGCCCACAGCCCAGACACAAGGAGGCGTCGATGTCCCAGGTGTCAGCCTCGGACGTGATGACAACAGTGACTGGAGAGGAGCCAAACATCTCTGCAGGACAAAGACCTTTTGTCAACACGCTTGGCTGCCCCAGCTGACAGCAGTTCCCCTGCCTGACAGTGCTTTGAAGCCTTACAGCAATGTCTTGTATTTCAATAGCCATTCTCCCCCCTGCAAAGGGAAGGATCTCAGACAGCTCTGCCAGGCTGGAGCTCCTCGCTTTGCCCTCGCCTGCTTACATTGGCTCAGGCCCCTGGTGGAACCACGGTCCAGGAGCTCAGGGAAGCATGGGGCCAGGTACCAGCTGCATGTCAGGGCTGCTTCTCCACACTGTGAGGGGCTTTACACCTCTGGAAAAGCTCCTGACTCCCCAGCCTGTGACCTGCCAAGCGGGAAGTGTAGAGAGCAGGGGCACAGTCCCCATTTCCCAGGGAGGACCATGGGACAGCAGCGTTATACCACCGAGAACAATGAGCAGCTTGGTCCCAGCCCAGCTCTCCAGGGGTGAGAAGGGACCTCAGGGAGCAACGTCCTTTCTGGGTCTGGCAGCCCAGGACCAGGCTGCTACAAGCCCACACAGAGCAGGAAAGGCTGAACTCAGTGTTTGCCTACCCTCTTACTGCCTCCTGCCAAAGTCTCCTGCCAAAGCCTCCTGAACACTCTGGCCTCTTGGGTGCCAGAGAGAATAATAGAATTGTTTTGGTTGGAAGAGACCTTTAAGATCATCAAATTCAACCTTTAACCAAGCACTGCCAGGGCACCACTAAATCATGTCCCTCAGCACCACATCTACACAGCTTTTAAATCCCTCCATGGGTGGTGACCTCACTACTCCCCTGGGCAGACTGTTCCAGGGCTTGACAATGCTTTTGGGAAGACATTTTTCCTCATGTCCAACTTAAACCTCCCCTGGTGCAACTTGAGGCCATCTCCTCTTGCCGTGTTGCTTGTTCCTTGGGAGAAGAGCCCGACCCCACCTGGCTCCAACCTCCTGTCAGGGAGTTGTGCAGAGCCAGAAGGTCTCCCCTGAGCCTCCTTTTCTCCAGCCTCAACCCCCCCAGCTCCCTCAGCTGCTCCTCACCACACTCCTGCTCTAGACCCTTCCCCAGCTTCGTTGCCCTTCCCTGGACATGCTCCAGCCCCTCAAGGTTCTTCCTGAGTAAAAGGCAAAGAATGTGCAAGGAGAAGGTGCTGCAGCAAGAGGGGCCTGCCAAGGGTGTGGGGATGATCTGCAGGGGTGCTAAGGGGTCCTCATTTCCCCCATGCCCCCATGAACCTGGAGAGACCCTTCCCCACAGGGGCTGGCGAGCACCTGGGAAGCCCTTTGGAGACAGCAGGACCTTGGCAGAGGGGACCCTGGCAGGGCTGTGCTGGGAAGAGCAGGGTTTGAGCTCCTCCTAGAGAGGAGCGAGCGGCATTTTCCCGGGGGCTGCCGGAGAGCTCGGCTCCGAACCCTGCCCAAGGAGACGGGATTGTCCGTGCGTGGGTGAGCTCTGCTGGGGGTCATTAATGGGGAAGGGGGAAGTTGATCAGCGCATACGTTAATTCCCTGATCTATTTATCTTGGATGCGCTCGGTTGGGCTGGGGAGACTGGGGTGGATCTGAACAAGCCAAACCTCTCCGCCCTGGCCCCAAGGGGACACGGGGACACAGCACAGTCCTGGCCCTGTGTGTGTGGTGGCACCTCGAGGAGGTCCAGGAGCTGGGCTGCTCCCAGGCTGGGTCTGGCTCTGGCTCCCGCTCTCCGGTTCAGTTTGGCCCCTGCTCAAGTTCAGCCAAACCAGCAGATCCAGTTCAGTTCTGGTTCAGGGAAAGGGCAGAGCTGTAACGGGCTGCTGCTCAGCTCCCTGCTTTGAAGAATCAGGACTGGAATTAACGTGGGCCAGCAGGTTCCAAAATTTTGGAGGAGGGGTCACAGGTAGACCCTTAGGATAGTCACACAGGCTTCTAGCCATCGAAACCAGGATAACATGAACTGTGGGGTTGAAGTGGGGCTGTTTGCACCCCTGTGGTCTCCAAATTCCCCTTGTCCTCACAGCCAGTCACATCACGAGGGTGCTGCCCTCACCAAAGTGCTGAGGAGCATCAGTCTGAGCCTACCCAGCCTCCAGTGCCCCAGCCCAGGGGTGCTGGCTGGTGGCTCCAGCTCTGCCCAACCTGTGACACACTGATGATGTTAGGGAAGGAGATATGGGTCTGCTCCAGCCCCTCTCCTGCACTGGTTGCAGCTCTGGCAGAAGGAAAAGCCTCCTGCACCTTCCCTGGTGTGAGATGTGTCTGTCCCCAGCCGTCCTGGCTGCAGCTCACTCACCTTGCCCGGTGCCCGTGCCATCGTCCTCGGCCATGGGGGAGCCACTGGCCGTGCCCCTGGGGCAGTGGGGCAGGCTGAGCCCCACCTGCAGCATGTGCCCCCCGCTGCCGGGTCCCCTCTGTCCCCATCACCTGCCCTGGCTTTTAAGGCGAGTGCCAGCCCTGCTGGCACAGGAGGTTTATTTGGTGTAAATAGGGCGGGGGGTGGAGCAGCTCCCGCACCCACGCTGCCCAGTCCTGCCCCAATTCTGGGCCCAGGCTGGGGAGGGGATGAGATAGCATCAAACCAGCAACACGGCCCTTAAACAGAATCATTTCTCGTTCCAAGGGTAACCTTCACTTTCCCGCTCTGGGGCTCACCCCGTGTCACGGGGCAGGGCTGAGGCAGCACCGTGATCACCCGACCTTGAAGGAGGGAAACATCAACATGGGCAGGGACTTGAACCCCTTCCCGCTGGGTACATCCCAGAGGGACTCGGGAAGAGAAGCACATGAGCAGCAAGCGCCAGGAGCCGAGGGACAAGGGAGAGGTGGGGGCCACGAGGGTTGAAGTGAGACCCTTCTGCAGCCACCCCCTGCATCCTTAGGGACACTTCTTGGTGTGCCAGGGCTCTGTTTGTGCCACTGATTTAGCCCCGGCCAGCAAAATCAGTGGGGAAAATCATACAATTCTACGGTTCTATGAAACTCAGGGTGCTGGACCTATGCCCCTGTGCCTCCTGTGCACACAACTGCTCAGCAGGAGCACCCAGAGTGGTTGTGGCAGGCTCAGTCCAACCCCCTGCACTGAGCAGGGACATCTGCAACTGGAGCAGGTTGCTCAGAGCCCCGACCAACCTCCTCTGCAATGGTTCCAGGGATGGGGCAGCCACCACCTCTCTGGGCAACCTGGCACAGGCTCTCACCACCCTCAGTGTAAATCTCTAGTCTAAATCTCCCTCTTTTAGTTTAAACCCATCACCCCTTGTCCTGTCACAAAATGCCCTGCTTAAAAGTCTGTCCCCATCTTTCTTGTAGGCCACTTGAATTCCTGAAAGGGCTCAAGATCTCCCCAGAGCCTTCTCTTCTCCAGGCTGAACAACCCCAAAGGACCTTCTCAGCCACCTTCTCCTCCTTGGCTTTTTCTAGGACAGTGGATGCCTCTCCCTGCCAGCCCGAAGCAGCTCCGAGCCCCCCGCAGCCCCCCCGGCCTCCTGCCCCCTTCCTGGCAGATGCTCCACACCGAGACGGGAGATGGGAGTGAATTAGGGACGGCCCAGAATGGACCATCGCTTCATGCCTTTTTAATGGAGAAAAAATTAAATATGTAGGGGCCGCAGCGGCTGCGGGTGAGCCACACGGCTGAGGGCCATCAATGTTTCATGCCTGCCAGAGGAGTCAGCCCGATTTGGATGTGTGAAGAGGGCTGGTGAGAAGAGCTGTGCCCCTGGGGATGGAGCTCGGGGGGCTCCCCGGGCTGCCCCGGTGCTTTGCTCCATGCCCAGGGCACTCCTGGCATGTGGGTCCTCCTTGGCTGCAGCTTCGCTGTCCTCAGTGCCCTCCTCAAGAGCATCAGTCTCAGCCCTTCCACCACAGCCCTGAGGTGTCCCTGCTTGTCCCAGCATGTCCCCCAGCCCCTGTGAAATGAGGTGGTGCCTGGGGGTGCTCAGCACCTCCCCAGACCAGCCATGGTGGTGGCTTTGCCCTGGTGGCCCTGCTCCTCATTGCAAGGGTGGCTCCTCTTGCTTCTCCCCCAAATCCACCCCAGACCCAGCCAAGGGGCTTTGCTGCTGGGTCCGAGCTCTCACTGGGAGCACAGTGGGTGCTGCAGCTGCCCATAAATACGTTGACAAGGATGTGCTCGTTATCAGGGCCATGTTATGAGGGCAACAAACCATCACCCTCAGTACCTGGCTGATGCTTTTTGGGCACCTGCACTGATGTTTGTATCTGCGTTGATCTGCGCCATCGATCACACCCAAAAGAAAGAGGAGAAGCCAGATTCTGGTGGGTGAGGTGTGGGAAGGGCTCTGCGGGCTCGGATGGAGGCTGCTGCAAAAGCCAGAGCTGGAGAGCCCTTCACAGCCAAAATATTGACAGTGTCAACACCCACCGACGTCAGGGTGGATTCCGGCAGCCCGGCCCTGCCCGCTGCTGGTGGTGGGACAGGGATGGGGGTGCAGGGATGGGGGGGGGACAGGGANNNNGGCGGCTCCGGGCGCGGCTCCCCCGGGCTGGGCTTCCCCTGCCCTCCACCCCTCCCGGGGCTCCCGGGCCCGCGCCTCCCGGAGCCCGGCGGCGTGTAGGGCCGCCGGTAACACTCAGCCAGGGCCGCGGTGCTGGGCGAGCAGCGCTCGGCGGCGGCTTCCGCGGAGGCTGCGGGCGGCGGGGCCGGGGCCGGCTCCGCGGGACAGGGCCGCGGGCTGTCCGCTACCCTGGTTGGCGGGGGAGGCGGGGACGGGCCCCTTTCCCTACAGGCGCTTTTCCCTCTAAAAAGCTCCTTTTAGTTCCGTATAAAAAGCGGTGGTTGGTGTGGCGGAGGCTTTTCCACCCGCTGCGATGGAGCACCCGCGGTTTCCCCGCCGGGCGAGGCCGGGCCGCGGGGCTCAGCGGGCCGCTCTCCCCTCCCCAGGCTGTCCCGGTACGATGCCGCCTGTCAGGTCGCCCAGGAGATCGCGGAGAGGATCCAAGAGCGGAACCGCTGCCAGAGGAGCGGGGAGAGCTCGGTCAAGGTACTGCCGGCAGCTCGGGGGTTGTCAGCCTGGGTATTTTTAGCTACGTTTTGCTTTTAACCGTTCTGAGCACCCATCGGGCATTAAATTTGCAGGAGTCAGCTGTGTCTGGGAGGCTCTAAGTGCTGAGTTTCCTTCCCCCCCAGCTGCTGCTGCTGGGAAGGGTGTGTTGGCAAAGTGACAGACCTGGAGTGCTGTGGGTGATGTCCCATCACCCACCTCCTCCAGGGACTGCGCTGTCTGTGTTCTGCTGCTGAGCATCCACTGAGGAGAAGTCTTATTTAATGGCAGGAGCCAAATGTAAATGGTGTGCTCCTTAAGATTTCCATCAAGAAAATAAGTAAACAGTTTCTAAATGAACAGTAGCTTAAAACCAATCTTGGATTGAATAGTAGCAGATCTTTCTGCTGGCTTTAATGCTGGTTTGGCCACAGGAGAAAAAGAAGCTGTGGGAGCACTGGGCACACGCTGCTGACTGCTCAGGGCTGGGGCTCTTCTCAGAGGTCTCTGAATCAGAGATATTTGGATGCAGGGCAGCTTTGCTCTACCCTTTTCTGTGTAAATATTGAGTAGATATTTCCACACCC